>JAKCPB010000468.1:0-369687 GCA_021442155.1 Cymbidium sinense | reverse complement strand
TATATTTATGGATGCAGCATGTGTTGTTTGTTATGCTCTCTGTTGGTCTTTTACGTGATGTTTAATTTGGGTTTATTATTCTTTGTTGTAGTTGATATCATCCAATGTTATTTGTTGTTACTAGAATGCTTTATCTTGGATTAGTTAGAAGTCCTTTCTTTTCAATTGAATTTTCTATAATTTCCTTTTTTATACTATAGTTTGTTGTAAATGATGGATGTATGTTCTAATTTGGCAATTAGAGAATCTTGAGTCATATCATTACTCACCTCCCCCACACTGACCTTGCCCTCAAGGTCACCATTATGACTTGTCCTTTTATGATTGCTAAATTCCTACCTTAGGATCAGCACTTGATAGCAATCCTTTCCCCTGGACTTCTCTATCTGCTTGTAACAAGGGTCTTGTTTCTCTTGTGTATAGTAGGTTTGTCCCCTTGTTGTAATCTTTTACCTCTACCCTTGTAATGTGTGGCGTATTGTTGACGTATTAGATTCTTTGTGGCCCTTTATTTGAGATTGGTAAGCTTGTTGTGCCCTAAACTTGTACTTATAATTCTGACATTTCTTCTTTGCACTATGTCCTATGGTATTTTATAGATTTGGGCTATATCTGACTTATAATTCTAAGCTAAGTCAGTGGTTAGAACTATTTATAAAGTTTATAATTATACAACCTCTATGTCATTTGTCTTAGCCTGGATTGAATGGTTGATAGTTGAAGCTTGTTTCTAATACTTCTTCTTGTATCCACTGTCTTTCTGGTTGAGTATCTTGTTGTAGTTGATACTCTTGGTCTTCATTGATCATTATGAAGGCAAATAATTTGGCTTGACATATATGTCCTTTGTGATATTTTTTCTCACAATTGAAACACAATCCTTTCTTTCTTCTTTCTTCCATTTGTGTAGGTGTCAGCCTCTGAATTGCTATTGGTTGTTTATTTTGATTATTGTTGTGTTGATTGGTGTTTGTGGGAGTAGGCAGTATGGGTTGTTGCTGTAATTGAGGTTATTTTACTGCTGGAGATTGGCTGATCTTGTAGTTTCTGGTCATGTGAATATCATCACCTATCTTCCATTAGTTTGGCCAATTGAAATGCTTTTTCGAGCGGGGCTGTAATGCTTTTACTTCTCTCTTGATATCATGTTTAAGCCACGATTCAAACGACTTTGTAAAAATTGTGGAATGCACGAAATTTGATTAGCTTCTTCAAAATCATTGTAGTTCAACTATTGTTGTCTGCTGTAATTTGGTTAATTATCCTCTCAAATCTCTGTATAAAGAGGGACCAAATCTCTGAATAACCTGTTCTTTAAATTGTGTCCATGAATGCAATTGATTATTTAAGTGCATATATTGACACCGGGTCAGTCCATCCATATGGCGAGGCAATTATGAACTTACTTCTTACGATAAGCTGTAATATTGAAAGTCTTGGTCTGCTTTTGACAGACCATCCTTTAGGATTATCTCCATTAAATCTTGACATATCTACTTTAATAGGTCTAATATTTTGCTGTGTTTGTGATCTATTTGGAGGATAACATTCTGTATGAGATGATGTACATACCTGGGATTGGATTTGTTGCTGTTCTTGAGAGCTTTTCTCCAATTTTTCATCTATAGAAGATAGTCTTCTTGAAACATCATTTAATATCATAGAAATTGAGGACATTTGCTCCTCTGTTTTGTTTAGTCTTGTCACACATTCTTCTAGGGTTTTTGATGTGTGTCTTGTTCCTTCTGCCATTTTCTGAGTGTTGTAGTCAATGAGAGCACCAATGATACGATCCCAATTTCTTGGATGGAATCCAATTCGATAATTGAGTCTAATTTGGTGAGGTTTGAGTTTGGTTCAGTGAGTTGACTTACTTCTGAGTAGAATGAACCCGGTGAGTTACGATAATTCGAGGAGAATTGTGCTTTTGAACCGTTGGATTAGCGCCTTTCCTCCTTAGCCGCTGGATCTAGCACTCGGATTGTGCTTTCTGCTCTTTGAATTGAACCGTTGGATCTATTGTTTCTTGAGTGGATTCCACGCGTCTGTTTCTTGCGGGCTGGATCTGGTTGCCTTGTTCTGTGCTCCCTGGAATGAATCTAAACCCTTGATTGGGTTAGTATGGCGGTTTCTGGGCCGTGGGATGAAGCTTCTATAGGAAGCTTTCCTTAATCAGAGTTTTTGTTTTGTTTCCTTCGACCATTCGAGCCGTCGTCGCTCCTGAGAGGGAAAGGGGGGTGCGGCTGGGATCGGAGGAGAAACCTAGGTTCTCCGATGAAGAACGACGGTTTCCGGTGAGAAAAACCAAGAGGAAAGTTGCGCAGGAGGAAGAGAAGAAGAGGGAAACTAAAGAAGATAAGTTTCTTTCTGAAATTCTTGATTATTTTCTATTTGGTTTCTGACCTCTATTTATACTCTCTGTTTATCTTTCTTTAGCTTGGATCTGAGCTATTTATGCAAGCCTAACTACTTTCTGTTACAAGTTGTTATCAAACTTGCTTCAATCGTTTCTGGCAGTTGAGGTATGAGCAATCTGTTATTTTACTACTCTTCTTGATTTCTTGAATTTAAGTTTTCTATTTTAGGTGTTGATGCAGGATTCTTTATGGGAGTTGATTTGGCTTCACTCTTGTTATACTTCTGTTGCTCATCTTGGTTCGGATGTGTATTACTTCTATGTACTTGCTCCTTGTATTATTTCGGGATGGCTCACGGAATGCTTTGCTCTTGGTTGCTTTACTCTTATTCTATATTTATGGATCAGAATCTATTAGTCTTGTTATGCTCTCTGGTCTTTCGTGATGTTTAATTTGGGCTTATTATCTTGTTGTATATCATCATCTGTTATTTATTGTTCTAGAATGCTTTATCTTGGATTAGTTGAAGTCCTTTTCGTATTCAATTAGTTATATTCGTAATTTCCTTTTTTGTACTATAGTTCATTGTAAATGATGGATGTATGTTCTAATTTGGCAATTAGAGGATTTTGAGTCATATCAATTTGTGACTCACTGTGGGTGGTTCGAGTTTGAGGGGATATGTGCGGGCTTAGATGGTGACATGGCCGTTGTGCTGAAAGTTTATAATGAAATTGGTAGAGAATCAAGATTGCGGTGGCGGCGGATCGATGAAAATGAGTAATCCAGGAAAGAGGCCATTGAGGCTTCCATAGTGGAGCGGGGTGAGGGTGATGGGGAAGGGAGGAAGAAGAGAAGGAGGAGGGCGAAGGAGCTTGGGGAGAAGGCGAGGAGAGCTGTGGAAAAGGGATGGTCATCTAATGAGGATAGAGAAATTGATCACGAACTAGTAGATAGAAAAGCTCGTCTAGTTAGCTGGTTTTCTTTCTTCCACAAGCAATTCTCTTTGGGGCTGTTTATTTTGAGAATAAAATGAATTAAAGTGCAGTGAATTCATTTCATTTTAACTTTTTTTAATTTATTATGGTATAAAGTAAAATTTTAAAGAAAAATTAATTTTTCAGAATATATTAAAAAAATTATTTTTAATGTATTTAAAATTTCTTAACATTTGAGCGAATTTTAACGGCTAATATAAAATTTTTTTTTTTTTTGCTACGACCATCAACCGATCCTCGCTACCCATACCACCACTCTATTGTTGCCACCGCCCATTCTGAAACAAAAAATAAAAAAAAATAAAAAAAATAAAACATGTATTTATAGAATTCTCAATCAAACAATTTAAAGTAATTCAAATATATTATATTCACTTTATATTGTATTTTTTTATTACATTTTTTTTTAGGCATTCAAAATAGCCCCTTAGTATCAATTTTATTATAAATGTAAAATCTTTAAATATGCTTTTTTCATGGTTAGAAATTAAGCCTAATATATTAAGTAAAAAATTTCAAAATATTTTGAGAATACATTTTAATAAATTTAATAAAAAATTTTAAATACTTCATCAAATGGCTCATTCTAACTTTATAAAAATATCTATGTGACTGCTGCGAAACATGCCAGAATGTGACGCAATTCGTTATCTGCTTGGCTGATCTAGTCGTACAAAATACTTAATGAATTTTATAATATAAGATGTAGAGATATTCAATCTTATGTTGATATTACGAGATGAATTTTTTTTGTATATATATATATTAAAGATGTAAATGAATAGAGTCGAATTTGAGTCATGAAAAATTTAAGTTTGGCTCGTCCATATTGTGATCGGCTCGAATTAGACTCATATAAATTTTCTCTCGACTTTTGAGGAGATTGATCGAGCCAAAAGGGAGGATTTGGCAATTGATTTGATCAGCCTACTAAGACAATTTGATGTGCTCCTGATTTGGCATCATCATGCAAAATTAAAGATGAAGAAATGTAAGAAAATAAACCTTAGTTTGTGAAAATTGAATACAAATAATGAGTACTGAGTGGCTCGCAATTGACAGGAAAACGATTCCTATAATTTTTGAGATTATTGACTACTCAAGTGGATTATAACTCAAACTCGAGCTCATGTAGTCAATGAGTCTTAAATTTAACACAAGCATGAGCTTGTGGCTCAATAAACTTAACTCATGAGCTCGCTAAAAAGTCGAGCTTAAGTCAACTCCAGCTTGAGAACCTACTTGACTCATTAGCTTCCTTAATATTTATATCTATATATAATTCATCTAATAATTATGATGTAAGTTGCAAATATCAAATATTTTAAATATTTGATTTAATTTTTTAAATGAATTAGAGGATCATTCAAATTCTAAATTTTATAAACTAATAGTTGCAATGAATGATGAACCTAAGGATATCAAAAGTGTATCCATTTAAGTCCAAATAAATTTAAATCAGACACTTAAAATTAAAATTAAAAATATTAATGAAATTATTTAAGAGACAAAATAATTTTTAAATTTTATATGCTTAATCAAAATGATAATCTCCACATAATAGTGTATATGAAGAACTCCTTATTCATGTGTAAAATTAAATCCCTTGGTATTATTAGATCTGAAAAGTTAATTTTAATTTTATCATTAAATTAAGTAACAATCATATTAAAAAAAGCTTAAGTCAAATTTATTTTAGAGCAAGAAAGCCGACCTTAATATCTTGCAATCATTAACTTAGGTCAAGAAGTTAAGAGAAAATAAAAGCTATATTTGTTGCTTGGCTAAAGGGCAAATAGAACAAGGCATTACCATTGATAGATTTGAATGTATTGCATTTCAACTTATTATTAAAACTATCCAAACATTTCAACTATGTAGAACAAGAACAAAAACACCATTAACATCTTTTTTAGATCAAGAATGTATTAGCCTCCCTATTTTTCATCGTTGACAATCATCATCTTATTGTTTATATATTATAAAAACAATCATGGAAGAAGATTATCATGAATTGTTTATCTATTATCAGAGCACTCACTAATAACAAACAAAATCCAAATTCTAGTATAAATAGAACATCATGAAATAGTGTACGATACTTTAGCTTAGTAGTTGAGAAACTTTGGTTTTTTAGCAAGTCTTGGGTTGTCCTGCTCGTGGTGTGTGTGAGTTCTTGATAATTACTCAAATGTCCCCTGCCCGCCCCCCCTCCCAAAAAAAAATTGAGTGGAATGATGAAGTTAGTAAAGGTTGAGGGAGTTGTTAATGATGATTTTAGGATTTTTTTTTTTTTAATTTTGAGAGTTAGATTTAATTTTTGAAGGAATTATAAGATAAAAGAAATTGAACAAGTTTTATTTTAGACAAACTTAAGCAATTTAAGTTAAAATATTTTAAGAAAAATTCAAAAATAAGCATTTTAATTTAAACCATGACAAGCATTATAGTAGCTAAGGGTGACACATTGTTATATATGCACTGATTGCCCAAATCACGGCTTGTGTATTTGGGCTCACTTTCAAACAGACTACTTATTTCTAAGATTTCTAAGGGTGTTTTGGACAAGCGTTATATGAAAAAAGTAATGGTAGATGTGCCAAACAAAAAATTATGGTGAGTATTTAAATATTTTTATTTTATAAAAATTAAATCGCAATTTTCTAATAATCCTCAAGTAGTCATATCATATTAAAAAATACAATTTTTCATTATAAATTCTTCAAAATGTAAGTAAAAACACAAAAATGCAATGCCCCCAAATAGGGCTTAAGTATTTGAGATTATTTTTCAATATTATAGACTCAATTTTAGCATTCTTAGAGGCTAATGAAGCCCTCTAAAGAGTTAGAGCAAATTTGAGTACTTTGCAAAATTTGATACACCAATTTTGAAAAAAATTTGTTATTATCAATTCAAAGAGTAATTATGTCTCATATTTTTTAATATTATAATATTATCACCGAAATTTTTTTATAAACTTAATGTATTTTTTAAACAACATAGATTTTTTTTTTATGTTTGTAAATAGTGACAAATGATATATTATCAAAAAATTCATCTAACCAAAATGACTATCGACATATTATTTGATTTAAAAACTTTCAAACTTAAATTTAAGATCATCTAAACTATAATTTCAACAAAATTATAGTCAATATAACTATTTCAATGAAATGAGTCTTATAACTTGAAATATATTTTGATTTTAATCCAAATGGGTGTAACCTAAGCACTTGGTGTGGTAAAAAATTTATAATATAATTAAAGAATTAATCGACCTCTAACTTTTATATATTCATAATCAAAATGAATAGTTTTCAAAAAGAAATTGAACTAGCTTGAGCACACTTAATTATAAGATTAAGATACTTAAATAATGAAAAAATGTTTTTGATTTATGAAGTTAGAATGAGCCATTTGATGAAGTATTTAAAATTTTTTGTTAAATTTATTAAAATGTATTTTCAAAATATTTTGAAATTTTTTACTTAATATATTAGGCTTAAGTTCTAACCATGAAAAAGAGCATATTTAAAGATTTCACATTTATAATAAAATTGATACTAAGGGGCTATTTTGAATGCCTAAAAAAATGTAATGTAAAAAAAAATCTGATATACGTGAATATAATATATTTGAATTACTTTAAGTTGTTTGATTGAGAATTCTACAAATACATGAGTTTGTTTTATTTTATTTTTTTTTTATTTTTTTTGTTTTGCGAGAATGGTGAGGCAACAATAGGCGATGGTGGTGTAGAGTGATTGATCTGGCCGGCGGTAGGTATCGGTGGTAGCAAAAAAATTTTATATTAGCTGTTAAAATTCACTCAAATTTTAAGAAATTTTAAATACATCAAAATAATTTTTTAATATATTCTGAAAAATTAACTTCACTTTAAAATTTTACTTTATACCATAATAAATTCAAAAAAAGTTAAAATGAAATGAATTCACTGCACTTTAATTCATTTTATTCTCAATGGGCCACCCACCCTGCTACACGGGCCCGCTCCCGCTTTGCCTTCCCGTAAGTCACGTTGGCCCGCCGTCCCTCTTCCGGCCAGACCCACTTTCCTGCTCTACTTCCGTAGTGCAAAATCAGTCGTTCCATGGCCCACTGGCCTGCCAGCGCGACCTCATCCGCAAACCAGCCGGCCCGCTGCATCCGACCCAATCCCGTGAAACCGTTGCAAACCCAACCGGCCCGCCTGTGCAACCGGCCCGTTCCGCACAGCCTAGCCCACCGGCCCCTGCCTTCTTCCAGCCCACTAGCCTCCTTCCCTCCAACCCAAGGCCTACAGCTCCTCCCTACAGCCCACCAGCCCACTGTTCCGGCCCATTCTGTGCAAATCCAGCAATCTGGCCCATTCTGAATCCCGCAGTTCGCACATTCAATTGTCTTTTTGTGATCGAGGAAGAAAACGTCGTCGATTCTTCTTTTCGATTTGGTAGCACCACTTTGCTTTAGCCCAATTCTCTTTCGGTCGGGAGAAACGTCGTCAGGTAGTCTTCTTTTCGATTTTCGGCGTCGCGTAGCCCTTCCAGGTTTTGCTTCGCCCTGTCGAGAGTGAAACTCTTAATCTCAAAAGATTATCTAAATCAATATTTTAGATATCTCTTGATTATCGGTTTGAGAAGCAAGTCATATCTTAATGAAAAAGCAATGGTCAAGAAACAACTTTAGCTACAAGCTCAAACAAATATTTTGGTTTGCATCCTTCCACACAGGTTAATGTCATCGAGCGAAGACTCTGACAAATAACCTTGGATAGGTCAAAACTTCGTTGTTTCGATTAGACCTACTCCACACAGGTTTACTTCATCGAGTAACACTCTAACAAACAACCTCATATGGGTCAAAAATCCTCAGCGGATTTAATTCGACCTCTTCCATGTTAACGTCGTAACACTATGACAAACAACCTCGATAGTCAAAATCCTCAACGGATTCAATTCAACATCTTCCATACGCCGTCATGTAACACTCTAAGAAACAACCTTGGATAGTCAAAATCTTCGATTGAATTGACCCCTTCCATAGTTAATGTCATAGTAACACTCGACAAACAACCTCGATAGGTCAAAAATCCTTAGCGGATTCAATTCGACCTCTTCCATACTGCTTAACGCCATCGAGTAACACTCTGACAAACAACCTCGGATGGATCAAAAATCCTCAACGAATTCAATTCGACCTCTTCCATACAGGTTAACGTTATCGAGTAACACTCTGACAAACAACATTGGATAGGTTAAAATTCCTCAGGGGATTCAATTCGACCTCTTCCATACAAGTTAACGTCATCGAGTAACGCTCTGACAAACAACCTTTATAGGTCAAAAATCCTCAACGGATTCAGTTCGACCTCTTTCATATAGGTTAACATCATCGAGCGAAGACTCTAACAAATAACCTTGGATAGGTAAAAACTTTGTGGTTTCGATTAGACCTACTCCACACAAGTTAATATCATCGAGCGAAAACTCTGACATAGGTCAAAACTTTAGACCTATTCCACACAGGTTAATTTCATCGAGTAACACTCTGACAAGCAATCTCGGATGGGTTAAAAATCCAGCAGATTCAATTCGACCTCTTCCATATAGGTTAGCGTCATCAAGTAACACTCTGACAAACAACCTGGATGGGTCAAAATTCCTCAGCGAATTCGATTATCCCTTTCATACAGGTTAACGGTATCAAGTAACATCATGGTGAATGATACTCTGAGATTATTTGTCAGACTTTCTGAGTTGTTCGAAGGATGGTTCTTAATTGACGTTTCCCCGCCATCTTGGCAGTTATCAACTGTTAAACCATCCATTGGAATTTCAAGAAATTCAATTTCCTACAAGAAGAAGTAGAAACTACGGGCCTTGATCGTCTCCAAACTCGGTCAGTCCGATAAGGACAGTTGATGCCTCTTTCAAGGAAAATGAAGTCTCGTCATATGAATTACAGACATTGATCGCCTTCAACCCGGTTGGTCCAACGAGGACAATTGACACCTCTTTTGAGAGAAAATCGGAGCCTCACCGTATGAACTACGGGTCTTGATCGCCTCCAAACCTGGTCGGTCCGATGAGGACAGCTGACGCCTCTTTCGAGGGAAAACCGGAGCCTCGCCATATGAACTACGGGCCTTGATCTCCTCCAAACCTGGTCGGTCCGACGAGGATAGTTGACACCTCTTTCAAGGGAAAATCGAAGCCTCATATGAACTATGGGCCTTAATCGCCTTCAAACCCGGTCGGTCCGACGAGGACAGTTGATGCCTCTTCGAGGAAAAATCGGAGCCTCACCGTATGAACTATGGGCCTTGATCGCCTCCAACCGGTCCGGCGAGGGCCGACGCCTCTTTAGAGGAAACTCGGTATGAACTATGGGCCTTGATTGCCTTCAAACCCGGTTCGGCGAGGGGTGATTGGCGTCTCTTTCGAGGGAAAAGCGAACCTTGCCGTGAATACGGGCCTGATCTCGACCAGTTTCAACTTCAAATCGCTTGTTTTAGCATCAAGATTCGTTACTAGTAGTATTTTAAGTGCCATATGTTCTTCGCTATTTTGGATGACATTATCTCAATCATCCAAAAATATATATGTCAAATACTTAAAAATAGCAAATTCTTCAATGAAATTTGAGAGTCCATTAACCACATATTTTGAGAGAACAGATCTTCATGAGAGCACAAGATTATGACTACGAAAGTAGATGCAGGGCCGCGGATGTGTGTAGGTATGCGGGTGCAAGATTTTGAGGTTACCGACCCATCTGGGTACGAACGGGCACTCACGAGTGCTCATGGCGGTCAGCGCGTGGCATACTACTAGTAAAGCGAATCTTGACTAAAAGCAAGCGATCCGAGTTGAAGCGGTCGAGATCAAACTTAAAATATCCTGAAACTTCAGGATGTCAGTTAAATCTCTAAATAACTCTCAAACTTGGAGTGTTTATAGTCAAATCGAGCGTCTCGACGAGTCAAATCTAACGTGCCTAAGATCTCATAATTCTGACTTCATTTGAGCATTCAAATACACAAAATACATTATATGATCAAGGAAATCAACATGGGTCAGATGGAGATGAGTGGTTTGGATTTTGCTTGTATTTACTGAGACGCCATCCTCCATCTATAAATAGCCTCATTCCTCATATAAGGGGAGCCCCAAGAGAGAGAGAGCCTAAAGCTTGAAGATCCTCCAAGCACAATCGTCTACCACTCGGCGGTCGTCACCACGCGCCGGCCATGGCCGTCGATCGCCGATCCCACCGTCGTCAACCTCTCTGCGGTCTTCATCGACGACCTTCATCGTCGGTCGTTGTTCTCGTTGTTGCCATCATCTACCACCCTAGCATTGTTACCGAGCATTATAGTGGTTCTTTTATCATATACAACTCTGTAATCCCGTTATCGGAAAGATTTTGTACTCTGAAATAGATACATAGTGGAAGATTTTCTTGCTAGCCCGTGATTTTTTCCTCTTTTTGAGATTTTTCCGTAAAAATGCAGTTTTCTTGTTCACTCTTTAAATATATTGTGTCTTTGGATTTCCCAAGTAAACTTTCACTCTATTTTCTAGCGCATTATTATTATTATTATTATTATTATTATTATTATTATTATTATTATTATTATTATATATATATATATATATATATATATATATATATATATATATATATATATATATATATATATATATAAACATACATTAAGGAAGCTAATGAGTCAAGCAAGTTCTCAAGCTAGAGTAACTTAAGCTTGACTCTTTAACGAGTTCATGAGTTGAGTTTATTGAGCCATAAGTTCATGCTTGTGTTAAATTTAAAACTCATTGACTGCATGAGCTCAAGTTTAAGTTATAATCGACTTGAGTAGTCAATCATCTCAAATATTATAGGAATCATTGTCCTGCCAATTATGAGCCACTCAGTTGTCATTATTTGTATTCCATTTTCACAAACAAAGGTTTAATCTTTTCATTAGTTCCCCTAGTGTATCTCCCAAGCTATAGCCGCCCTCATTTCTTCTTCTTTTCCTTTGATTTTATTTACGACCACCTATGTTTTTTATCACCATCGCCTTCTTCTTCTCCTTCTTTTCTTCTTCAATTCCTCTTACTAGTGTCACCTAATTGTTCTCCTTCAATTTTCCGACATTTTTCATCTTTTATTTTGCATGATGATGCCAAATAAGGAGCATCTCAAACCATTCGTCGACCAAATCAATTCCCTTTTGGCTCGATCAATCACTTCAAATGGTCTAGCCCATAAAATTTATACGAGCCCAATTCGAGCCAATCACAATATGAACAAGTCAAACTTAAATTTATTATGATTCAAATTCGACTTATTTTTTTTGGTAACGAGGTATCCACCCCTGATCCCACCCATTATATAGTGTGTGACTTTAGGGCGTGACTAATCCAGCAACCTTGCTGCTTGCCCCATTTCTTTCCCCCCCGGGATACACCCTTAGAAATCGAATGTGACCTAAGAAATTCCAGTAGCCATGACGGCTAGGCGATGGATAAATTCGACTTAATTCATTTATATCTTTAATATATATACAATAAAACATTCATCTCATAATATCATCTTAAGAATGAATAGCTCTGTATCTTACATTATAAAATTCATTCCAAGTGTTTTGTATGAATAGACCGGCCAAGTCGACAAGAAATTGCGTCACATTCCAGCAGTAACGCTCGCCTGCTATTAAGTTAGATTTTTTTTAATATATATATATATTAAAAATATTAAATAATTAAAACATATATGTATATATATATATAATATTAAAAATATATAAATTATTTAATTAAATATATTTCACTATAGTTAAAATTTATCTAATTTGAGAGATTATCAAATTTTTTAAAAAATAAAAATTATCATATATTTGAAATCCTCAATCTAAATATTTTATATTTTATCTTTAATATTATTGCGTGCTAGAAAATCAATTACTGGTGAGTAAAGTTTTACTTTGAAACTTGTTATTGAAATCTAACAGTGTATTTAAAGAGTGAGCAAGAAAACTAAAATTTTTTAAAAAACCTCGAAAAGAAGGAAAAATCATGAGAAAAAAAACTTATGTATCTGTTTTGAGAATACAAGATCTTTGGGATTACAATTGTATATGAGAAAGAGGAACGGTATGTGACAACGATCAGTTGTAACAATTAATAATACTATGATAGTGAAGCTGCGAATCCGGTGGAAATGCGAGAAACATCTTGGCATCTGAACAATCATTGCGAACGCGAGCAATCACTGGTAAATCACGAGGAACAATCGGCGGTAGAAATTAAGTCATGATGGAGACCGGCAGAGATTAGCGATGGCGAGATCAATGGCGACGGGCGGCGATGGCGGTGGTTGGCACCGTCAGTGGCCGGTGTCTTGGAGGATCTTTGAGCTCTCTCTCTCTTTTGCGGGCCCCTCATGAAATGAGGATATTTATAGGAGAGATGGCGTCTCAGAATACATGCAAAATTGACCTCCTCCATCGTGCTCATGATGAATGTCTTGATCATATGATGTATTTTGTGTATTTGAATGCTCAAATGATGTCAGAATTATGAGATCTTGGGCTTGTATGATTCGGCTTGTCAAGACGCTCGATTTGACTATAAACACTCCATATTTGAAAGTTATTTAGGGATTTAACTGATATCCCAAAATTTCCAAGAATATTTTAAATGCTTGATCTCGACCAGTTTCAACTTCGGATCGGCTTACTTTTAGCATCAAGATTCGTGCTTCGACTAGTAGAGTTTTCAGGATCATATCAGTTGCCCCCCTATTTTTGGATGATATTATCTCAATCATCCAAAAATATATATGCCAAATATTTGAAAGTAGCAAATTGTTCAATAAAATTTGCGGGTCCATCAACCATACATTTTGAGAGAACAGATCTTCATGAGAGCACAATATTATGATCACAGAAGTTGGCGAGTCACATTATGTATGTGGATACGTCGTAGATTTCAGTTATGAACCAATTCAGGCGTTATGGGCCCTTGCGTAAGGTTCCTTACAGAAACGGGTAAGAAATTAGTGCTATCACAGTTTTGTAAAGAAAGGAGCTGCGGGCACTTTGTGCGGGTCAATTGACTTAACCGCTATGGAAAAAATTTGGATAGCGGCAGTTTCGGCAATGGTGAAACAGGTCTTAAACAGCGTCATGAGGACCAACATCGAATTGTGTGCATGGCCAGGCAATCACGCCATGGTGGTCATGAGCATGCGGCAGTTCGGGAAGCGAGCGCGGTCGTGTGGAATGTGCTGGCGGATTGGTCGAGGGTCAGGTCAGCGATTAAGCGTCTGGCGATCGCGCATGGTGTCTTGGCGGCTTGGAGCGCCACACGGTTGTTTTGACGGTTCAGGTGATTTTTGGCTTTTGACAATTTTTTTCCTTTTGCCACTGAGTCATAAAACCCTTGGGCCATGGGAGAAGGCACACTTCTTCATTGCTCTAGTCTTCTTCTTGAGTGAGGGTTGTTCGGAGTCGATCAAGGCTCACGGTACTTACGTCGTTGTTCCAATTTTCCCTCGAAGAAGCGTCACCGACCTTGTCGACCGTCCGGGTTTGGAAGCGATCAAGTATACGTCATTGTTGTTCGGTTTTCCTTTGAAAGAGCGCCAACCTCGTCGAACCGTCCGGTTTGGAAGCGATCAAGGCGCCGGTACTTATGCCGTTGTTCCACTTTTCCTCAAAGCGTCGCCGCCTCGCTCGGACCATCCGGGTTTGAAGGCGATCCGTAGCGATAATCGGAGAGCGAGGGTTGGCAACTCGATGTCGGCGATGGTGGCCGGCGATGTTGGTGGCGGTGACCTGCGACGGTGGTCGGCAAGGAGAATCAGCGATGGTGGTGACCGGCGGAGATTGCTGGCGATGGTCGGTGGCGGTGGCAAACGTACCTGGCGGTAGCCTAGTGGTTGGCAGCGAGGTGGTCAACAGAACGTAGCGGTAATCAACGGTGGCAACCGAGTCAGTAGTCAGCGAAATAAGCGATGATGGTGGTAATCAGCGAAAGTTAGCTGCGGACCGGCAGCGTGACCCTGCGTGGTTAGCGACGGGGTGGTAAGCGGCAGCGGCAACAATGGTCAGCAGTGCGGACGTCAGTGCAGCGAGGATGGCGGCAACGATGGGTAGTGTCAGCGATTGTCAGCGATGGTCAGCGGTACCGGCGGCAGTGGTTGGCGGACGGGGTGTCAGCGGCAACCTGCGGCAGTAGTCGATGGTGGTAAAGCGTCAGTAGTTGCGAGGATGGCCAAACGATAGTGGTAACCGGCAAAGATTACCAGCGATAATTCAGCGATACAATAATATCGGCAAGCGGTGGCAGCGATGGTTAATTGCCACGGGTGGTCGTCAGCCAAAACGCAGCAGTAATCAGCAGTGCACCAGCGTCGATGGTCGATAAAATAACCGGCAACGATAGTGGTAACGGCGAAAATTACCAGCGATAGTTCTGGCAATGGCCAGTAATCAGCCAGCGCGCAGTGGTTAGTGGCGAAGGGTGGTGATGCGCAAGCCGTGTCAGCAGTTAGCAGTTAAATTCAGCGATGACCGATACGATAGTGGTAACCGGCGAAGATTACAGTGATGGTAGTGGTAGCCGAATGGTGACCGTGTTAATTGATGCGCATGCAAAAGTGCGTAATACCAACTCCAGTAGTCAGCGGATGTGGCGCGATGGTGGCGGTGAGATATCGCGCAGCATGGTTGGCCGAAGAGGTGTGCAGCAGCGGCAGCGGCGGTGGTTGCGGCAACGGGGATATTTGACCTATCCGAAATTGTTTGTCAGAGTGTGACTCGATGGCGTTAACTGTATGGAAGTCGAATGAATCCGAGAATTTTGACATATCCGAGGTTGTTTGTCATAGTGTTTGCTCGATGATGTTAACCTGTGTGGAGTAGGTACAAAGTTTTGACCTATCCGAGGTTATTTATCATAGTATTTGCTCGATGACATGAACCTGTATGGAAAAGGTTGAATTGAATCCGCTGAGGATCTTTGACCCATCCGAGGTTGTTTGTCATGTAGATGGCGTTAACGTGGAAGAGGTTGAATTGAATCCGCTGAGGATTTTTGACCCATCCGAGGTTGTTTGTCAGAGTGTTGCCTGATGACGTTATCTTGTGTGGAAGAGGCCGTGGGAAGTCCACTAAGGAACTTTTGACCTATCATAGGTTGTTTGTCAGAGTCTTTGCTCGATGACGTTAACCTGTGTAGAAGGGGTTGTAGGAAGTCCACCAAGGACCTTTTGACCTATCATAGGTTGTTTGTTAGAGTCTTTGCTCGATGATGTTAACCTGTATGGAAGAGGTCATAGGAAGTCCACCAAGGACCTTTTGACCTATCCTAGGTTGTTTGTCAGAGTCTTTGCTCAATGACGTTAACCTGTATGGAAGACGTCGTAGGAAGTCCATCAAGGACCTTTTGACCCATCCTAGGTTGTTTGTCAGAGTCTTTGCTCGATGACGTTAACATGTATGGAAGATGTCGTAGAAGTCCACCAAGACCTTTTGACTATCTGGTTGTTTGGAGTCTTTTCGATGACATTAATCGTATGAAAGAGTCGATTAAAATATCCGTTTGTGGTTGTAGTCAAAGTTGCTCCTTAACGCTTGGCCTTTTTCATTAGTATTCGACTTCTCGATAATCAATTAGATATCCGGAATATCGATTTGAATAATCTTTTGAGATTAAAATTTGCCCCCCAGTTTCTGACAAAATCTGAAGGAACGAAGTTTGATGAATCTTCATTCTTCGCACTCCTTAAAAGCTTGAAATCTCGATGGTGGTTTTGATCTTGTTGGGAACTTGGTCCCCAAGATATATAAGAATCAGTTTCCCGACGTCATGCGTCTTGAAAACCGGTTGCGGTAGAGTAAAAGTTTTAGCGAACTTGTTGTAAAATCCGACACACACACAATTATTTAAAGTGAACAAGAAAACTCCAAAATTTTTTCGTGAAAAATCTCGAAAGAGGGAAAACTACGGGGCTAGAAAAAAACTATGTATATTTTGTACAAGATCTTCCCGATCGGATTACAAAATGTATATGAGAAATGAACAACTTATGTGACAACGATCGAGTTGTAATAGTTCTTAGTAAGAGATGATGGTGAACTATGTGCAGAGTAATCACGAGAAACAATTACTGTAAAATCTGAACAATCGCGTAAATGGGAACAATCGGTAGAAATGCGAGACAATCACGGTAGAAGTCATCATGATGGAGGCAAATGATCGGCGGCAAGGATCAACGGTGGCGATGGTGGCGGCCGGGCGGTGGTTGGTGGCCGTCAGTGGCCGATTGTCTTGGAGGATCTTTAGAGCTCTCTCTCTCTTGCCCCCCCATGAGAAATGAGATCTTATTTATAGATTGGAGGAGTGGCGTCTATAAATACATGCAAAATCGAACCTCCTCCATCGGACTCATGATAAATCTGATCATATGATGTATTTTTGTGTATTTGAATGCAAAAATGATGTAATTATGATATCTTGGGTTTGTTTGATTCTCGTCAGGCCGATTTATTTATAATACCTATATTTAAAAACTATTTAAAGATTTAACTGATATCTAAAAATTTTTAAGAATATTTTAAATGCTTGATCTCGATCAATTTCAACTTCGGAACTGCTTATTTTTAACATGAAGATTCATATACTAGAGGAGCTGAACTCATGACCTCGCACTATTACCTGGATTTCTTGCAGAAGACGCTAGCTGTTCGTCCGTCAGCGATGACGATAGCGTCAGATATTGGAAAAACAGTGTCCTTTCGGATTTACCAGTATTAATTAAACGATATAATGGGCATCCCACTCCTCATTTTGGAGTAAAATCACCACGCAACTCAGGGTCTGTACCTCTCCAGCCATGGGATCTGAAGTCAACTGTCTCCACATGCTTTTCTTCCTTTCATGGCGCAGGGCCACATGCTTCCGTTGGTCGACATGGCCAAGCTCTTCGCCGCCCGCGGCGCCCGAATCACCATCCTCACCACCCCTGTCAATGCCGACATCATCCGCCCCACCATCGACGACTCCATCCATCTTCACATCGTCCCATTCCCCGCGGCCGACTTCGGCCTCCCTGAGGGATGCGAGAACCGCTCCTTCATCCTCTCCGACCACCAACGTGTCAACTTCTTCAAAGCCGTCGCCTCCCTCGGCCACCCTTTTGACTCCGCGCTCGAAGATCTGCGCCCCGACTGCGTCGTCACCGACGTGTTCTTGCCGTGGACGTACCATCTTGCTGCCGCGAGAGGTATTCCGCGGCTCGTCTTCCACGGCACCAACAACTTCGCACTGTGTGCCACCGACGCGTTCGGCCGCTGCCAACCGCTGGTGGATGAGGCAGATTCCTTCGTCCTCCCCGGCCTCCCTCACCGAATAGAGATGTTAAAAAACCAAGTCTTTGACTTTAAAAAATTAGCAGGAACGCCATTTGATTTCATCTTGGAGATAATTAATGAGGCAAAGGAGGTAGGATCGAGGAGCTACGGAGCGGTGATGAACAGCTTCTACGAGCTGGAGCCTGAATATTCTGGCCATTATCGCGAGGTTGTGAGGAGGACGTGGAACGTCGGCCCTGTTTCTCTCTGCAACAAGGAGTTCACCGACAAGTCATCAAGAGGCGGGGAGCAGCCGGCGTCCGCCAGCGAGTGCTTGAAATGGCTCGACGGAAAACCGACGGGCTCGGTCGTGTACATGTGCTTCGGAAGCGGGAGCTTTTTCTCAGCGGAGCAGCTAAGAGAAATGGCTCTCGGGCTGGAAGCGGCCGGGCATCCATTTATTTGGGTGGTGAGGAACAAGGGCGACGACTGGGTTCCGGAGGGGTATGAGGAGAGAATTAATGGGTGGGGAATGGTGATAAGAGGATGGGCGCCACAGCTATTGATACTGAATCATGCAGCGGTTGGAGGATTTGTGACTCACTGTGGGTGGAATTCTAGTCTGGAGGTGATTTCCGCGGGGTTGCCGGTAGTCACATGGCCGCTTTATGCGGACCAGTTCTATAATGAGAAGCTCTTGGTGGAGATACTGAAGGTTGGGGTGATGGTGGGGTCGAAGGTGAACAGTTTTACTGTGGAAGGGAGGCCAGTGGTGAAGGCTGATGCGGTGGAGGCGGCGGTGAGGAGGGTGATGGGGGAAGGGGAGGAGGCGGAGGAGAGGCGGAGGAGGGCCAAGGAGCTTGCGGAGAAGGCAAGGAGAGCTGTGGAGAAGGGAGGGTCGTCTTATGACGATATCGGGAAATTGATGCAGGAGCTGATAGATCGAAAGAAGCTTGCGTAACTTAGCTTAGGCTTTTATTCTTTCCAAAATTTAATGCCTTACTAAATTATCTGCCATTATCACTTTCGTTTGAAAGATGGAACCTTTGAAAAATCGCAATTTTTTCCTTTTCTTTTAAGAATGGTGAGAACGTTAATATATTAAAGGATGTTTGGTAGCAAGAAGATCGCGCACAACAAATTCACTAATAAAGACAGAATTATAAATACGAGTTAAGAGGTCGACAAAATTGATCTTAAAGAAAGTTACATTTATAAACCCCAAAAGAAGAAACTAACAAGAACAAAAAGGCAGAAAAACATGTAAAAAATTATGAGAATGAGCTCAGAATTATCTTGTGCAATGCAGTAGAACATGGGCTTCGTCTAAAGCTAAGATAGTCATAGCATGAAGCAAATCATACCAAAATCTATGAAGAGAGAGGCTAGGCGGAGCAGAAACCAAATGGAATTCTGAGTATACAGTCAAGACAGAAATGCACAGTAAAGCAGTAAAGAGAAACCACTTATCCAAACAACAGAGCTCTTCGGCAACATATATAAGGTTGCTAAACTATAAATCAAAAAAAAAAAAAAAAATCAAAATGCCGAAACTTGAGTTCATTCAGCTGAAACCGAACGCTGCTATGACATAACATAGTCTGTTGAGACTCATAAATTTTGGATATCATCATCGCTCATCAAAAGACTCGAAGGCAATGAAGAAAAACACTCAATAGCCACCAAAATAAGAGACATGAGAAACAAAGAAATATTCCAATGAGAGATATCACTAAAGTAGATGATTCGACTAAAGTATGATTGGTAATATTCCTAGGGATATATCCGTTGAAGTTTTACCTTTTACTCTTTTCGTTGATAGAAAAGCAAAGGTTAAGGGAAAAATATCAAGTTCCATTTCGAATGAAATCCTTAACCATGGCAAAGTAATGAGAACTTTGCTTTGCAATTATAGTACTTCCGAAGTGTTCAACAAGAGATTTATGATAAAAAAGAATATTACTATCGTAACACATCTTGAATGAAAACCAATGCTTATATTTAGATGCCTACATCATAAATGGATTTCAAAAATCAAAAGATTTTTAGCTTGATTTGACCTATATAGTACTATATAAGTCTAAAATCTAATCAACCATGGGAGAGCAATGATTCCAAAGGCTTCATTGCAGTTTACCTTTACATAAAGTGTAGAGAGAATCAAGAGATGGAATGCCCAAGCCACCTTTTCCAAGTAGAAGAGAAGTTTTATTTGAGGATATCATTTGAATCTTTTTACCAACACCATTATTGTTTAGAAAATTAGATATGAGTGAAGTGATTTTCTTTCTGAACCCTTTAGGAAAAGTTACAGAATGAAAGCAATAGTGTAAATAGTTTCAAATGGTAAATCTAATTAACTGCAATCTATTAAAAAATGAAAGAATTTTTTGCTTCCATCCACTTAATCCCCTTCTGAATTTTTCTCATAATCTTGGAGAAATCATTGGATTTAGTGTTGGTGGAGCAAATGGTAATTCCAAGATGCTCCCATGGAAGATTTTTTTGCTTAAAACCCAAAATATTATATATTTGATCTCTAGAGTGAGATTCCACATTCTTAGAAAATCAAATGGTCGATTTGTCAAAATTAATAGTCAGGCGTGTGGCTTTCCTGAAGATATCAAGAACAATGGTGAAGGTTAACAATGGAATTAGAGTTAACCTTAACAAAAACTAGAAAATCATCAACATAAATAAGATGAGAGATGCTTATATTTTTTTTCCTTAATGTTTTAAGATAAATTTTGTTTCATGTAATCATCTAGTAACTTGGAAAAGCTATCCTTAATAATAATAATAATATGGTGAAAAAGGGCAACCTTGATTGAGACTAGAAGAAGAGCTGAAATATCCTCTAAGCTCACCATTAATTTTAGCTAAAAAAGCACATTAGAGGTGCAAGCAATAATTGACTTAATAAAGATGTTAAGAAAGATTCTTGTTAAATCTATCAAAAAAAAAATTCTCTATTGACTTTATTGTTGGATTTCTTGATATCAATTTTCGAGCATAAATATTTGGGATATACAAAATAATTTTAGTCATGGAGGATTTATTTTGCTATAAATATATTGTTTTAAAGATAGCTCTCCCTTAAATAAAAGCAGATTGAGTGCGATGAATCAGCTTATGAAGAAGAGCTTTTAATTTGCTTGCAATAAGATTAAAAATAACTTTATATAAGGTGTTACATAGAGATATAAGTTTGAAATCATTAAGAGCTTAAGTATGAGTTCCCTTAGGAATCAAAGTAATAGCAAAATGTTTAACTATGGTAGACATTTTAAAGCAGGAGTGAAAAGTACTGAACCACAATAGTAAAAGCATGACTAGTGATGTGCCAAGTATCTTTCAAAAATTTAAAGGTGTAATCATTAGGATCGAAAGTTTAATCATTACCAATACCAAATTGATCAGCTATAATTTCACCATCTAAAAAAGAGAAGCAACATAAGTTCTATCATCTGGAGAAAAAATAAAATTATAACATTTGCCCTCTGTTGCATGCTAGAAAACCAGTTGCGGTAGAGTAAAGTTCATACTTAGCTTCTTTGGGGAGTCCGGCCGCGCTGTATTTAAAGAGTGAATAAAACTCAATTTTACGTGAAAATCTCGAAAGAGGGAAAAAAAAACGGCTGGCCATAAAAAACTTCCACTATGTATGTTTTAGTACAAGATCTTCCTATCTGGGATTACAATTGTATATGAGAAAGGGATACATTCTTTATAGCACAATGTTGATGACGATGTTGACGACGATGTTGATGACGATGTTGACGACAATGTTGACGATAGTGGTCGGTGATGATGACCGGCAACAGTGGTCAACGACGGCGAGGATCAGCGGCGGCGGATGATGGCGGCGGTCGGCGGCGGTGGTTGACAACCGTCGAGTGGTGGCACGATTGTGCTTGGAGGATCTTTAGAGCTCTCTCCTCTCTCTCTTGGCCTCCCTTCTCCTTCACTTGGCCTCTCCCATGAGGAATGAGGGCTATTTATAGGTGGAGGAGTGGCGTCTCATACATGCAAAACACTCACACTTCATGACTCAAAATGATCCCTTGATCATATGATGTATTTAGTGCATTTGAATGCTCAAATGAAGTCAGTGTAAGATCTTTGGCTTGTTGGAACTCGTCGAGGCCTTCGATTTGACTATAAACACTTCATATTTGAGAGCTATTTAAGGATTTAAGCGATATCCCAAAGTTTCAAGGATATTTTAAGAGCTTGATCTCGACCGGTTTCAACGGATCGACTTGCTTTTAACATCAAGATTAGTGCTTTAATAGTATTTTAAGTGTCATATCGGTTACTTATATTTTGGATGACATTATCTAATTCATCAAAATATATGAAATTTTTTTCTAATTAAATGTCATAATGAGTAGAAGGGTTTTTTTTTTTAAAATAAATGTCATAATGAAGAGAGGTTTTTTTCTAATTAAATATCATAATAAAGAGAAGTTTTTTTTAATTAAATGTCATAATGAATGGAGGGTTTTTTTTTAAATTAAATATCATAATAAAGAGGTTTTTTTTAAATGTCATAATGAATGGAGGTTTTTTTTTTAAATTAAAGGTCATAATGAATAGAGGGTTTTTTTTTAAAAAAAACTAAATCATAATGAAGAGGTTTTTTTTTAAATTTATTCTTTCTTTCCCCATGGTGGATCTATAAAACCGGGCCGGAGAAGGCACCTTCTCTTCTTCTTGAGTGAGGTTAGTTTGGAGGCGATCAAGAAGGCGATCAAAGCGTTGAGGGGGGAAGCGTCAAGGAAGCGTCAAGGCGGTACATCGTCGTGGTTTCCGACCTCGTCGGTTTCTTGGCCTCGTCGGACCGTGCGAGGTTAGGAAGCGATCAAGGCCACGGTACATCGTCGTGGTTCCGGTTTACCGACCTCGTCGGTTCTTGGCCTCGTCGGACCGTCGGGTTAGGAAGCGATCAAGGCCGCGTACATCGTCGTGGATTCCGGTTTCCGGCCTCGTCGGTTTCGGCCTCGTCGGACCGTCAGGTTAGGAAGCGTCAAGGCCCACGACATCGTCGTGGTTCAGTTTCTCGTCCGGTTCTTGGCCTCGTCGGACCGTCGGGTTAGGAAGCGATCAAGGCCGCGGTACATCGTCGTGGTTCGGTTTGGCCTCGTCGGTTCTTGGCCTCGTCGGACCGTCACGGGTTAGAGGCGATCAAGGCCACATCGTCGTGGTTCCGGTTTCGACTCGTCCGGTTCTTGGCCTCGTCGGACCGTCGGGTTAGGCGATCAAGGCCATGATACGTCGTCGTGGTTTTAGTTCGACTCGTCCGGTTCTTCCTCGTCGGACCGTCCGGGTTAGGAAGGCGATCAACCGGTACATATGTCGTGGTTCCGGTTCACCGACTCGTCCGTTCGCCTCGTCGGACCGTCCGGGTTAGGAAGGATCAAGGCCACGGTACATCGTCGATTCCGGTTTCCGACTCGTCGGTTTATTGGCCTCGGGGCCGTCGGTTAGGAAGCGATCAAGGCCGATACATCGTCGTGGTTAGGTTTTCCGACCGTCGGTTCTTGGCCTCGTCGGACCGTCGGGTTAGGAAGCGATCAAGGCCCACGGATACATCGTCGTGGTTCCGGTTCGGCCTCGTCGGTTCTTGGCCTCGTCGGACCGTCGGGTTAGAGGCGATCAAGGCCGATACATCGTCGTGGTTCCGGTTCTGCGACTCGTCCGGTTCTTCGGCCTCGTCGGACCGTCCGGGTTAGGAAGGCGATCAAGGCCACGGTACATCGTCGTGGTTCCGGTTCTGACCTCGTCCGATTCTTGGCCTCGTCGGACCGTCGGGTTAGGAAGCGATCAAGGCCCAGTACATCGTCGTGGTTCCGGTTCCGACTCGTCCGTTCTTGGCCTCGTCGGACCGTCCGGGTTCGGGCCGATCAGGCCCATAGTACATCGTCGTGGTTTTGGTTTCACCGACCTCGTCATTCTTGCCTCGTCGGACCGTCGTCCGGTAGAGGCGATCAGGCCGCGATACATATTTGTTTGGTTTCGACCTCGTCCGGTTCACGCCTCGTCGGACCGTCCGGGTTAGGAGTGATCAAGGCCGCGGTACATACGTCGTGGTTCGGTTTCACACGTCGGTTTATTGGCCTCGTCGGACCGTCAGTTAGGAAGCGATTAAAGGCCAGCGATCACGTCGTGGATGGTTAGGTTTTCCGACCTCGTCGGTTCTTACGGCCTCGTCGGATTGATGAATGCGCTCGACGATGAGGCGACGGCATTGGTCGGCGATGGTGACTGTGAGTTGGCGAGATAACCAGCAGCGATGGTAGTGATTGCGGCGATAGTCGATGGCGTGGCCGGCAAGTGTCAGCGGTAACGTATGGTTAGCGGCCGAAGTGGTCAGCAGCGGCAGCGGTAGCCAGTAGTTAATTAATGTAGCGTCGATGTGCGAGATAATCAGCATGATAGTGGTGGCGGGTTCGAATGGCAAACGGAGATTATCGGCGATAGTGGCAACGATGGCAAGTCGGTAGCGGCGGCGATGGCCATCGCGGTAGCAGTGGGTAAGCGGCAGCGGTAATCAGCAATACCGCTATAGTGGATGCAATACCCGGCAAGGTGCGATTAGTGTCAGCAGCGTTAATCGATGATGTGGATTTTGATATCAGGTTGTTTGTCGAGTGTGACTTCGATAACGTTAACACGCATGGAAGAGGGAATTGAATCGGCGAGATTTTGACCGTCAGGGTTGTTTGTCGAGTGTGACTGATGGCGTTAACTATGGAAGAGGTCGAATTGAATCCACTAAGGATTTTGACTATCAGGTTGTTGTGTGTTACCGATGGCGTTAACTGTATGGAAAGAGGTGGTGAAGTCCACGAGGACCTTTTGACTACAGGTTGTTTGTCGAGTCTTTGCACGATGGCGTTAACTTGTATGGAGAGGTCAATTGAATCGTGAGATTTTTGACCTATCGAGGTTGTTTGTCGAGTGTTGCATGGCGTTAACTGTATGGAAGAGGTGTGAAGTCCACCGAGGACCTTTTGACTATCTAGGTTGTTTGTCGAGTCTTTCGATGGCGTTACACGTATGGAAGAGGTCGAATTGAATCCGGATTTTGACCTATCCGAGTTGTTTGTCGAGTGTTACCGATGCGTTAACTGTATTGAAGAGAATTCGTGGGAAGTCCGAGGACCTTTTGACATATCTGGTTGTTTGTAGAGTCTTTGCGATGGCGTTAACATGGAAGAGGTTGAATTGAATCGGCGAGGATTTTTGACTATCAGAGATTGTTTGTCGAGTGTGCTCGATGACATTAACTTTGTATGGAAGAGGTTGATTGAATCCGAGGATTTTGACTATCAAGGTTGTTTGTCGAGTGTGACTTCGATTAACAGTGGAAGAGGTTGAATTGAATCGGCGATTTTGACCTATCAGGGTTGTTTGTCGAGTCTTTACTCGATGGCGTTAACTGTATGGAAGAGGTTAAATTGAATCCGAGGATTTTGACCTATCGAGGTTGTTTGTCGAGTGTTACGATGGCGTTAACTGTATGGAAATTGAATCCTAAGATTTTGACCTATCAGGTTGTTTGTCGAGATATTGCGATGGCGTTAACACGTATGGAAGAGGTAATTGAATCACAAGGATTTTTGACCTATCAGGTTGTTTGTCGAGTGTTGCAGATGGCGTTAATATGGAAGAGGTCGCGAAATCCACCAAGGCGTTTGACCTATCTAGGTTGTTTGTTAGAGTGTTTTCGATGGCGTTAACGTATGGAAGAGGTCGGGAGTCCACCAAGGACATTTTGACTATCTGGGTTGTTTGTCAGTGTTTACTCGATGGCGTTAACCGTATGGAAGAATTCAATATTGTGAGCTTGTAGCGAGTTTATTGATCTTTGCCTTTTCATTGGTGTTTGTGACTTGCTTATCTTTTGAGATTAAGAGTTGCCCCAGTTCCCAAGAATCACGGAAGGAACAAAGTTTGATGAATCTTCATTCTTAAACGCTCTTTAAAAGCTTGAAATGATCCACCTCGATGGTGGTTTTGATCTTGTTGGGAAATTTGGTGTCATACAAGATGAAATAATGGGAATCGACTTCCCAGACGTAAGCGTGCGTGCTAGAAAACATTGCGGTAGTAAAAGTATTGCGCCTTCTTTGGGAGTCAAGCACACGCATTTAAAGAGCCAATAGACACTCAATTTTACGTGAAAAACCTCGAAAAGAGGGAAAAAAACCGGGGCTAGCCCAAAAAACATGTATTTGAGTACAAGATCTTCCGATCTGGGATTACGGTGTATGAGAAAGGGACATTAGTAGCAGACAATGTTGGCGGCGATGTTGATGCGATGTTGGCGACAATGTTGACGATAGTGGTGATGATGGCCGGCAGCGGTCAACGGCGAGGATCGGCGGTGGCGATGATGGCGGTGGCGGTGGTTGACAACCGTCAGTGGGTAACGATTGTGCTTGGAGGATCTTTAGAGCTCTCCTCTCTCTTGCTTGGCCTCCCTTCTTCATCCCCTCCTCATATGAGGAATGAGGGCTATTTATAGATTGGAGGAGTGTCGTCTTTGTAAATATATGCAAAACCCATTACCACTCCACTTCATCGGACGCTCAAAATGATCCCTTGATCATATGATGTATTTGTGCATTTGAATGCTCAAATGAAGTCAGTAAGATCTTTGGCTTGTTGGAACCGGCTCGTCGAGACGCTCGATTTGACTATAAACACTTTATATTTGAGAGCTATTTAAGGATTTAACTGATATCCCAAAGTTTCAGGATATTTTAAGAGCTTGATCTCGACGTTTCAACTTGGATCGACTTGCTTTTAACATCAAGATTCGTGCTTCGACTAATAGTATTTTAAGTGTCATATCACCCTCCATAGCAAAAATTTTGTAGAGGACATATATACCTTAATCTCAATGAGGTAAAAGACCAATTTTGTGATCATTAACCATCTCTTACAGTCAGTGATTCTTGCATCACCCTTAAGACCTCTCATATTCTAGGTCATGATATTGGGAAAAGATATAAGCATTTAAGTGGCGGTCCTCCTCCTCTTTGTCTGCCTTTCATTCTCTTAGTAGTTATAACTATAGTATTTTGAATTTTGAACAGAATGATCCATAAAATCAGAGAGCTTTAAAGCTTCATTCATATCACCACTTTTTCAGAGAGATTACCTTAAGACCTTAATAAGGTGGCATCTCCATTAGAATGTAATAAGTGAGGAGGACTTGTTTCAGGCAGCTGAGGCAAAAAATCCTCCCCAAAACCTCATCAATCACCCATATTGGAATATTGATTCAGGTCTTTTATCAGGTGGTTGTTTCATGAGATTGAGTGGAGGAGGAAGAAAAGAACAGTCATCTTGACTGTTAGCAGGTAGAGATGCAGACACTTTAGAAGTACTAACGTCTCTATTATTCGTATCTGGCTTCTGCTGCGGCTTCGCCCTCTGCGATTGGTAAGAATAAGAGAGGGAGGTTTATAATTGACATTTATGAGGACAGTTTGAGTGATCAGGTGCAAAAGGTATCACATCTAGACAAGGAGACGACTTCCATTCATATATAATATGTTGTATAATGTCTTCCCATTAAGAGATACAGTGATAAATTTAGATTGAACTGATTTAGCAGTGATTTGAACACTGACTTGGCCATATGTGAATCTCAAAAGCATGGCTGTTAGGGTGTCAACAGTCACCAAGAGATGATTTTGCTAACGTTTTTTTTGGAGATTCCAGTTTCAGACTAATGTCATAAGGGAAGATTGAGAAGCTTAATCTAGATTAGCATAGGCTGCGAGAGCATGGAAGGATGAAGATTCCATGAAGCCTTAGCAGCAGGAGGCTTTAGATCCAAGATGTGCTCCGGCTTGGCCGGAGAAAATGGAGAGAATCAGCAGGGAGAGCCTTGGGATTATCCTTTGATGAGGGAAAAAGAAGAGTCAGGATTTAACTTAAAATCTTATCAAATGATTTATCTTAAATCGAAAACAGTAAATCCTGCTGAGAAGCAGGTAATGGATTTAAATAAGCTGAAGAGCACATGGTGGATGGGAGGAAAGACGAGGGTTGACGTTATCTCTCTTGTATCAGAAGTCGTCTTCTTAGCAGGAGGGATAAAGGAAAATGTAATGGGTGGCTTTTATAGCATTTAAAATATTAGGTTAATTAAGTTTTTTAATTTATTTAATTAAAAATTCTTAGTTTTAACTTATTATATAATTTACTATATAATCATCTATGATAATATTATTAATTTCAGATTATTTTTTAATTTAATTTAACTATTAATTAATGATTGATTAACATAATATTTTAAGATAATTTAATTGATATAGTTTTGATAATAATTAATTCATGATTAATTAATAAAAATTAAAGTATTGATTAATAAATGATTTGTTAGATAAAAAAAAGTTAATAATTGATTGCTTTAATAAATAATTAATTAAGACTATTAAAGTATTGATTAATGTAATTAGTTTAATGATGATTATTTAATTTAGTGAATAATTAATTAATGATAAATATAATTAGAGATAATAAAAATTAAATCAAATTAAATTAGTAATATTAAATTTATATTTGAGTTAGCAGATTTAAATCTTGAAATAAGTTGGATTTTATCGTTTTTAACATTCCTCATGTTAAATCATTTTAAAAATATAATGAATATAGGATTTATTAATTTCAGATTTACAGGATATATTAAATCGTAGTATCCTAATGTATTTAATCATTAAATATTAATTTCGTTATTATTGTGACTTTGAACGTGTGGCTCAAATATATTCAAAATATTTTATTTATTCTATTTAATTTGGTCGTATAAATTATAATAAAAGAATTAATAAATTATGTATATTTTTAAGTGTGAATTTACTTAGTGAGTGCAATAGCACTGTTTTCTAGCTATTTTAATTCAAATTTTTTTCCTCACATTATTAAAATATATTTTAGCTATTATTTCAAAATATAACATTATTTTTTAGCAAATTCTCGACGTGTAATAGAATATCAAATTTTTATATAGATAATGATTTTTTTTATTGAATTCATATATCATAACTTATATGTAATTATATATGATGTATTTATCTTGATTAATGGTAACATAGGAATTTGAAAGAATTTTTTTTTATATTTATCTCATAATCATATCTTTGTGAAATTTGAGTTATTTTTTCTATTAAAATTTTTGGGAATAATAGTCATACCCTTATCATGTATGGGGTTTAATAAAATCAGGATGTATATCATATTATGATAGGGGTGTCACCATATCAGTAATTGATCCAACTCAACAATCCAATACAAACTCTAGTAAGATATATTTGTTGTGTTTAATTTTTCGGGTCGAACTCAATTAACTTGTCAACCCAAAATTGGCCTACCAACTTGAATTTGACATGTATTTAACCCACAAACTAGAGATTGATCCATTTTGACAAATGAGTCGAATTTGACTTGATTTTGATTTCAATTTGACTCAAAATACATGTATAATAGTATAAGTGGGTCAATCTAGCCATGCTTAAGGTAGTCCGGTTTTCAACCCACATAATCTTGAGGCTGAATTTAGGTCAAGTAATTTCAGGTATGATCAATTCAGATAAAACTCGAACCAAACCCATGAATATGAATTGACACTCCAATATTATGGTGTAATATAATTAGGGGAATCAAAAAATTTATTTAATTAACTATGAATTTTAATATATTTATGTAATATATTTTTAAAAATTTAGTTCAAAATCATCCCCACTCATTTTTATAAATTTATAATATAAATAAACATTTTAATAAGACAAGATTAACAACACCAAAGTGTTTTGATCTAGATATAAATATGCTCAAATCAAGCATTCAAAACATGTTCAAAAAATTTGATTATGCGTAAGAGATTAAAAGATCTTTCATTTTTTTGTGCTTATATTTAAATCAAGCATTTCGATGAGAGCAACTAACAAACTCATGAGCAATTCAATAAACTTATAATCACTCAATTTTAATGTCATTAAAGTAATTAAATGTTTAAATAATAGTTTATAATTGAGAGAATTAAGATAGGCTATCAGAAATAGTGTTCATGAAATATAGTGGATAGGAGCTTGTAGATATGCGTAAATTTGGAGCTTGAGGGAACTTTACTCAAAGATAAACACTAAAGATCTCAAGCATTGCCTTAGTCACCTAATTGTCATCTCTCAATTATCATTGCTCGATTACTGTCACTTAAATTTCAACTCACGATTAACATCACCCAACCACTATTGCCCAACATCATTACCTATTATCACTAATAATATTGACGCGCACTAATACCAACTAGATTGCTATGCATTGCCAATACCAAATTTAATATATATATATTATTGTCAATAAGATTGACACATACTATCTACACAAAATACTGATGATGATCGATTTTATTATTTGTTGTCACTAATAATGTGTCAATATAACTAATGCACCTATCAACCTACCAACATCAATGTCAATGCATGACATAAACATCAAGATTGTTGTTGGTAGAACATTAACATTGCTAAATGCATTATGTTGACATCAAGACTTATGCTAGACTTCTTGGTATATAATCTCTCCTTCTCAAAGAAAGAAAATTAAACTAAGAACTAATGATTTCTTAAAAAATAAGTCCAATGCCTCAAAGCCCCTCCAAATTTCATCATGAAAGTCATTTCCCATAATCATAGTTTCATAATTTTAGCCAAACTATATATATATATATATATATATATATATATATATATATATATATATATATATATATATATATATATATATATATATATATGAAATTTCATTATTTTAATGACTTTGAAATTAAGTGATATGAAGATTATTGAACTCCTTTCGTCGAGTTGCTTATTTTTTTATCATAAAATTTTAAGTTATGTCACAAATATTTTATTTGTATTCATTTGTGCTAAGACCATAACTCTTTTGGTGTTGTTAGATTTATCTTATTAAAATTTTCTTTTTTATTATAAATTTATTAAAATCAGAATTTGAATAAACCTAGATTTAATTTTGGGAGTTTTCACTTTAGATATTGTGTAGAAATTTATGTTTAATTGAATGAATTTTTTCATTGGTCTATAAATTCCTTAAGCCAAAAATTATAAATTTTTGCAAATATTAATGACATTTTTAATACATGTTATTTATGCTAAAAAATTTAGTTCATTGTTAAAACTAATTATACGTCGATTCAACTTAAATCAAATTGAATTGATCAAATTAATTTTTTGTTCAAATTCAATTTAATTTAGCAAATAGTTTGATCATTTTGATTATCAAAATTATATAATCCAAATAAGTTATTTTAATGAATTATTGCAGCTTTGAATTTTTGATCACAAACTCTATCCCATAGTAAAGTTAACCACATATTGCAACCATGATTTTTTGATCATAAATTTTAAAGTTAGCTCCCTCAATATCTTTTATAATGTCGCTATCATACGTCCCATCATATGAGATACGACAATACAGATCAAATCAGCTCTCTCCTTATTATAAATCATAAACCTTCTTTCATAGAAGCATTGTCTTAGCTCATGACTCAATACTAAAAATATGAGTAGCATCTTAATAGATTTAATTTAGCTTATTTTATAATAATATATTGGTTGAATTTTTATAAAAGTGGCATAATATAACTCATATTTGTTACTAGTGAATATTATTTAAACTAAATAATATATCATAATTATTTTTTATTTTCTTAATTTTGTTATAGAAAATCATATTTATGTTTATTTCATATAATTCTCTAATTTTATGCATAGACAATCATTCATGACAAAATTATCAAAAAAAATTTTCATTCAATGACAATGGCATTTACCGTAATTCCATGCTAGCCCGGGGTCATTTTTCTCCTTTTTTGAAGGCGGAAATGAAGTCTTTTTATTGAATCTGATTCCACGAGCGGTTAAGAGTCGCTCCTCCGTCCCAGAAACGCTATTTAAGGCCGTGACAGGCGAGACGAGGGTGAAGGGAGAAGCTACGAACATTGGGGAAGGCGAAGAGGAAAAGAGAAAAGAATGTCGTGGCAAACCTACGTCGACGATCACTTGATTTGCGACATCGAGGGCCAGCGGCTAACGGCGGCGGCGATAATCGGCCTCGACGGTGGCGTTTGGGCACAGAGCGATTTGTTTCCTCAGGTAACAATCGAACCCCCTGTCCATCCGTATCGGACCTTTTACAATTGATTTTATATTATTGGATCGTGTATTTGATCTTCGATTTTTCGTTTGAATGAATGAAACGAAATGATCTTTGCTGATTATTTGATCCGTGCCAGCTGCAATTTTGAGTCTCCATCGTTTGTAGGGTGATTTGGTTTAAAATAGTTGATGCATCCACGAGATGCTTCTGATGAGAATATAATGAGTTTTTAAATTCTTCTGGTAGTGGCATTTGTGCTCTTGTGTTGATTTTTTTGATCTGTTTGATGCGACTTATGGTAACGCTATAATAACAGAAGATTGAATTTTATTTCTGCATTTTTGGAAGGAAATAATTGGCAATTTAATTCAACTTAACTTTAATTCTTAATTGAATTATATTTCATTTGAATTATATCCAAATCAACTTATAAGCTCCTTATAAGATTATTGATATCACATTAATTGAGGGATTGAGAATAATTAATTACATTACTTTGGTAAGAGCTATCAACTTCTTACTTCCATTTTGAAGTTCCATATGGATGAAGTCTTTAATATTTTTTAACTTTCACTTAAGGATCGATAATGTATGATCAATAACTGAATTTTCAACTTTGAGATTCACATAAATGAATCAACAATTAAACTTGATTATCTCTTAGTCTCTTTAGGAAATTTACTCAAATCTCAAGCCTTTATGATTTAATTGAAATTATTTTTCTGAATCCATATAATCCTCATAATTCTTAGGGATTCATAAATTTGTGCAAATATTAACTGTCCAATGACATATAAAGCCACTTCTCTCATTCATTTACATATGCAAATGGATGATTCATTGAATTCAGTGTTAGGCTTATCCATCAAATATGATCTTGTATTTATATATTACTCAAGAGTGGTGAAGTTTGTTTATATATGATTTAAATATGTCTACAATCAATTATTATTTTTTATACTTTAAATATACTCAGCAATTTTGTTTCATATGCATTAAATATTATTCAATGGATCCCATAAGGTATCATTTTCTCATCTATAAATAGAGAGATTTATTTAGTTCATTTCATTCCAAAGTATTCAATTTCTCTAAGTATTCTGAGGGTTCTAGGCACAAGGCAACTCTGCTTGTAATTTGGGAGGAGATTCTTTTAAATTGTCATGTCTTTTGGTAAGTATTTTAATTTTGAACTTAACAACTTTATTTTAATTTTTAGACTTAAAGTACTCATATTTTAGCTTTTTTTTATTTAATATTCGATTCATGTTTAATTTATATTTAATTTAAGTCTAAGTAATCATGTTTAAGTCTTTTATTAGTTTTATTAATGTAAATGTTCTGATAATATTTTCATTACAAAGAGCGTATGAGTGGTATAAACTATTCTAAGTCTGATCTTCTTATCACTACAAAGAGTATAGATTATTTGAAAAGAAATTATATTTTTATGTCGTAGATTTATGAGTTTTTTTAAAAGAAGAATAGTTAAAAAAAAAATTTAGAAATTTAACCTTTACTCTTATTAAGCTGAAGATTTAGCTCTCCTTCATTTTATTTTTTATTTTTTATTTTTTTTTGAACATTTCAATAAGATACCTTGATAGCAGGATATAAGCAAGATTCATTTTGCTTAAACTCTAGAAATGACAAACCTTAAACCCTACTAAATACACAACTTATTTTGGTTTACTTTAAGATTTCATTTATGAATGGGTAGGGTAAACGGGAGTAGAGAGTTGAAGCTAAAGTTAGCTTCTAACCAAAGAGCAATGGCTGTTTATGCAAGAAATGAGAGGTTAGAAATAACTGCTGTTGTGTGTAATATTGGAGGCTTCGATTTTTGCCTATAGGTGGAGCTGTTGTACACAATAGAAGTAGATGAAGGAGAACAAGAGAAAAATACAATAGCAGGAAGGAAAAGGAGACTAATTCGAATGGTAGGGAGTTCGATGGCTAAAGTAACAGCTGCTCGTGTGCAAAAACACTTCGGTTGGCCTTTACAAGGATAGACAACCAGCTCGATCATGAATCAAGATGGATTACAGGTCGGCTGTTAACCAGACGAACGAATTTTGAGAGGAATTGAATGTCTGTTGGCTAAGGATGGACGAAACGGGCGAATGCGAGAGAGGGGGAATCTCCGTTCGTTGGTAGGGACGGACGACGAGGTCCTTCGCTCGTTCGGTAGAGATTCCCGTATGGACGATCGCGATAGAGGGAGGAGCCGGAGACGGACGGGAAGCTGCTGTGCTTGAGAACCAGAGAGGAGTTCGGTCGCCTAGGAGAAAGAGAGAGGCTGCGGGTTTTTTTGTTTTTGTTTGTTTTTTGGTCTTACGAGTGTCCACGGGATGAACGAGAAGAGAGGGAAATATTAAAGTCTTCGCGTGGGTACATGAGGAAGGTGATCATTATTGGCTAATAATGGAGGTAAAATAAAAAAATTAATCGATCAGACGCATTATCTGTAAATTTTAAGTACATAACTTTAGTTAAATTGAATTATTTTTTTTGATGTTTGATAACAATTTTAAATAATTTGGTTAAATGTATTTTCAAAAGACTTTCGCTTTATGTACGTAAGAACTCATCCAAATTGAACATGATACCTATTTATTTTTAATGTTAACAATCAATTTCATAAAATGTTTAATGTAAGATAAATATTACGAACTTTTTCTTGATCGATCAACCTTAATTTAATATGTATATTATCAATTTGTATGAAGTGACAAATAATTTGGATAATGTTTTGACCAATTTGAAGAATTTTGATTTATGCGTAAATATCATCAAATTCGGCTCGTGAGCTCGACTCAATTGATGTGACATACATGGAGGTCAACATGTCCATCTTGAGCCTTTGAACAAGCGGAAACTTATTTTATGACTTTCCCTATTGGGGTTCATATGCTAATGAGCCATTTATGGTGACTTTTAATGAAAACATTATCCAAAATTAAGTGCCCTCCAACAACTCACTCATCAATGACCCCTTCTAGGGACTTGGAGGTCTAAAGCACTATTGTTGACTTGTTAGAGTTGTATAAGTGAGTCATGACAATTTAGGTGAATTTTTCGTGGATTGATTGAGCTCTGAGTAGGATGTTGAAATAATATCCAAAGTATGCATCTCTATATACAAGGGACTTGGAGGTCTAAAGCACTATTGTTGACTTGTTGGACTTGTATAAAAAAAATTTATGAATTTTTTGGATTGATTATAATAGGATGTTGAAATATTATCCAAAGTATGCCTCTCTATATACAAGGCATTGAAAGGATGGTTAAGATTGATATGACTCTCAAAATACCACTAGTCAAAGCACAAATCTTGATCCTAAAAGATATGATTTTGAGTCAAAACATCGAGATCAAGACTTAAAATATCATTAATCTTTGGGACATCAATTAAATCCCAAAATAGCTCTCAAATGTGGAGTTTATAGTCAAATCGAAGTCACGAGATCTAATGAGCCTAAGATCTCATAATTCGACTTCATTTGGGCATCCAAATGCTCAAAATACATCAAATGATCAAGGAATCATCTAGCCGTCCGAGAGAAGTTTTACATGAATTTACAAGAATGCCTCCTCCCATCTATAAATAGCCTTCATCAGGGGCCAAGCCAAGTGAAGTGAAGTGAAGAAGAAGAGGAGTGAAGAAAGAAGAGGAGGTGCAGAAAGAAGAAGAGAAGAAGAGAAGAAGGAAAGAGTCCAAGCAAGGAAGAAGAGGAGAGTCCAAGCAAGGAAGAAGAGAGAAAAGCAAGGAAGAAAAGGAAGAGTCCGAAGCAGAAGAAGAGGAAAAGTGAGGAGAGGAAGAGAAGCTTGAAGATCCTCCAAGCAAGATCGATCCAAGCAAGATCGCTCGCTCATCAACCACCGCCAGCCATCAATTGTACCGCAGATTCCCACCGGTTACCCAGATCTCCACCATCGTATTACAATCATTATATTCCTCTCATATGCAATTCTGTAATCCGTATCGGAAGATTTTGTACTCAAAAGGATACATAGTGGAAGTTTTTATCAGCCCCGTGGTTTTTCCCTCTTTCGAGGTTTTCCGTTAAAATTCGAGTGTCGCTTCTTTAATTACCTCGCTTTTACGACAGTAAGGCATAACTTTCACTCTACAGCCGGTTTTCTAAGACGCATGCTTTGGCACCGTCGTGGGAAGAAAAACCCTTCAACCATTTGTGAACATCCACGTTATGGCCAATAGCACAACACGTACAACGGAGCCTCCGCTCCTCCGCCATTCTCAAACCATCCAACCGACGCCAAGTTTTGCCTCACTCGATAGCATGACCATGTTGAGGGCGGAACGGAATCTCTTTGGAAGATCGGTGGTCGAATGGAGGAGTCTCAAAATAAGATGATCCATTTTGAGGACTACAACAGCTACTACAAAACATATCTCCCCAAGATCGGTCGTGCCGTAAGAGGTCAAAACGCTAATCCTCGACAGAGTTCCTCCGCATGGAGACCGAGAACGCCGATCTCCTCGACACGCTAGTTCCACTCATCCATCTGCTCAACCTTACTAATCCAATTATTGTTGATAGCTTCACACATGCTCATCTTGTTAATCCCGCCATGACATTCGTAACGACGCTTAATACAAGATGAATTTCACCTTCAAGACAAATCATCTTCACCCACACCGCGTTATGAGGAGTCCTCACCTTTAAAGCCATTCTTCGACATCCAATTCCGTAGTTTCAAGCTTCAGCATTGATTCCTATGATGGGGCAACCGACCCACACGAACACATCGACCATTACAGGACTATCATGTATATCCAACAAGCTCTTGACACACCGCTTTGTCGTCTTTCCGTTACCCTCAAAGGCAAGCGACTTGGTTCTACTCTCGGGGATCCATCCATACCTTTAACGAACGTGTTTGTAAGCTTCAAAACCGGAGAATCATTAAAGATTCCTCCCATCTTTCAGATTCAGTAACGAGGGTGAATCACTCAAAGAATACTTCCAGGTTCTCTTAGAAGCTCGCCAAATACCCGGGTAGACCTCGAACTATTAAGAGGAGTTTTCTTGAGGACTCCGCCCAGTGGCCTTTCTATTCGTCATTAATGGACACGCCCACTTCATATGCCGACTTAGTTCATCGTATAGACAAATCTCCGATGAAGCTATTAATGCCCATCGCAAACAATTTGAACAATATGTGGAAACGGAAAAGCACCCAGAAATGCGACCGAGTGCCCATCAAAAGAAGACAAAGATAGCGATCTCCTCCACGACCATATCAACAACGCGTGAACCTCGAGAAAAGACATACACGGCCAACACATCTCGTTAACCTCGATGGCTATTCGCAATGAAGAAAATATCGGTCGCATCCATTGAAACCAATGGAAATCGAGCAATATTGTCACTTTCATCGCCGTGGACATACTCAAGCATGCATACAACTCAAGGAAGAAATCGAGACTCATTCAACAAGGATATCTACGTTTGTGAAGAATCACCACCTCAAATAAAACACACCTCCGTTTGGGGCAACCGGACAATCATCACAGAACAACCAAATAATCATCAAATAATTGGAGAAATTGAAACAATCGTAGAGGACCGATACTACCTAATCAAGTTCTATCGCTCCAAAGAACCGTGAGTTGAAGAAGTCTCATTGATCATTCCATCACTTTCAATGACTGGACTTGGAGTCCATATCCTCATCAAGATCCACTTATCGCGACGGATCGGTGATCCTTGTTATAACGTTAAAAGAATTTTGATCGACAATGGGAGCTTCGATGTCTTATTTTACTCAACTTTTCTTAACATGGGCCGGGCAAAAGCTCCAACCACCGGGACCACTATATGGGTTTGATAATCACCCGACGCGCGAAGGGACAATCACTCTTCCCGTTACCGGAGAATTCCCCGACAAGTGACTCATTTAATACATTCATGGTGGTCAAGTCGATTCGCATATAATGCAATCTTGGAGGCCCCTCCAATCAATTTTGGTCTCACTTGCCTCATCTCAAGATAAAATTTCCTACCCCGGTGGAGTTGGTGGAAAATCAAATCATGTTATCTCGCAAGCTCAACCGCCCTTCCATCACCTTCAAAGATCGAAGATTTTAACTTTCGAGATGAAAGAGTACCTCAAAAGCTTCCCGTAAGATTTACTCAATAGCATTATCGATGACCAACCATTACAACAGGTAAGTGGGATCTTTACTCTAAGAACAAAGGGAAAAGTATAGATTTCTTCGCGAAATCAAGACATATTTGCTTGGAGTCCAGATATGCCGGGGTCGACAATGTAATCATGCACTCCTCAAAATTAATCCAACGCTTCAAACCAATCATCCAAAAGCGGAGTTTTGCCGATCGCCTTCGTGCTATTGAACAAGAAGTTAACAAGCTCATGAAGCGGATTCATAATGAGAAGTGCATTACCCAACATGGCTAGCAAATGTTGTCATGGTTAAAAAACAAATGGAACATGGAGGATGTGTTGATTACACCGACCTTAAGGCCCAAAAGGATAGTTTTCCTCTTCCTCGAATCGATCAACGGGACGCTACGTCCGACATCAAATGCTTAGTTTGGATGCTTATTCGTTACAATCAAATAAAGATGAACCCAACGGATGAAGAGGCTACGTTTCAAACATATAAAGGTTTATATTACCAAGTCATGCCATTTGGATTAAAAGGTGCTACCTATCAACGCCTTATGAATAAGGTTTTAAAGACTACTAGCCACAATGGAGGTGTATGTGGATGACATGTTAGTAAAAGCTTAGAAAAGTCACAACATATTTCGACTTAGAAGCATGTTTTGACCTTCTTCGACGCTATATACGACTTAACCCACCAAGTGTGCTTTTGGGGTTACGCCCGGAAAATTTCTTGGATTTATGGTAACTCACCGTGGATGAGGCTAACCCCAAAAAATCAAAGCTCTCCAAGATATGATTCCTCAAGAATATCAAAGTTCAACGTTTGAATGGTCGAATTGCGATTATCCCGCTTTCTAGCTGCCGGGACAAATACTGCCATTCTTTAAAATATTGAAGGGAGCTAAAATAATAATTTCAATGGACCGATGAATGTCGATGCTTTTGAGCAACTAAAAGAATATCTAGCATCTCCACCCCGCTATCCAAACCTATTCAAGGAGAAACGTTATACTTATATCTGCTTTCTTCCCACGCAATAAGCTCCGCTTTAGCGAGAAGAAGATGGGGCACAACAACCAATTTATTACGAAAATTCTCTCGATATAGAAAGTCATTATCCATTTGCATAAAGTGGCTCTGCTCAAAATTGCGTCCATACTTTCAAGCTCACACCATCTACATAATTTAATTTACCATTAAGACCATCTACGTAAACCAAGTATCCGGAGGTTAATCAAATGGTCCGTAGAATGGAGAATTTGATATAAATTTTCTACTCCGCCATAAAGTCTCAAATACTTGCAGACTTTATAGTGGAATGCACCAACCCAACTCAGAAGAGCTATCGCACGCTCTTTCATCTCCTCAATGGACTCTATGTTGATGGAGCTCGACTGTGGGGAATTACTTGTTTCCCCAAAAATACCCAGTATGGACTTCGCAAAATTCTGCAACCAATAACATGGCGAATATGAGGCTCTCATAGGTTGAGACTGCCATCAAGCCCAAAACTTAATTCACCTGACTCCTTGTTGCCTCCCAAGTTGGAGGAGATTTTAATACTCATAATCCTCCTGCAATATCTCCACTTGGTAAAATCCCTTCTTACTCATTTCAAGACACATCAAATCATCCACATACTAGAGAAGAATACTGCCGACACTCTTGCTAAGCTTACTACCTCTACCATGGAGATCTATTTAAGAGAAAGCATGTTGAAGAAATACATTTTCCTAGTATCCAAGGGTCATGGGTAATTCAAACTATTGATGAGGAAAAGGAACGTCATGGATAACATCTATCTTTCTAAGAAGGAACCCTTCAAGATCCAACTTCAACTGCCTCCCAAGACAAGCTTCAAACTTTGCTATTATTGAGGTGAACTATACAAGCGAAGCTTTCGTCCTATCTCAAATGCCTTCCACCTTCGTAAGCCGACACGCTTAAGAGGTTCACCCGTGAATATGGAGAACACCTTGGAGGAAGAGCATTGGCCCTTAAAATTATGCAAGGGTTTATTGGCCTACAATTAAACAAGACGCCTGAGTTCACAAAAAATGTGCAAGTTGTCAATTGCATTCTAACCTCCTCACATGCATGCGAACTCTCATCCAAAAGCCCGCGCTTTGCTCTGGGGATTGATATCATGGGACCTTTTCCACAAAGATCGGCAACGAAAGTTCATCATTCTAGCCGACTACTTCACCAAATGGGTGAGGCAACCACTCGCTAAAATCACGAGGCAAATGCTAAACAATTTGTCGGAAAATATATGTCGATTCGGTCTTCCGCAAAGATCATCACAACGGAACTCAATTATCGGAAAAGTCTTTACGCCCTTTTGCAAAAGATCTTCACATTCACGATTGTAGCACATCCTCAAACCAATGGGCAAACCGGTTACTAATGACCATACTCAAAGGACTAAAAACACGCCTGAGAAGGGGGGCAATGGGTTGATGAGCTTCCCAATGTTCTTTGGGCCTACCGCACGCCACGCACTCAACCGGTGAAACATCGTATAACTTGTGTTTTGGTACTGTTATCATACCTGGATATCGGGTTCCAAGTCCAAGAGTCGATCATGGTAAGAATGAAGAAAACTCCAAACACTAGATCTACTCAAAACTCGGATATGGCCCTACTTCGGACTGCTTCCTATCACCAACGGGTAGCTCGCCACTTCAACAAGAGTGAAACCTCCCATATCCGGTGACTTGGTCTGAAGTCTGGCCGCAGTGCAAAGACCTCGAATAAACTCTCACCTCTGGGATGGTCATGTGGTCATAGCATGCGTTGTGAACGTTCAAGCTCAAGGACCCGAAGGAAAAACTCTACCTCGAACTTGGAATACTAAGAATCAAAATATTATCGAACTCTGCATAATTATGCGACTTTTATCTCGTCTGTCATTTCATCCTCAGATAATCAACCCCACCTGGGATTAAAACTTGTTGTTATCATTGTTGTCGCCGTTGTTGTTGTTTAGTTGTTGTTTTCTCTGAAGCTATCGTCTTATGATTATATCATTGAACTAGTGAATTCACTACTTTGTTCTAACAAGATTTACTTTTTCTTTACTTTCCTCCCACTGAGAAATATACAACTCATGTTACATCTCATTGGGACATGATCAATCCTGGGGACTTGATCGGACCTCTTCCGCAGTGTTAATGTCATCGAAAAAAAATTTCGACAAACAACCTAGGAAAGGTCAAAAGGTCCTGGTGGACTTCATGACCTCTTTCATACATGTTAACGTCATCGAGTAACACTCTGACAAACAGCCCTGGATAGGTCAAAAATCCTTAGTGGATCCAACTCACCCATATTAGCAACGTTAAAGGTATTTTTTGACCAATTACCCCAGATGGGTGAAAACAAGATGAGGGCGTATAAAAAAAAGAGAGAGTGTATATCCATATCATCATGGCATTAATGATATAAGAAGAATTAAGATCTCGATACACGATACGACATTACATAGAACAAACGATGAAGAAAGACATCCACAACCGGCTACATAATATCGATATCCTCATCATCACTAGAGACGCTCCCCGGAACCCACTCACAACTCCTTCATCTCCGACCGGTGAAGGATCTTCTGATGCTTGGTCGGGAGATATATCCTCAATTTTGGCCCGGTCTTATGTACGCACTAATTCCTTTAGAACCCTGATGAAGCCCTCCTCTAAACATGTTCCAAGTCCTTCACTTCAACATCAAAGATATGGTTACGAGCCTCCCGATAAAGTCTTCATACGAGATAAGCCGTGGAATTCTTGAAGTCTTCCACGCCTTAGAAGCGATTGCTTCCGCTTCGACATTCTATTCTCCTTTTCGAAAAGACGATCTTGTAATGCTTTCTTATCGCAGAAGTGCCCTGATCCTCTTCTCTCTTATGGCGAAGTCTCGCTCAATTAGCTCACGAAGGCTTCCACCTCCTCGACACGGAGAGAAAGAAGTACATATTCGCCACTCTTTCTACACTCACCAATCGACCTCCAAGTCGCTTCTTTAGCTTTAGCATTCATCCTTCGCCATACAGATCGTAGATATTTTATCTTCACAAATTCAAGATTCCATTCATCTAAGGCAACACCCAATGAGCCATCACCCTAATGACCGAGTTACCTAAAAAAAAAAAAATCATCAAATAATGTTACATAAAGAAGGAGGAAAAGAAGAAAAGGAAGAAGGAAATACAACGCACTAATTCATTTCTCCTGACGCCCAAGACATATGTGATTTAATACCTCTCGTGAATTTCTTAGAGTAACGAACTCCCCATCATGAGTCGAAAGCCTAAACTCTCGATGCTATGGACATCATCTCCACGATATCGACATAGCCATTTCAACACGAAGTCTCTTTTCTCGTAAAGATGGAACATTTTACCGCGTGATTCTCGACTCTCGAGAGAACCCTATGAGGAGAACTCTCACCCTTTCTCTTCAACTAAGAGCGTGAGATCTTCCCGCCTCGGATGGAAAGACCAACCTTAAACATCCTATCTTCAACTATATATTTACTAACGTAATGTTAACTCATGTTGCAAGCTTCCACGCCGTGAATATTAAGAGTTGCTAGAATGTCATCCTCCGATCGGGATCCGGAAGATCATTCAATCTTCCCATCTCTGAAGGCCCCACTCATTTTTCACATAAAGAATCCTTAGACCAAGTTTTGACGGATCCGCAAAATTCTATCCAATTCTTTATAACCGAGAAACGCGTTTGAGCATCACATGTGAATCTACACATTCGGCAAGTATTCGATGTTCAAAGTAACCCCACGCCCCTCAAGAAGGTCAAACCAATAATGACCATTAAAGCTCAAACGAAAATTGCATCAAAGCCACCACATTTTTTTGAAGATCTCAATCACTCGGAGCCAAAGGGAATCGTACCACATAAGAGTCATCTTAAATAGTAAAAGTACTGGAGGAACGGCTCGACGACTTTTTTACACATACCAACTCATTGGGAAGAAAATTTCTCGGGAACACCATTAAACTATCGATGTGACAAGGAGGACATATCGTCCGCCACGCACAGCTTTCTTTCCACCATCACCCGCAAAATATATAAAAAATAAAAAAATAAAATCAAATAAAATAAATCATTTTGACCACTCACCTCAAGACGGGCGATCTTTTGACCCTTCGCCGACACGCTGAAAAATTTTTCTCCTAATGACCGACAAAAAACACACACACACACATACACATAAGAAAGAGAAGGAGGGATATATACAAAGGGAGAGAGGAGGGAAAGAAGTTATCCCTCCAATAATGCTATAAAATCACCACCCAAACTTTCGAGTTATGGACGATGGTTCCAATCGAATCCTCCTCACATTTTTCAACGAACCTTCCATCGGTTTCCTACAAGAAAGTAGGTACCATGGGCTTGATTGCCTCTAACCCGACGGTCCGACGAGGCGATGATCGAACCGAACCACGACGATGTATCGCTGCTTGATCGCCTCTAACCCGGACGGTCCGACGAGGCCAAGAACCGACGGTCGGAGAACCGAACCACGACGATGTACTTTGATCGCTTCACCCGGACGGTCCGACGAAGAACGACGAGGAACCGGAACCACGACGTCATGGTGGCCTTGATCGCCTCTAACCCGGACGGTCCGACGAGGCCGATCGAAGAGGCCGAACCGGAACCACGACGATGTAGGGCCTGACGCCCTAACCCGGACGGTCCTACGGCCGCGAACCGGACGAGTCGAACCGAACCACGACGATGTAGGTGGCCTTGATCGCCTCCTAACCCGGACGGTTCGACGAGGCTCGAACCGACGAGCGGTAAACTGAACCGCGACGATGCATCGTGGCATCGCCTCGATCGCTTCCCTCAATCTCAACGCTCTGATCGCCTTCTTGATTGCCTCCAGGACCCTCACTCAGAAGAAAGGGAGAGGGGAAAGGTGTGCCTCTCCTCTCACCCTGGGGAGATTTATAGCACAAAAAGGGTAAAACCCTAAAAAATGGCTCAAAATCCTTCAATCCTGGCTTCAAAATGGCTCACAACAGCAGTGGCACATGCGATGTGGTACAAGGCTCAGACGCTGGCCCCAGACGCTATGGTCTACGACGCTACAGCAAGCTCGCATGGGCGCCCGCCATTCGCCTTCGTCGCGGAACGTCACGAACCGTCATCACCAAACCATCGCGACCCGAACTGCCACGCTGACCCGAACCGCCACGCGACTGAACGCCGCGACGACCAACCGTTGCGCTGAATCCGCACGGGCTTCGCGACGCGCTGGCACGCTGCATGCCATGCGCGCATGAAGGTAACCCACCTGGCCACCGCTCCGCAGCTCAGCGGCTGATCGCCACCATGCATCTAACCATCAACGCCCGCTTCAGATTGACCCGATGCAAGACGCCGCCTTAAGACCACAAGACGCCATGGTGCGCTCAATCATTCCACGGGTCCCAAACGCTAAAACTTCCAATTGTTATTTTCGGATTTATATATTTTTGGATGATTAAGCTAATGTCATCCAAAAAATAGTAACCGATATGACTCTCAAAATACCACTACAAAGCACAAATCTGATGCCGAAAGCGATATGATTTGAGTCAAAACCGCCGAGATCAAGCACTTAAAATATCATTGGAATCTTTGGGACATCAATTAAATCCCAAAATAGCTCTCAAATGTGGAGTGTTTATAGTCAAATCGAAGCCTCGACGAAATGGATCTAACGAGCCTAAGATCTCATAATTCGACTTCATTTGGGCATCCAAATGCTCAAAATACATCAAATGATCAAGGAATCATCTGAGCCGTCCGATCGAGGGGGAGTGAACGCTTTACATGAATTTACAAGAATGCCCCTCCTCCCATCTATAAATAAGCCTTCATTCCTCACATGAGGGGGGCCAAGCCAAGTGAAGTGAAGTGAAGTGAAGAAGAAGAGGAGCTGAAACAAGTAAAGAAGAGGAGGTGCCCGAGCAAGGAAGAAGAGGAAGAGTCCGAGCAAGAAAGAAGAGGAAGAGTCCAAGTAAGGAAGAAGAGGGAGAGTCCAAGCAAGGAAGAAGTGGAGGAACCCAAGCAAGGAAGAAAAGGAAGAGTCCGAGCGAAGAAGAAGAGGAAAAGCCCAAGTGAGGAGGAAGAGAGAGCTCTGAAGCTTGAAGATCCTCCAAGCAAGATCTCACCCCAAACAAGATCGCACTCCCGCTCGGCAGCCATCAACCACCGCCACCGCCACCGTCACTAATCAGATTATTCCCACCTGGTTACGCATCTCCACCATCAAGAATTACAACCTCGATCATTGTTACAGTTATTCTCTCTCATATGCAATTCTGAATCCCATTATCGAAGATTTTGTACTCAAATAGATACATAGTGGAAGCTTTTATGGGCTAGTCGTGGTTTTCCCCTCTTTCGAGGTTTTCCACGTTAAAAATTGAGTGTCTCTTGTTGCTTTTAATTACCTGTATGTCCGGACTTCACAACAAGTAAACTTTCACTCTAGGACATTTTTTAGCACGCAACAAAGATTTTCCTCAAACACAATCTCTCTCTGTTTATCAACATGGCCATCCTCTTGGGAATGCAATCTAAATAGGACAGTGAGCTAACACTATGGCATGACTTCATCAAATTAAAGTCAAGAGAATACATATTGATTTTCTTGAAATCCGTTTAAGTAAAAGGAAGTTTTGATGCCCCCACAAGTCCTTCATGGGGTTTTAAGAACTTCTTGGAACCGATAGTCCTGATCCTTAGATGTAAAGAAGCTAGTGCTTTCTTCTCTTCATTGAGTAATGATATCCTCTTTGCACTTGGATGTCTGCTAAGTGATACCTTTCATGGAGTAGCTTGCTGATGAAGCCTTCTTGACTATGGGAGTGGCATATGCCGATGTTACAGGAATAGTGCCAGCAATGTGATCGACTGAAAGGAATGCGCTGAAGCTGCATTTAGAAGTTCAAATAATGCATCTAAACCACAAAAGCCAATTGAAGTTGCATGAAGTAGTGCGCTTTAGTGGGTGATCTTAGAGTATGCTAAAGCGTATAAAACTTTTGCTGATGGAAGGGAATTGGTTATTCTGAAATCATTCCATCGCCATTATTTGGAGGTACAACTGATGTTGGTTGAAGTTATATCATGGAGGAGTTAGTTTTGGTTAGTATTGTGTCATTGCTATTGTGCAGATGGTATTCTCTTCTTTTAAATGGAAGGAGTCTCTCCAATAGAAATTAATGATGTTAGTGAGCTGCAAACGCTAGGTGATAGGAGCACCGCCTTAGAGTAAATAAACTCAAGTCAATAGTCGAACTATTTTAATCCTACATCGATACATCCTCTAAAATTAGTCAATCAAGACGAATCTCGGGCATTTTAAATACGATCTAATCACCGATTTTAGCAAACTTACAAAACCGATTCGATGGATAACATAACAACATAAAGATACCGATCCGAGCTCAATCGACTCGATCGTTATCGAACATGAAAATGGATCCCGATCCGCCAAATGGTCACAAAAATAGACATATGTATTCGATCGAGCACAAGAAATCCAACGAATCCAAGATCACCCAAACATCATTAAGGCAGGATCATCAAAATACACCGTCATCGAGGGGATCGCTCTGCCGTCCAATGGGAGGAGTGGTTGATTTTCCATGTATTTACAAGATCCACTCTTCCAAATCTATAGCATACTCTATATGAAAAGGACTTTTGGAGACCAAGTGAAGAGGAGAGGAGCTCAAGCAAGAAGGAGGAAGTTCTCAAGCTCAAGATCCCAGAAGATCGATTCACCGCCGACGGTGCCAACCATCACCGTCCACTATCAAACCGCCATCATCAATCACCTAATGCTCAGATTTCTCGTAAGTTTATCTATATTTAAGAAATTGTGCTTTTCCACCAAGTTCTACAAGCCTACCATCACTAAAGAACTATTACAACTCGACCGTTAAACATATGTTGTTCCTTTCTTGTATACCATCTTGTAATTTATCGGAAGATTCTCATTCGATATACATAGTGGAACATTTTGTTTAGTGGTTTTTTCCTCTTTTCGAGGTTTTCCAGCTAAAATTTCTGAGTTCTCGCCATTTTTAAATACCGGCTTTGGACTAATCAACAAAGCTAAGGCGTACACTTTCACTCTACCGCAACTGGTCTTCCGGCACGCAACAATTACAATGTTTTCCTTCAGGTTTTTAAAAAGATAAACGTTATTGGCACATTTGGATGGAACCTATAAGTCAGTTCCGGTCAAAACTCCAACCTCTTAAGGATTATATATTTTGCATTAGACTAAGTGATATGAATTATTGATGCCATGAACGGAGCCTTACATATTTGGCACTGCTTTAATCGTGATAATTTGCACTGCTGTTACGACATGGCTGTGTGCATTGCTCAGTGATTATTTCTGTTGTTTTTTTTTCCTTTTCTATTGGTGACACTTGTGCGACAACTTGATTGAGATGTGGCATTCAATTCCAATCAGCGTGTCTGTAATCATATGATTATTTTATTTTGGAGGATTAGTTGCTAATAATAAATCCTATGCTGGACGATATCACAGTGGTAGGGCACTGCTTAAAGTAAATATTGTTGTTATCTGTTCAGGCCAAAGCTGTCCCCTTTAACAGAGAACATTACAATGTGCTTAATTAGACTATTAAAATGAGATGAGCATTTAAGTCTAATGGTAGCTTTGTGATCATGAGTCCATTTTATAGCAGTAATATGATAAAATTGAGCCATATGATATTGTAAAAACTTGATGGTAATAGGGAATTGTATCAGAGTTAATAAACATGTATTGTTTCAGGTGAAAACCTGACCCCCATATAGGCCCAAATTAGGCGATTAAAATTAGAATGTAAATGATCCCAAAGGTTGACCTATGATGCATGCATGCTATTTTGTCAGATTGGCAAAAGAATTATTTTAAATTCAAGGCCTAATCTTAATTTTTCTGAACATAGTGTGTCAAGGACTAATCTTCTTGTAAGAATAATAAGTCTAGAGTTATTTCCATAGGACTGGTGAACTTCTTAATATTTTTCTTATGTCAGCTACATCATTTTTGCATTAAAAGATACTCATTTCCTAGCGTCTTCTACAGATAGTCTTTACTCTTGTTATATGTATATTGGAAGCATAATTGTCAATGCTTTATTGTGCATCAGTATTTTTTTTACATATCTTCTTTGCTCACTTTTCTCTTTATCAGCACATTTTGCAATAATATTTAGCGTTACTTAACTCATTTCTAGTTAGTTCAAATCACATAAAATTGTCTCCAAGTTGTTTGGCATTATATTTCATTTTAAAACCTATCCAATTTGTTTAAATTACACATACTTTCTCAGTTGTTAGATAATATATTACATGTTAACCCCCAATTCATTAACTTAGAGCATCAAAAATGGGAAGTAATTGTTTTCAGAAAACACAAAAATGGTATGTACAATATTGATTATCCAGGAGGAAGCCAACTCTAATACTATTAAGACTCTTCTTTTGGTTTGTTTCATTTCTCCCTTAACTTGAAAACTATTGCTTATGTGCAGTTCAAGCCTAGTGAGATCTCTGCTATAATGAATGACTTCAATGAACCTGGATCCCTTGCACCCACTGGTTTGCACCTTGGAGGTACAAAGTACATGGTTATACAGGGAGAGCCTGGAGCTGTAATTCGCGGAAAGAAGGTGGAATTTTTTCAATTATCTTACTTAACGTTACGATTTTATGGGATCTTCTTGTTTTTCTTCTTTCTTCAATCCACGACTTTTTTTCTCTCTCTTTTCATGTATTCAGTATGCTAGAGCTCAAGCGATATAATAGCGTCACTCTCTAATAGTGCAAACAACCCTTTGATGAATAGTAGTAACAGTAAGGTATAGCTCAAAGGATATGTTCCATAGTTTTAAGGTAGAGGTCACAAGTTCAACTGCAATCTATGATCTTCTTTAAACTTAATATTTTACTAGCTTCATGCATGAAATGCTTTGTTTTTTCTCGAATTAAGTTCTTCCTGAGATATAGTTGAATCTCTTGTTTAAATGTAGATCTTTGTCTAATCACTTTTTATGTGCTATATGATTATTCTGAAATTTTTGTATTGATGTAAAGATCTCAGAGAGATTTTTAATTGACATTGAAACATCCTATGAGATCTTTTGTTAACTACAAACAATCTTAGCAATATCTTGTGTGTCATATATTAATCTTAATGTTTCCAAATTCATTTTTATTACCGCTATAAATAGAGTTTTAGAAGGATGGATTTGGCATCCAAAAACTACAAGAAAGTAAAGAATAGAGAGAGGAGAGAGGAGCTGTTGCGAATAGGGGTAGAACAAGTCTTTCTTTCTAGGAAGGGCAAATTTGTATGTTGGGATAAAAGCAAATGGCAAAAATAATTTTTAGGGAGCAACAGATGACTAATTTGATCACCTCATATAAGAAAAATTATAAAATTCAGAGGAGCAATTGCCCCTCTCAACTATGCCTAATTTCACCCTTGGCTACTAATTGAGAGAAAAAAAAGGAATTTTTTTAGATGCTTGTAGGAAGGTCTTCTTTTTCATCAAGAAGAAGTGGGCGTTGTTAGTTTAGGGTTCCATCAAAAGAAACATTTTGAACCATATGAGGGAAAAGCTCTAGTTTTGAACTCTTGAAGTTCAAAATAAAAGGGACGATTAACCATATCTTCTTTTTCATATCTCATCCTCGTCTGCATAGAAAATCATTGCATTTCTTTCTCAGTTGTATTTTTCTTTTTTGGCCCGCCCAAATCTGTAAGGTGAGATTTTATTTATGATGTAGGCGAGATTCAAACACAAGATCTTGACAACAATTTTTAAGACTCTTACGAACTTGACTAATTTTATATTTGTTTTTGTAAGTTCTGGAATCCTGAATCATATAATTTATTTCAATAATTATTCATATATCTTTTGTTTTTTGCAGGGATCAGGAGGCATCACTGTTAAAAAGACCAACCAGTCGTTGATAATTGGCATCTATAATGAGCCAATGACCCCTGGACAGTGCAACATGGTCGTTGAGAGGTTGGGTGACTATCTCATTGACCAGGGCCTCTAGCTCTATTTTTCCAAAATATAAAAATATATTAATAATATTAATGATGCTTTTTCTTTCACAAGAAAGATTTTTCATCTTCCAGATTATGAATCTTGCATTATCGATCATGAACATATAAGGTGGCTTAAGTGTGATAAATTCAGTTTTATTCTTGTTTGCTTCATTTATTTTTGAAAAAAAAAAGAGACTTAGTTCCCTTGTGTTAATTTGTGTTTGTTTGATATATAACTTTAATATTTATTACATAGAGAAGAAATGTCAATTTTTTTTCTTTTCTTTATTACTTTTTGGAATCAATTTTATTTTGTGTTTTTTATGTTATTTTTATGTTATTTTTAAAAATATGTTTATTCAGTGTATTTTTTACATTTTTTTATTTTCTTGAAAATAAATCATATTATTTTTAAAAATACTCAAGATAATTTTTGAATGATTTGAGTGTTTTTAAAAATAACTATCACTAGCAAACATGATTTATTTTAAATTAAAATATAATAAAATAAAATTAAATTAAAGAATAGAAAATAGAAAACAAAAATGATCTCAAATGGCCTCTTATTATTATTATTATTATTTGGATGAATTATTATTATTAGTATTTATATTGATTGTACTTGTTTTCCTTCATGTTTAGTAATTATTTTTATTTTTATTTGAGGTATAATAGAAAAAACTATTATAGATCTTACTTTTGGTTCAAGGCTGAAATTATGATCTAATTTTATTAGGCTAAGTATTAACCCTTCAACTCTTCCTTTTGAAAGGGTTCAAAGATAAGCTCTATGAACCAAATAATTGAACTTATGAATCACTTATCCATAACAAGCCTCATAAAGACTACCTTTTGATAATATGAGAGAGCTAATAACCTCTTTTTTTGTATATGAACATTTTAATTGATTCTAAATAAATAGATATTTAGATCTAGTATTGTATTTTTTTTTTAAAAAAAAAATTCTCATGTTTGGCTTTTATATAAAAATTCCTTAATTATAAGTTGAATTTTGATGACTTTATAAGTCATCTTAAATAATGACAATAATAAACATCTTACTCCACCATTAAATTCAAATAAAAATAAGAAGCATCAACCTAAAATCTCAATCATTGAGATATTGTCTATTTTAACTTAATAACTTTTAAAAGTGTGTTCTTATATGAATAGACATAATTCTAAAGTATAGCATTGTTACTGCTGTGTAGAGAATTCATAAGTTGAAAATTAAGCTCTAGTTTTTTAATTATAATATAATTATATGATTAATCATAATCAACTCAATAAACAAATTTAATGAATAATATAAAATATTTCAAATTGACTAAATTTGCTAATATAGAAAACATCTAATTAAATGAATCTTCAAAATATTATCATTAAGCATAAATTTCTTGATTAAAAATTAAATCACACAAATAACATAATTAAGTTAATTTATCAAAATTAGTAAATTTAACAAAAAAAAAAAAGAATCAAGTAAATTTTCTAGCATGCATAAGTGATCAATGGTCAAATGAAGAGCAAATTAAGTGCATGACCATCAATAAAATAACAATTAAAATATTTGTTATTTTACTCTATAGAAAAATAATTAAAAAATATTAAATTAATCTAATCAAAATTCCAAAAAATCTAAATAAATTCAAATCACTTTTATGTATTGTGTTTCATTTATATTTATTTTACAATTTTTTTATTTCTATTTCTAATATATATATATATATATATATATATATATATATATATATATATATATATATATATATATATATATATATATATATATATAACCTCAAATGACTATTTTATACTTAATTCAAAACTCGGCATTTTCCACCAAATTTCAATTTTTTAATTCTTATTTTGTTTTTATAATCTTAGCTATTTCTATTTTCTTTTGTAGTTAAATTATTTAAACAATGAGTTGTAATTCTTTAATTGGGTGTGTGGAGAAAATGTGAGGGTATGATTTTAGTTTAAGATTGATAGATTTATTTTTTATATTACCATTTCTTAAGAGTAATGAGTTTTTGCATTAAGTATATTAGAGACTTTGAGAATTTTCATATTAAATTTTTAAAAAAAAATGAGAAAAGTTTTTAAGGATTATCAAATTAATTTTTAAAATGATTAATTTAACCATATGAAGAAACTATCATTCTATTTTTTAGGTCATAATTATGTTTAATGAACATCAAAATTGACTATTTTGCTATGTGTATTTCTCTATATGTCATTTGCTATTTAGTGTTGTTAAAGATTTAGAAGAGATTTATTTAGTTCAAACTAATATTATATCTTTACATGTGTTCAAGAGATGGTTGAGAGATTACATGATAATGAAGAACAATCATTTAATTAGGATGAGTTTTGAGATGGCATAGACTTGATCTAGTAGAGATCAAAATCATTTTACATATGATTATTGCTATTATAATGAGTGTTACATTTATATTATCATGTGTACTAAGAAGAGAAAGATGAAGATGCAAGCATGAAACATATTTTGTTAGATTATATCTCAAATTTGATTCAAATTGCATTGATATTATACGAACGAGGATAGAGCTTTTTTCAAATTATTTTATTTCTTCCACATAACAAAATTAATCGTAAACATATTCAATACATACATACATAAATACACTCATTTAGAGAGAGAGAGAGAGAGAGAGCAAGTTGCTATATTATTACATATACTTACATCTAATGGTCCTAAATGAGTCATTTGATAATCAAATAATATGTTTATGTTTGTTTTTAAGTTACAATCATAACTTGTATTTCAACAATGTTATCATATATTTATTCTTACTAATATAGTTTATAAAAAATAGAATTATTTTACTATTATAGATGGAATATAAATTTACTTGAAGAACATGCATCTATTTTTAAACAAAAAAAATTATACTAAGCTAAAATGTACAAGCATAAGTTGAATTAGACTTGAGGTTTACATATGTGTTAATTGGTTGAAAAGTTCACAACATAATAGAACCTTACTCTAAAATGCATTAGAATGACCTGATGAATTAAGTTTTCAAAGAAATACAAATTCTTAGAACTATATAAAGTTTCATTATTAGTAATGATATTTCAACATGAAATAATTGAGTTAAACATCACATATAGATATTATCTAGTTGATTATACTTAGTCTAAAAAGTTTATATATCCATATCTATAATTTCAAGGGTTTAAAGGCAAAATGATGGGAAAACAAATCAATATTAGGTCAATATGATATAGTTTAAATAGATTTGACTAGTATTATAAAATTGTGTTAATAGAGATTTTAAGATTGATAGGTAATTGGAATTAATATTATAGAACATTAGAAGTTGATCGAGATTTGTGATATGCTAAGGTGATTGAAGAAAGAGAATAAAAATTAGATCAAGAGGATCACTAATTTGTATGATGGCTTCAAAAAGGATTTTATACTTTTTTTTAGGCTGTAAGATTTGAGAAAATGCTATAGAATGATTTTAGAGAGATAGAAGAATATATTATGAGAGATTAGAAGAGAGATCAGCAAGTAGAAGACAATATCTAAGCCTTTCATCAAGAAGAACCCAAAAAGAATATGATTTCACTCTATATATTTTTCTTTTCAAAATAACAAACTCATTTTTCATTCATTCTGGTAAATTTAAGCTATTAATTCAAGTTCTATAACTAAAAATTGAAAAAAAAAAAAATTTTGGATGCAAATAAGCAAGTAGAGTAGAGCCATTCTAATCTCTCTCCAAGAGTCTCTTAACATATGTTATGGCTAGCCAACACTTTCTAATCAAGCCTAAACTTGAACAAAATAAGGAAAAATAATAATTTTAAAGTGTTTCATATAAATATTATAAATTAAAGGTTAAAAATTCAATATATTGGACTATAATTTAGAGTTCTAAGCATTAATTTGGTTAAAAGGAATCTATTAAATTCATTGTTATAATTGCTTTTTAAAATTTATGAAAAAAAAGAATTTTTTTTATGGAGTTTTAAATCATATTGGATAACTCTAGTCTTATAAAAATAATTAATAAGAAGGAAAATTTTGGAATTGAGATCACATGTAAGTCATGTTAAAAATCAAATTTAACATCAAAGAAATGTATAGAGCAAAATAAGAAATCATGTGTATGTTGGGATGAGCATAAGAAAATAATATTTATAAGCCAAGAAAAATATTCATCATATATTTAGGTAATTTTTTTAGCATTTATCTTTATTTAAAATATTAGGTAATATGAAGCTAATGTTTTATGCTACATTTTATTTCAATAATGTAACTTTTCTTTTTGAATATTCTAATCACAAATTTATTGACTTAGAAAAGTTTTATAATAAATAACATACAATCCGAGAGTGAGACAATTATAAAGATTATTAAAACAATTTTGTACTCAATAAATTAATTTATATTATGATATGCTTTTAGTTTTATAGCGACTACTATAGATGCATCCCATACTACTGATTAGCCTAACATAAGCCTTAATGAAGACCTTATAAGTACGACAAAGCGAGCAACATCATCATCTTCTAAGCTTTATACTAAAAGATTAAAGAGGTCTTATGTTGACCAAATTCTTTGTGATTATATTATTATAATGATTGGTAACATAACTTAAGATGTAAATACAATTCAAAATACAATAAGAACTTATGACAGAAAAAAGATATTTATTGTACTTGATGTAGAGTTATCAAGTATTATAGGCATTTAAGACTTGGCTGTTTGGTTGCCTGAAAAAGAAATGCAGTATAAAAGAAATGCAATGCATTTAGATTACTTTAGGTTGTTTGGTTGAGAGTTCTACAAATTCATGAGTTTGGTTTTTTTTTTTGGAATTTTTGAATGTGGGCTCGCATATGAATTTAATTATACATTATGCGTTATCTTATTCTTAAGCCTATTAATTTTGTGATCAAATAAAGATTAATTAATTTTAGGCTTTTGAAACATCTTATTAATTTTGTATAGAATTATCATGTGTTGAGACCAATCATTTTATTTTATTTTAATGATGGGCTAAAATAAAATGAAATGCACTCAAGTATAAATATGATCATAGTCCCCATTCTAAAGGTAGGTTCTTATTTTTCTTACATCTCAAGTGAAAAGAATTCGCTCTCTCTCTCTCTCTCTCTCTCTCTCTCTCTCAAGAATACCCTTTTAGAAGTGAAAGGTCAAAATTCTAATAGCCTTCCATGGATTCGTATGCTTCGAAATCTTATGATTTGACATGAGATCCAAGAAAGATAAATTTATTCTATCTTCATATATTTCCAACAAGTGATCGGGTTATCATGTCAATTATTGAGAAATGATTTTTCCTCTTAATCTTTTGTACCGATTATTTGAAAATTTTAGATCAAAGTACATGATTTAAAATTTTTTAGCAAATAATTTGGTCACGTGCATGAAGTATCGATATCCTTTATATGGCTTTTATATTGTTGATTTTGAGTAAAATAATATAGCTAAAATTTACTTTATACTATGATCATAATTTCAATTTTTTTATGTGATCAATATGTTTATTCTCGCTATTATGATATTAATTTGAGAAATAAAATTCATATTCGGTCATATGAATTTGATTCAAGCATGCTTCATCTTTTATTTTTTTTAATTTTGAGAATTTTATAAGATTATGGTTAATGCTTATAATTATTTTTCTTATTATTATATTAAGAAAATGAAAGAAGATGAACCAATTTTTCCAAACTCAATGCTTTAAATGTAAAGATGAATTCAGCATTTGTTTGGTTTTATAAGTAATTAATGATAATTACATATGGTGCATCTTAAACAATTCTTTTTATTGCATTAAGATAGTTATAAATATTGCATTTAATGCTTTTATAAAATAAAACATTTTATTACATTACGATAGTTATAAATATTATATTTAATCCTTTTACAAAATAAAATATTTTACTGTACAGTCATAAAGATAACAGTTAAAATGAAACGTTTTAGATTATAATTTTGAAATGTTATGTATAACATATTTCATTTAAAATAATTATATATTTATATTAAATGTTTCAATGAAATGTTTCTTTAACATTTGATAGTAACGTTAGAAATATTAAATACTACTTTTATGTATTTTATAAATATTTCTATATAACTACTTGAAGGCAAACTTATCCATTATTATATTTAATACTTCTGTCCCCAAGTCTCTTAATTGAATTTATGAGATCTTATTGCAAAATATAATTAAATTAACTAATATAAACTCAAATTAATTATTTTGATTGGAATAATTGTTAAAGTTTATATTATTTTCAAATTATTTGAAGTTAGTATAAATTGAAATAATTAGTAGAATGACATAGTTGATATTTATTATTTCAAAATAATTTAGATTGAAATAATATGCCACTAAAGTGACCTCTATTATATCAATTTATTTAATTTTGAAATATATGAATATTACATAAGGATTATATTTAAATCTATGCGAAAAATAATCAGCCCAAAGGAAGATTATTTTTTGGCAAGATTTTGTGCAGTTACAAATATGTGATAAATTTGTATTAATCATCCATACAATATGTTGATCCAAAGATAGACATATAGTTGGAAAATTTTATTATCAATATTTGTTGACTGTAATTTTAAGAGTGTAATTTATAAATTATTATTTCTGTTCAAAGACTAAATTACAATGTTGTGCTAGGTATCTTATATGTGTCCATCTTATTGAACATTTCATTTCAAGCATGTATTTTATTGATATTTTATTTACATTATATATGCATAAGAAAATTATAATGTTATTAATTGTGAGTATTTTTTATTCTATTTAGTTAATGTTTCTTCTATATCTGTCAATTTAAATAATATTATAGTGCTCAATGGCACTAACTTTAAGAAATAAAAAGAGCATATCATCATTGTCCTTGGGTGTATGGATCTTGACTATGTGATCCAGACTGAACGTCTTCCCGCCCTTACTGTAGAAAGCACTATTGAATAAAAAGCTAACTTTGAAAAATGGGAACATTCTAACCGCATGAGTCTTATGATCATGAAGTATTCCATTCTAGAAATCATAAGAGATGCAATGCCTGAAGAGGAATATTCTAAACAAAATTTAAGCCAAATAGCAGATCATTTCGTTAGTTCTAAAAAGGTCGAAGCGAGTACTATTCTTAGTAAACTCTTTTCAATGTGGTATAAAGGCAATGAAAATATAAGGAGTACATTATGGTGATGCCTAATTTTATCACTAGACTGAGAGCACTGAAATTAGAGATGTCTGATGGCATTCTTGTGCACTTAGTTTTGATCTCTTTTCCTGCACAATTTAATTCTTTTAAGATAAGTTATAATACTCAAAAGAAAAAATGGACTCTTAATGAGCTCATTGCTCAATGTGTCCAAGAGGAAGAGAGATTGAAACATGACAAAATAGAAAGTGCTCACTTAGCTATTTCCTCTCGTGACATTATTACTAAAAGAAAAAAAGACTTATAAAGGTAAAGGAGCTGTAGACAAAAGAAACTTCATAGTATTAGGTGCAACAGAAATAAGATAATGTTGTTACTTGTTTTTTTGCAAGAAGGCTGGTCATGTGAAGAAGGATTGTCCCAATTATGCAAATTGGCTCGTGAAAAAGGGTAAACTTCTCAACTTTGTTTGTTCTGAAGTTAATTTATCTTTAGTACCAAATCATAGTTGGTGGATAGATACAGGTGCAACTACTCACATAAGTGTGACTATGCATGGTTGTCTAAGGAGACGAATGACAACTAATGCTAAAATATTCATCTATGTGGAAAATAATAATAAAACTCATATTGAAGCAATATGCTTATATAGATTATATCTAGAATCTGGTTGTATTTTAAATTTACATGAGACTTTTTATGTGCCATCATTTAGACGAAATTTAATTTATATTTATTATTTGGACAAATCTAGTTATTCTTGTTCATTTGAAAATAAAAAATTTAGTCTCTTTCAGTATTTAAATATTATTGATATTAGTTCTTTGGTTGATAATCTACATAAATTAGACATTTCTACTTCACAAATTAATGAAATATTATATGCAAGCAGTTTTGGTACAAAGCGGAAATTAATGAATGAGAATTCATTTATGTTATGGCACAAACGTTTAGGACATATTTCTAAACATAGACTTATGTCAGAAAGAATTCTTGATTCACTTCATTTTTCAGATGATAAACTATGTATAGAATATATCAAGGGAAAACAAATAAATATCAAGAAAGTTAGTGCTAATAGGAGTTTAAACGTCTTGGGGTAATTCATATTGTGATTTGTAGTCCATTCTCATTTACTTGGAATGACCAATAATATTTTATTACTTTCATAGAAAATTATTCTGTTATAGTTATACTTAATTTATGAAGTCACAATCATTGGATATATTCAAAAAATTTTAGGCTGAAGTTAAAAATCAACTTAGAAAGAAAATAAAAGCTATCAAATCTGACCGTGGTGGTGAATATTATGTTAGATATGATAGATCAGGTGAACAACGTCCATACCCCTTTGTCAAATATTTAGCAGAATGTAGTATCATTCCTCAATACACCATGTTAGGGACTCTAAGTCAAAATGGTGTAGCTGAGAGGCGAAATCGGACCCTTATGAATATGGTTAGAAGTATGATAAATCATTCTTCCTTACCACAATCACTTTGGGGAGAAGCCTTAAAGATTGTAGTTTACATCCTTAATAGAATTCCAAGTAAAGCAGTAGCTAAAACCCCATATGAATTATGGATTGGGAAGAAGCCTAGTATTAGGCATCTTCATGTCAATGTTAAAGCCAGCCATAAGCCTAATGAAATAAAATTGGACTCAAGAACTATAAGCTGCTATTTTGTTGAATACTCAGAAAGGTCGAAGAGTTTTAAGTTTTATGACTCTTCAAATAAATATTTTTTTCGAGACGGGCAATATCAAATTTATTGAGAAAGTTGAATATGATAGGAGTAATAAACTTAAGAATTTTATATTTGAGGAGCAATTTATTACTCTTCATATAATTACAATAAAATGAGCAGATAATTTTGATCTTATTCAAGTTGTAAATACGGATAATTAAAATATTATTTAGTTAACTCCCATTCATACTGAGAAATCAGAACAACCTCAAATTGAAGTGTCATTAAGAAAATTTACTAGAAATAGGAGATTAGCAATTTCATATGATTATGTTGTGTATCTAAGAACATAAGTTTGACATTAGATTAGAAAGTGATCCAATCTCTTTTAGTCAAGTCAAATAAAGTGTTAACTCTTATAAATGGATAGAAGCCATTGAGGATGAGATGAAATCAATGAAAGATAATGATGTTTAGGATCTTGTCGAATTGCCTAAATCAGTAAAATCCATTGGTTGTAAATAGTTTTTTAAAACCAAACGAGATTCAAAAGGTAATGCTGAAAGATATAAAGCATGTCTAATCGCTAAAAGTTTCACTCAAAAGGAATGCATTGATTATAAAGATACTTTCGCTCCAATTTTTTTTGAAAGTCTCATTTAGAATCATTATGACACTAGTAGCTCATTATGATTTAAATTACATAAGATGGATATAAAGACTACATTTCTCAATGGCGACATTGAAGAAACTATATATATGGTACAACCAGAAAATTTTTAATCTTCTGATTCAAAAATACCTGGTATGCAAATTAAAGAAATTCATCTATGGTTTAAAGCAAGCTTCCCATCAATGGTATAAAAAATTTGATCAAGTGATTACTTCTATTAGTTTTAAGGAAAATACTGTTGATCAGTGCATTTATCACAAAATAAGTGGGAGTAAATTCATCACCCTAGTGCTATGATGATATTCTCAGAAGTAGATATAGGCCTTTTGCATGAAACCAAGAAATTTCTTTCAAATAAATTTGAAATGAAAGATCTTGGGAATGCATCTTTTATATTGAGTATACAAATTTATCGAGATCGTTCTCATGATATACTTGATTTATCATAAAATACATATATTGATAAAGTGCTTAGTAGATTTGGCATGAAAGATTGTGTACCAGGAGATACACCCATTGCTAAATGTGATAAATTCAATTTGCTTCAATGTCCAAGAAATGAATTCAAAAATAAAGAGATGGAAAATATCTCTTATGCATCTGTAGTAGAGAGTCTTATGTATGCTCAAGTTTGTACGCGTCCGAATATTACATACATTGTTAGAATGCTTGGCAGATATTTAAGTAACCTAGGAATTGATCATTGGAAAGTAGTAAAATGGGTTATGCGGTATCTAAAGAGACCAAAAGACTTTATGCTCACATATCGGAGATCAGATTATTTAGAGATCATGGGGTACTCTGATTTTGATGGTTGCCTCGATAATAGAAGATCCACTTCATGTTATATTTTCTTATTAGCTTGAGGAGCTATATCTTGGAAAAGTGCTAAACAATCACTTATAGCTTCTTCTACTATGAAAGCAGAATTTATAGCTTGTTATGAGGCACCAAATCAAGGAATATGGCTACGAAATTTTATCACTGGGCTAAATATTTTTGATGGAATAGAGAGACCATTAAAAATAAATTATGATAATAGAGTTGTATTCAAAGAACAATGAGTCAAAATCAAAGCATATTGACATAAAGTTTCTTGTTATAAAAGAAAGAGTTCAGAGTTTTCAAGTATCTATTAAATATATTAGTACAAATTTTATGATTGCAAATCCACTTACAAAAGATTTACCACCTAAAGTATTTCATGAGCATGTGGCTCGTATGAGAGTGATTTATTTTGATGATATGCTAGCATAGTGGGAGTTTGCTTATGATATTCAATGATTATAAATATATATTTTGATCAGAATAAAGTATTGTTATTATCTTATAGTTGAGAACTCTAAAATAAAGTTATGTAGTTTCAATTGTAGTTTAGCATAAATAAATGAAACTATATTTATAACTATTTTGAGTTATAATATAGGATGCTTAGAAATAGATGATATATGATCATATTACATGAAATTTCATGCTACACATCCATACTTGATCCATGTCACTGATTATATTGATTTAGTGATCACTGATCGATCTTGTTATAGAAAAAAATTATAATAAAGGTCACTTTGATTCTATGTCAATATTATTAATGGACTAGATTGTCTAAAGATATTCTTCTTTAAAGATAGCAAATATTGATCTCATAAAGTATTTAATCAACTATAATTGTCAAGCAATATATATGTGACCCAAGTGAAAGATTGTTGGTAATTTTTGAATAGGCTCATATATGAATTTAATTATACATTATGCGCTATTTTATTTTTAAGCCTATTAATTTTATGATCAAATAAAAATTAATTAATTTTAGGTTTTTGAGACATCTTATTAATTTTGTATGGAATTATCATGTGTATAGACCGGTCATTTTATTTTATTTTAATTATGGGCTAAAATAAAATAAAATGCACTCAAATTTAAATAGGGTCATGGTCTCTATTCTAAAGGATCGGTTCTTATTTTCCTCGCATCTCACCTTGAGTGAAAAGAATGCTCTCTCTCTCTCTCTCTCTCTCTCTCTCTCTCTCTCTCTCTCTTTAAGTCCAAAATTCCATAGCTCTTCCATGGATTCAAGTACGCCTCGACAATCTTCGATGATTTGACATGAGATCCGAGAAAGATAAAATTATTCTATCTTCATATATTTCCAACATTTTTATGTTTCGTTAAATAAATGTAATGTAAAGTATTTTGAAGATTTTGTCATGTGGTGTAGCCAATCAGTGGTCGGCCCACAACACTTTATATTGACCAGTGTATTTAGAATTCACTCGAATTTGGGAGAATTCCAAATACACCAAAATATAATTATCTAATGAATTCCAAATGTATTATATCATTTTAAAATTTTACTTTACATCATGACAAATGCCAAAAATCTAAAATCTCTATATTTACTTTACTTTATTTTTGATTCTAACCAAACAGCTCCTTAAGCTTGAAATTCTATATGACAATATATCCAAAAATCTAAATATATTTCATCCTTTCTTCTCAAAATACACAAATTGTAAATACTTACGGCCAAACAAACTTTTAATGAAATATTCCTCATCTTTATGAAGACTAGAAAATAATTAGACTTTATAAAAAAATATAAAACAAATTATTATAAGATATAAATATTTATTACATTAAATTAATAATTATATATACATAAATGTGTCACAAGAGATGAATCCTCCAATCATCTTTCCTGATGATTTAATCACGATGGGATTAAATCAATAATAACTACATAAAAATTAGATTTTTAACTGATTAGTCACACATTGCTCTGCTGATTGTTAACCTACACATTCATATCGAAGTATGATAAAGTGAAATCGATAAAGGGCAACAAGAACAAATTATATTTTATTCATCTCAATTATCTCATGAAATAATTGAATAAATGAAATCAAGAAAAGTTACAAGTCAATATCGCAAAGATTGAGCCAAGTTCACTTTGATGATCATTGATGTTGTCTAAATAACACCCATTTGCGAAGCAGATTGCTCGCATATTTGAAAAATTGAAAATATCCAAATACTTAAAATGAGCATCTAAATTGCATAAATCAATGGGGATCAAATTTATAATATATATATATATATATATGTTATGCTAGAAAACCCAGGTAGAATAAAAGTTTACCTCTTATTTTTATTATAATCCAAAGACACAGATATTTGGAATTAATAAGAAAACTGCATTTTTACATGAAAAATCTCAAAAGAGGGAAAAAATCACTTCAGCCCTAAAAAATCTTCTACATGCTTCCAGAAGTACGAAGTTTCCGATAACGGATTACAGAGAGAAGGGATGACAATGAGAATCCTGAGAATCGCAACAAAGCCATATAGCCATGTTGTAATGTTCAGTAAGTAGATGATGGTGAACAATGTCAACGACGATGACGCCGTTGGTGGTGACCGGCGAGATGGTCGGCGATAGTCGCGGATCGGTGACCGCTACACGGGGCGATCGGCGACGGGTGATGCCCAGCGACGGTGGTCGGCAACGTCGGCGTGACCGGCACGATATCGGCGATTAACCAGAACGATGGTTGACGCCGACGAGGATTGATGGTGGTGGCCGATACGGGCGGTGGCGATCGCTGGCGGATGGTTTGACGGCGGCTCATCGGTAGTGCCAGGATGATCAATGGTGGTGACCGGCAGAGATGGTCGACAATGGTCGGTGATGACCGGTAATGACCGGTGGCGGTCGACGGTGGTTGGCGCCGACGGGTGGTCGACCATCGAGTGGCACGATGCTTGGAGGATTTTCAAGCTTTAAAGCTCTCCTCTCTTTAACTGCTTCTCCTCGTGAAGAATGAGGGTATTTATAGATTGAGGGTGCTTATAAATACAAAAATCAACCACTCCTCTATCGGACGGCTCAAAATGATTCCCTTGATCATGTGATGTATTTTGTGTATTTGAATGCTCAAATAAAGTCAGAATTATGAGATAAGTCAGAATTATGAGATCTTGAGCTTGTTAGATCCGGCTCGTCAAGACGCTCGATTTGACTATAAACACTTCATGTTTAAAAGTTGATTGATAATAAACGCTTGATATGGGTTAGTCTTGATTCATAATCAGATTGCTTTCGACATCAAGATTCGTGCTTCGACTAGTAGAATTTTAAGTGTCATATCAGTTGCCCTCCTATTTTAGATGACATTATCTCAATCATCCGAAAATATATATGTCAAATACTTGAAAATAGTAAATTCTTCAATGAAATTTGTGGGTCCATTAACCATACATTTTGAGAGAACAGATCTTCATGATAGCACAAGATTATGATCATGCGTGTGGGGCGATGGATGTGCTTTGTACGTGTACAAGATTTCGGGATTATGGACCCATCTGAGCACTTACGGGTGCTCGTAGGAGCCCTCACACGCAAGATTTCGGGGTTATGGACCCATTTGGGCACTTACGGGCACTATGGGTGCCCTGACGCCTCTGCGTGGTGGATGGATGAACGCGGCGAGTGCGGATGGAGCGCTGGTCGGCGGATCGCGGCCTGGATCGATCACGTCGCGACAACTGGTTTAATTCATGAACGTGGAAACGGGTCATGAAAGGGCCTTGGTCAGCGTCGCGTCAGGGCGTCGGTGGAAGCGGAAGCGGGCGGTAGCGGGGAGAGCGACAGCGCGCGCTCGGAAGAAATGTCCGTTTTGGTCCATTTTCAGCGATTTTCAGCAATTTTTTTTAAATTTTTTTACCATTTTACCCCTATAGGGGGTCTATAAAAACTCCCCTAGGGCCAAGGGAGAAGGCACACACCTCATATGCTTTAGTGTTCCTCTTCTTCTTAAGAGAAGGTCGTCGAGGCATCAATGCCCGTAGTTCATAAGACAAGCTGGTTCCTCAAAAAGGCCAACCGTCCTCGTGGACTAATCGGGTTCGAGGCGATCAAGACCCGTAGTTTCATATGGCAGGCTCTTTTCCTCAAAGAGGGGTCAACTATCATCGTTGGACCGACCGGGTTCGGAGGCGATCAAGGCCCGTAGTTCATACTGCGAGGCTCCAATTTTCCCTCGAAAGAGGCATCAACTGTCCTCATCGGATCAACCGGGTTCGGAGGTGATCAAGGCTCATAGTTCATGTGGCGAGGCTCCGATTTTCCCTCGAAAGAGGCATCAACTGTCCTCGTCGGACCGACCGGGTTCGGAGGCGATCAAGGCCCGTAGTTCATACGAGGCTCCAATTTCCCCTCGAAAGAGGTGTCAATCCCTCCAAACCGATGGGGTTCGGGGTGATCAAGCGCCGGTATTCACGCGAAGCTCGTTTTCCTTGAAAGAGGCGTCAAATGTCCTCGTCAACCGACCAGGTTTGGAGGCAATGAAGGCTCATAGTTCCTACTTCTTCTTGAAATTGAATTTTTTGAAACTCCAATGGATGGTTTAACAGTTGACAATAGCCAAGATGATGGAACGTCAATTAGGAACCATCATTGAGCAACAGAAAAGTCCGATAGATAATTTCGAGTATCATGATGTTACGTTAACTTACACATGGAAGGGTGGAATTGAATTCCGATGATTTTGACCCATCGAGATTATTTGTCAAAGTGTTACTTGATGACATTAACCGCATAGAGAATCAATCCGAGGATTTTGACCCATCCGAGATTATTTGTCAAAGTGTTACTTGATGACGTTAACTTGTATGGAAGAGGTCGAATTAAATCCGCTGAGGATTTTTGACATATCCGAGGTTGTTTATCAGAGTGTTACCCGATGACGTTAACCTGTATGGAAGAGGTTGAATTGAATTTGCTGAGGATTTTTGACTTATCAGAGGTTATTTATCAGAGTGTTACCTGATGACGTTAACCTGTATGGAAGAGGTTGAATTGAATCCGCTGAGAATTTTTTACCTATCCGAGAATGTTTGTTAGTGTGTTACTTGATGACGTTAACCTGTATGGAAGAGGTTAAATTGAAACCGCTGAGGATTTTTGACCCATCCGAGGTTGTTTATCAAAGTGTTACTTGATGAAGTTAACTAGTATGGAAAAGGTTGAATTGAATCCGCTGAGGATTTTTGACCCATCCGAAGTTATTTTTCAAAGTATTACTTGATGACAATAACTTGTATGGAGGAGGTTGAATTAAATCCGATGAGAATTTTTGACCTATCCGAGGTTGTTTGTCAGAGTGTTACCTGATGACGTTAACCTGTATGGAAGAGGTCAAATTGAATGGCGAGATTTTGACCTATCCGAGGTTGTTTGTCGAGTGTTAATGACGCAACTGTATGGAAGAGGTTGAATTGAATCAGGATTTTTGACCTATCCGAGGTTGTTTGTCAGAGTGTGACTCGATGACGTTAACCTGTATGGAAGAGGTCGAATTGAATCCGTTGAGGATTTTTGACCTATCCGAGGTTGTTTGTCAGAGTGTGACTCGATGACGTTAACCTGTATGGAAGAGGTCGTGAGAAGTCCACCAAGGACCTTTTGACATATCCTAGGTATTAGCCAAAGTGTTATTTGATTTCTTACCTGTGTGGAGTAGGTGCGGAGTTTTGACATATCCGATTGTTAGGTGGTCTTTGCTCGATGACGTTAACTGTGGAGTAGTAAGTTTTGACATCTATTGTTTGTTGTGAGTCTCACGATGTTAACTGTGTGGAAGAGGTCGAATTGAATCCGCTGAGGATTTATGATCTATCCGAGGTTGTTTGTCAGAGTGTGACTCGATGACGTTAACTGGTGTGAAAGACGTCGAATCAAAACATCTGTTTGTGGTTGTAGCCAAAGTTGCTCCTTGACCTTTGCCATTTTTTTTCATGAGTATGATTGGAAAATCATAATTTACAAAGCTATATCTCTTCTCAATGTTGAAATATCCTTCAACTTTGACTTATTTCTTGGGATGGTAATTGATTGATGCTTACCATATTAACATGGGCGATCTTCTGTGATTAAGAGTTGCCCCCCAGTTTTTGACAAAATCTGAAGGAATGAAGTTTGATGAATCTTCATTCTTCTCTTGCGCTCCTTAAAAGCTTGAAATGCTCCACATCGATGGTGGTTTTGATTTTGTTGGGAAACTTGGTCGTCATATAAGATGAAATAATGGGAATCGCTTTCCACAACGCATGAAGCGGCTAAAGCCAATCGTGGTAGAATAAAAGTTTACGCCTTAGCTTTGTTATGAATCCAAAGACACACACGATGTTTGAAATTAATAAGAAAACAAATTTTACGTGAAAAAATCTCAAAAGAGGGAAAAAATCACGCGGCTAGCCCAAGAAAAAATCTTCCACTATGTATCCTGTTTGAGTACAAAAGTTTCCGATAACCGGATTACAAATTGTATAGAAGGGACAATGGAATCTCGAATCGACAATAATGATATAGCCATGGTTAGTGTGTAACTTGCTAATCTAGATGATGGTGAAAGGGTCACAATAATGATAGTCTGGGGTATGGGAGATGGCCCATGATCTACGGCTGCGATCAGAACGGTGGTCGCGACAATGCCCTACGACAGCGTGGTCCAATGCTGGTCGAAGGCGGACCGACGACGGTGGTGAGGATAACCAGCATGGCGATGACGCACGCAGGATTGAGATGGTGGGAAACGGGCGTGACAATGAGGCAGCAAATCGGCAATGGTAGTCACGAATGATGGCCAGAGTCACGGGGATGACCGGCAACGATGGTGACCGGCAGAGATGGCCGACGATGGTAATAGCCGGGAATGACCGGCCGCGGACCGGCTATGACCGGCGACGGCAGATCACCGCGGTAATACCGGCGTGGCGGGTTGGCGGCCGTGCGGTGGCGCCAACGGGGTCGGCGAATCGCCGAGTGGTGGCAACGATTATGCTTGAGAATTTTCAAGCTTTAGAGCTCTCCTCTCTTTAGCTTGTCTCCCTCATAAGAATGAAACTATTTATAGATTAGAGGGGTGACGTTTATAAATATATGCAAAATCAACCACTCTCCATCGGGCTCAAAATGATTCCCTTGATCATCGATATATTTTGTGTATTTGAATGCTCAAATGAAGTTAATTATGAGATCTTGGGCTTGGATCCTTCGTCAAGACGCCGATTTGACTATAAACACCCATGTTTAAAAAGGTGATTGATAATAAACGCTGACCGCTACTTGATTCGAATCGAGTTGATTTCGCCAAGATTCGCTTTTAGTAGAATTTTAAGTGTCATATCAATATATTAAACTAGATTAACATTATGAATTATTATAATTTAAATTATTTAAGTTATGCTAATATTAAGTAAAATTAAATTAAATGCTTGTTGAAGGCGTGTAGAATATAATAATAAGATTAGATTATATTAGGATTATGCTTACTATAATAAAATTGGTAGAATTGCAGCTATCGAGTTTAATTAATTGAATTTTGGATGTATACGTGTGAAGAAATTAAAGATGCCTGGTGAATGACGTGGAAGGCAATACCACAAAACTTTACATATTGATCTTAAATGGGCATTTAAGCATGCAAAAAAGCTCATGAATGACTTGGGATTATGAATGAAATATAGTTTCATATGCACTATATATATATATATATATATATATATATATATATATATATATATATATATATATATATATATATATATATATATATATATATATATATATATATACAAAGCCGAATTGAATTTATCATTTTCTTAAATTTTTTTTTTAAAAAAAAAAATCAGAGTTCCGCCGTTCCCGTCCCATCTTGTCCTTTTTCTCGTTAAAACCAAAAAGTTTTATCCCAAAAGCCGGAACGAAAGGAAAAAATTGGGCCTAGTATCACATTCATCATTCACATATATCAGATTCTTACGGGAAAAATAAATGAGGACTTGATACATGTGAGTGATGAATGTGACATTAGACTCCTGTAGAATTAATTTAGACATTCCCACTTATAAAATGGGTGAGATATTAAGTGAATAACCATTGAGAAAAAAAAACTGAGATTTTCCTTTTATCGCTCCCAAGTGTCGGCTCTCTTTCTCTCGCCGAATTCACAAAGCTTTGTCTTTCTCTCAGCATTCGTGTTCTGGAAACCTCACCCAATCGGCGAACTTCAACCACTTACAGCTGGTTACTGTCGGCTTGGCCAACTCAAGCCATTGTGATCGCATCTTTCCCCTTTTCCCGTCGATAAGTCTAGCCACATTCTCGCCTCAAACACCCCCAACAGCCGATCTCATTCTGAAAGCACATCACAACCCCTCCCTTACTGCAACCATCACCTGATCGCTCCAAGCTACCTTCCTGTCTCATTACATGTGAAATTTATCACAGCATCGGAGATCGACTCCTGACCGACAATCACAATTTCCTCTTCTCACTTCCTACAGTTATTTCTCTCTCTCGCTCTCTATTCTTTCGGTTTTATAGAGATTCAACAAAAAAAAAAAAAAAGTTATTTTAATTTATTTTATTTCCTTCCAGCCACCCTTTCTCATCCCTCGTCAGTCAACTCCTCTCTCTCTCTCTCTATCTCTCTGATCTACAGAAAACCAAAACAAAAAAGAAAGAAGTTCTCTCTCACTCACTTTCGACAATTTACAAAAGGCTAAATTTTTAAACTAAATTTTCTTAAAACTTTAATTAGAGAAATAGGTTTAAAAAAAAATTAAATATAGTCACAGCCGCCTATTTAACGGTACAATCAGCGTCAGTCGCATTTTAAACTGGCGACTGGCCTTTAATTTTTTTTAAAAAAAATAATTTAACCATCTACGGTATTTTGATCATTATCATTGTTATTTATTCAGCGATTTGGTATCGTTGGCGTACGAAATTCCCACAACTTTTATGTTGACCAGAAAATGCGATTATAGCTCCTTTCATAGCAGATTTCATGTTTTCTATTGAAAATCTGGGGCACAATTTTGAATATTGCGACCAAATTATTATGGGACGATGTCGAGTCGTCATTTGTCGAATTTAGTGAGCTTGATATCGTTGGAATCGGCACAAAATTCTCCGCCCAAAAATGCGATTTGGCTCTTTGCATAGCAGATTTCGCCAAAGTTTGAAAAATTTGCTGTGTAGTTTTGAATAGTGCGACCACCAACGGTATTTTGGCTGTTCTGGAGTCATATGTTGTCAGAATTTAGCGAGCTTGGTATCGTTGGAATCGACACAAAATTTTCCACGACTTTTATGTTGACATAGAGATGTGATTTTGGACTGTTGCGTAGCAGTTTTTGTGAAAAATTATGTTTGCAAAATAGTTATTATGTACTTCTCCAAAATTTCTAAAGTTTACAGTTCAATATAAGATAAAGCGGTGTAACATAAATAAAGCGGAAAGAATGTAATTTACTTAAACTGAAATATGTAACATAGATAAATGGTATCCGATATTGTACATAGGAAATATAAAACAATGACGGTGTACCAAGCTATCAAATGATATACAACTACACGGCGAGGACATCTAACGGCGGTACTGCGTGGTGGAAGTCGTCACTCCACAGGTATCGTGTAGCGGTCGCCGAGGACGGTCTCGCAGATGGTGCTGCTGATGCCGCACTTCGTCTTCAGCCTAGTCAGTGGTCTGCTCCGTATCATCGAGGGGTGCAACATCGGCTATCTCCTGCTGTAGTCCTGGCTGAAAGGGGACAGTGGGGTACATTGCATGCATCTGCGGCATGTACATCGGTGGGTGAGGTACATAGGTGAGCCTGCTGCTTGCCATGACTGAAATGGACTGAACATGGCTTCCTGATAGGGGTACGGAGCTGGTGTGCCATATGGGTAACTGTATGGACCGACATCCGGTATAGATGATGGAACTGCGTCAAATCCTACAGTATGTGGCTGAGAAGACGAAGGTGCTGGAGGAACCGGCATCATCACATCTCAGACTGCTATCTGATATGTGCATGTCATTTTGTAGTTTCCTGCTTATCTCCTCATAGGTATTGATGGAATGTTGAAAATCAGTGTCTAAGTCTCTCCCAAAGTAAGACTGGAAAATATCTAGTGTGTCCAAGATATGCTCCCGCTGTAGATGCAAGTATATAAATTAGTTCGCATAACATATAAATATTTGATTAGCATACAACTGCTCCAATGGAGTACCTGCTAAACAAGATCAAATCATCTAGTAGAAATAAGTACTGTAGATGTATCTCTGACCCTGACGTATTAGGCATGAGGAAGCAACCAATGGTGAACAGTATGTACGCTCTAAGGAGCATCAGAAAGTCCTCATCTGATAGATCCAAATATGAATCCCTATAAAATGTCCATCGCAACCAGCATAGAGGCAAGCAAGTCCCACCGTGTGCCTTCCCCATGCGAAATGTGGATGTAAGATGTGGTTGTCTAGGATCGTGGTATAACACATCAGGCTCTAGATATCTCCCGATCAGCTCATCGCAATAATCAGGCCAAGATTTCCATCGTCTCCCCTCTCCAATCACTGTTGATCCTATAATAGGAGGTCCATCAATCCGTAAGCCTAGAATCATGGCCACGTCCTGCAGTGTAACAGTCATCTCACCAACCGCCAAATGAAATGTGTTCGTCTGCGGTGACCAGCGCTCAACTAAGGCTGTGAGCAGGTGGTGATCAAGTCTGAGATACTACAGCTGTGAAACACAGTCTAAGCCGGCATCTCGTAGTCCATCCATAAATTGTGGGAAATTTACAAGCCACTCTCTGAACATCAGTAGGTGCGACGCTGCCTCAAGAATGTTCGCCTGCGCAAGATGAATGGTTTATTTCATGAAAATGACATTTTGGTATAGTAGTTACAAAATACAATCAAACTTACCATATCGGGATCGCTATGCCACGATGATGCTATCTTGGGGTGGACCTCAGTGCGGAGTCTATGAGAGGCTCATCGATGCGGCGTCTACGATGACGTCTCACCGCTCCTCCTTCCTTAGACGCCATGTAACCTGTCAAGCAAATGACTTTGGAAAACAAATAAAAGTAAAGAAGAGTCAGAAATAGAGATTCCCACAGCAATCGACATTGAAATAATACTTAACAAACAAGAGTAACAAAAATACCAATAAAAGTAAAGTACAATTTGACATAGTATCAAAAATAGAGATTCCCTCAACAATACGAAAAAATAGTAAAGAAGGGTCAGACTATATGTTCATATCAAGAAGACTAAGTGCAGAAAGAAACCAACTAGCATCATGAAGGTAGTATTCTACTGCAGAACATGAATAAAAAAGAAATTAAAGATCAGGATCCCAACATTAATAAAACAGGTAAACAGTCCTTAATACATTTTCAGATCCAGGAGGACTGTGTATAGAAAGGAACAATAATAGCAGAAAAACATGCACTTTAATACAAACGCAGAAGAAAACAATCCATTAACATAAGAGAATGTCTATCTCCTAGAAAACAACATTCTAACAACACTAAGGTCGCCTCTGTGGACAAGTGGTTCTGTTATGCCCAGAATTTTTGCATAGCCCACATATTCTGCTACTGCGTTGCACGTTCTCATCCATTGTGTTGGTATAGCGCCGAGTCCTAGGCCTGCCAGTCCGCCTTCTAACATTTGGTGGTGATAGTTCAATTGTATGATGACCCGATAAATACGGTGACCAGTCAGTGTGATCGGGAATGACATGAAATTGACCTTCATATGTGTTGTGGTACATTTGTAGAGTGTAGTATGGGGAAACGTATTCAGAATGATTCAAATGACATTGTCCCAACACAACAATGACATGCAGACATGGAATGTGCAGTAACTGAGGCTGCCTGCATGTACAAGTACACCGAGCTTGTTCTTGCAACTCAACCTTATATGACATCGAGGATATTATAAACACCTGGAATTCAGTTAAATTTATTCTTGTAGGATCTGAGCATCTTTTAACTTCACGCTCATTTTGTTGTAATTGGCCTTTGACACGAGGAGAAAATATAGAATCGTTCGACCGGATAAGATCAGAAGCTGTCTTAAGGCGTTTGGTAAATATTACAATAAGATTGTAGAAAATTGATGTAATTAAAGCCTGAATCGGCAATCTACATGCCCTCTTCAGCACACCGTTGAAACACTCTGATGTGTTAGTGGTCATTGTGCCGTAATGGTACCCGCCATCATGACTCAATGCCCACTTCTCCACATCTCTTACAAGCAGCCACTCAGCCGCCTCTGGTTTAATATTTCTTATTTCTGTAATGTAATGTGTGAATATGTGAATGTCAGAAGTATTACCTGTAACATACATCTTATGGCACACAAACTCAGCATCTACAATTCACATAGTTCTGCATGCCTTTTTGAAATTTTCTCTGAGATATGTAAACAGTGGCAGTGTTTAGCCCAAGGAAAAATTTCATGACATCCATGCACTAAGCCAGAATGCCACTCAGATATAATGCATAAATCGGGCCTAGTGCATGTAAATGGAATCAACTCCTGCAATGACATGATAAACCAACTCCAGGACTCGTTGCATTCTGCTTCTACAATTGCAAATGCTAGAGGGTACAAACCATTATTGGCATCAATACCAACAACAGTTAGTAGAGTACCTCTATACTTTCCCAAGAGAAAAGTCCCATCAAGACTAAGGACCGGTCTACAGAATTTCCAACCTGCTATGGAAGGTCCAAATGACCAAAAAATATGCTGAAAATGGCCAGATTCACTTGAGTGAATGCGATACCTTGTGAGCATAAGCGCACCACAACGTCATGAAGTGATCCAGTAAATGATATGAGTCTTCCCAACTGCCAAATATAACTTATATAGCCTTTCTGCGTGCATCTCAGGCTTTCATGTAGGACACTTTAATGTTAAATTTTACTTCATACGACCTATAATTTCTCTGGGTTTCAAATCCAACTAACATCTAATGACTGGTTAGATATAGTAGCTAATAAAATGCGAGGTGCACTACCTATGTCCGCTGCTCAATATCAAATGAGAACATGTGTGTGACCCTATCATACTGGAAATCACCCAGGCTCCACCTAGCCTCTTGCTCGCTCAAGCATGTAAATGCCACAAACATGGCCTACTGGAATGACTGCTATGAATGCAAAGTATAGTGAATCGTGTCTTATTAGAATCAGAAGTTACATATTCCACATTGTTTGTTATTGACCAACCCTTAATAGTAAATTTAAGGTGCTTCTTGTCATGGAAACACGTTCCTTATCCTGTAGGAAAATATAATATGTTGGGAGGCCATCAAAGTTCAGTTCTTCATCCCATTCTTGTGTTGATTGACAAGCCTGGATGTAGTCATTGTTGCTAAACATGTGTTCTTCAACAGTGACTATTTTGTTTGAGTAATCTCTCAGTAACTGACTGTTTCCAATGTTTGGATGTTGTTGTTCTCCAATATCACCTTCACTGTCATCTGTGTCTCAACTCATTGAGCTAGGCAATGTTTCATAGCCGTCATCTTCGGTTTGTAGAAGAGGCACCTGATCGCTACGATATTCACCTATACTTGCAGAAGTCGAGGCAATATGCATAGGAGATGCAGATACATCTCCATCATCAGTGTTGTGCATTTGAATATAATGTGTAAGGCTAAAGTGAGAAATATTACTCAGATAATCAGTTTATGGAACTTACCAATAATATGCTTCAATTGGCTGAAATTCAGCTTCAATATAATTATGAATTTTGGTATCATCCGCTAGTTTCAACTCAATTTCGACATTTACAACAGGTTGTACATTCGTTGCATTAATGACTGACTCACATACTTCGTCATCATTTAATGGTGTAGCAATGAAACTGGCACCAACAAGAAATCTACATATGAGATTAATCCTAAATCATGTCGAATCAACTTTTAGTGACCGCATGATTCGATTTTGTACGCTGCTAAAATCAGCCCGGCGTGAAATTAATATAGGGCCGATTCTTTCTCGATTGTAGGGAAGAAATAATCGCGACACTAAGTTGGCCGCCATAATACTCAAGCATACGATTAATAGAACTCATATTTGAGTCAAATATGTGTATCGGAGGCAGGAATGCTGAAGAGCACACCTGTTTAAATCAGTTAGATTCATGAGTAAGAAAATACCTGAAATATCTAATTCACATTATCATGAAATCAACCTAAAACTAGTTACTCATATAATACGCTCAATGGTAACTTAAAAACACATCATATATTGTTATCTCACATACCTTGAAACTTTATTGTAAGTAGAAAAGAGATAAAGGATAGTATACATATCCTTAATGACTTGTATATGCTCCATGTATTTGGACACAAGTAACAGCTCTAGTATAGATATCCTGAATGACTTGAATATGCACAATATTAATTCATCTCTTTTCTACAACTCACCAAAATACTTCTCTTGAAACTTTATCACATGCTTTCTCTAAATCAACAAATATCATATTTAGGTCCTCCGAACTACCTCTATACTATTCCATCAAACCTATTAACAAATGTATTGCATACATAGTAAGGAAATCCATAACATAAAGAAAAAAGATAAAAGCTTAAAACCAATACATTAGCATATTTGTCATTTTACAGAAAAAAAGTCAAACAACACAAAAAAAATACCTACATTACAAATACCAAAAAAAATCTAATCCTTGATGTAATCCATTAAAAAACAAAAAAAATAAAAACTTTAAACATTCACATACAAATACCTAAAATCCCTAAAAAAATACCTAAAATACCTAAAATTCACATTACATTTGCCTAATAACATCATAAAGTACAATAAATACAAATCACAATCACATATTATTTATTAAACTAAAAAATATATAGCAAAAAAAATGAACTTTTCGGCGATGGGTGATTCCGGATCAGCGGAGCGTGTTGGCGGTCTTGGGTCTGGCTGACGATTCCGGCGATGGGGCGGCGAGAAAATCCGGTGGTTGCGAGGTGCCCTAACAGAACGAACGAGACTTACGATCTCGGTTCATAAAAATTAGGTCGGTCAGTTTAGCAGTATTTTCTATTTAATTTTTTAAGCCTATTTTGCTTATTAAGGTTTTAAAGGTGCTTAGTTTAAAAATTTAGCCTTTACAAAGAGCAAAGAAGATTTTTATTTTTTTTTATATATTTTATTATTCTATTCTCTCTTCCTTCTCTCTCTCTTTCTCCTAAAACAGAAAAATAAAAATAAAAACTAAAACAGAAAAAACCATATTTTATATATATATATATATATAATATACTTGTTTGCAGGTTTCATCACCGATTCGCTCTTGCAAAAATATAATGTGCAAAGATAAATTATAATATTCTGAAATTTAAGTACTCGTACACGCCTCTCTTGATGGCGGAGAAAATATTTTTTGTGTGCATGTCAAAGATCTTATATGCGCCTTTCTTGGCGCAGTAGGATGACGCTCCTAGCCATGGTGCTCGCACCACCTATACACATCTTTCTTGGCATGATGAGCAGGCCTAATGTTCTCGTGTGACTCCCCACTTGGGGAGGTGATGCCGGAATGTTGCCGAGTAATGCCAAAAAATACACTTGCAGGAGACTTATGTTGTAAAATTTAAGTACTCGTACACGCCTCTCTTGACGTGGTGGAAAAAATATGTCTTTTTGTGTATGTGAAAGATCCTATGTGTGCCTTTCTTGGCGCGGTAGGATGGCGCTCCTGGCCGTGGGGCTCGCACCACTCATACGCTCTTTCTTGACATGGTGGGCAAGCTTAGTGTTCTCGTGCGAGTCTCTGTGTAGGGAGATGACGCCAAAATACTGCCGGAGTAATGCCGAAATTCATAACTACAGGGGACTTGAACAAGAGGAAATGAAATGATTAATGAACATAAGTTCAAAATTAAATAAAAGTTAAGAAATACAAAAAGTGTAAAGTCCTTAAATTAAAATTAATTTGAAAAAAAATTCAAAATTGGAATGATATTTATAAAGGATTCAATGATGCCTCATAAATTTGAAAATTATTTGTTCAATGGATATTAAATCCATACATTTTATGTGAGAGAAATATAAAGTTATCTTAATTAAGCACAATCGAGTTTAAAGAGCTTATATAGAATTTGATAGTTCACTTAAGAGAAAAAATATAATTAAATTAATAATTTGCCAATAAACACAAGCTAGACTTCCTAATGGGTAATTAATGATACGACTATTCACATTGAGCAATCAAACATGTTCAAATGGATTGCTTGAGATTTGTGATGAACTTGAAAGATCCTCGATAAATGTGCCTAATCCAAAATATATGAGCATGTGTGCATCTTAAGCCAAACCTGTGCTCAAAATTAGTACACTAGAAGTCTATCAATGATCTAAAATGAAATATTTTCTGCGTGTGTCATAAGATGTATTTACATTTGAAATTCTCATATTGAAATATATTCAGATGATACAAAATTTTAAGAGATTGAGTTGCACATGCATATTAAGGCAGTCTAATACTCAAATTATTGCATCAATAGGCGTGCAAATAATCTGGAGTTACAAGTCAATTGAACACATATTTTGAAGCAGTTATAAATTCGTAACCACGGTGTTGAGTTGTGTGCAAATAATGAGATGACTGTTGTATATGCATATTTAAAGAGAAATTAATTCAAATATAGTACTTCAAAAAAGAATCTAATTAATTATCTCTTGATTAATTTACATGCTTTACGATAAGTCTCTAAAACTAATCATATGCCTCTATAAGCATGTACATCTTCTACATTACACAAAATTCAATGAAATTAAAAATAAATTCAATTGGGCTGCTTTATCTATATGGTGAAGTCATAAGTTTTACTTAATCAATCCAATTCCCTACAAAATAGGAGTTGACAAGATTGATTATGAATCAAATGCTCAATCACCAAGAAGAGACCTTGATTTATATATTTGCATACGAGCAACAAAGATCTAAATAGAGAAATTTTATGATCAAACTTACCCCAGTGATGATTGCGCTGATTGTAGATTTCAATCGAAGGGTTTCAATCTTAAAATTAAATTATCAAATTATAATGTGAATATTCAAATCATTCACACCCCGATGATGGATGTAATGAATGAAGATTTCAACCGAAAGGGATATCGTCATCAAAATGTATTTGCAATTTCAGATTAATTTAATTTGAATCTTTTTAAATCAAGTATTAATTTAAAGGAAATCCTAATATGCTATTGAACTATAAATGACTAATTGAAAATCATCAACCTAAAAACTTAAAGCAAATTTCAATCTATCCATCTTCCGCAATTGTTTGTCATTGGTAATAAATTAAAAAAATTCTAGCTCACAAAGGACTAAATGTCAAGTTAAGTGTATTCCTATACTCACTCTCAATCAATCTCATACTAGCAAGGGCATGGTATGTATCCTCTAACTAGTGGTTTGGCCATTAGGCTCCACATATGATGCGATTAGAGTCCTCTGATCGGATGGTTGCGGCCAAATGACACCATTATATTACGATCACGACTGTAGCTTGTATGCTCTCCAATGGCTCTGTACCTTGAGTTGTGAACTATATGGTGCACTTGATAGGGAAAAAATTCCTCTATTAGGTAAGGTGGACTTAAGATTATCTTCTTAGACAAACACCACCCTGGGTCTACAAGGGTTTCTTGGATAACGCAACCCATGGCTACTGACAAAGATCCTTCTGTTAGGTTCGGTCGACTACCTCCTCGACCAGTAGACAGGGACCTGACGACCCAGGGATGAATGGAACCATGGGATCTAGATCAGGCGTGTCATCGTTCCCCCAACCACCCGCTTTTAAGTTAAAATAATGAATTTCATAAATCTAAATTCCAAAACTCCACATGTTGCTACTATACATTACACATTAAGTGACCTAACGACTAGCCTTTATCGAAAGTTCTCTCTCAGCATTGGGAGGGCTAATTAACTATAGGTGCTTGTGCCTATAGGAAACCTAGAACTAGATTTAAAGTCCTCACAAAATGAGGGTGAAATCTCTAGGTAGTGTCTTATCTACTATTCCATCTGCCATCTGAAAGTTTGATTGACATTTAATATATTATTTTTATCGAGAGGTCGGTGGCGAATTTTCAGAGCCCACATTGATGTCTTCGGTATGCAATGGTCGATGACTCTCTCATTGCCCTGCAGATATCTTCTCAGTGTCATAGCCAATGAATCTCCATCACCCCATTAATATCTTCCCTTCATGATCCACAACTAAGATTGCAAATAAATGAAACTAAGTTGAGCAAGAGTTTGCTCAAACTTGTTTGTCAAAATTGAGCTCAACTTGAGCTTGAGCAGTTTATTCTAAATTATAGATGATTGAGCTTGTTTGAGTTTGGTTTATAAACTAATCACCCAAGCTTTATCTAACCTATCAATAATCAACACTTTTGAGCAACTTGATAGATATCCGAACTAGTATTGGCAAGTATAGTAATGAATAACCTAATAAGCTTAAAAATCAGATTTTAATTAAATAAATAAATATTTTAAAGAGCATAAATAAGTAACTTATGTTAATGAATAAAATTAATTTAATATAGAAAAGAATAAACTCATACAAATTCAAATATTAGGTTGATTTTAAAACAAATTCAGTTAAACAAAAAAAATTAACATAATTGTTGCATGCTAGAAAACCAGTTGCGGTAGAGTAAAAGTTTTTGTCTTAGCTTCGTTGTGAAATCCAGTACACACACACATGTATTTAAAGAGTGAACAATAAAACTCTATAATTTTTACGTGAAAAACCTCAAATAAAAAAGAGGGAAAAAACACGGGGCCTAGCCCAGTAAAAAGCTTTCACTATGTATCTGTTTCAGAGTACAAGATCTTCCCGATACTGGGATTACAAAATTGTATATGAGAAAGGAACAACAGCTATGTGACAACGATCAGTTGTACAGCTTACAAGTAGCAGATGATGGTGAACTGTGCGGATAAATCGGTAGAAATGCGGAGAACAATTACTGGCAGAAATGCAGGGAACAATCCGCGAAAGCAGAGAACAATCACTAGAAGTCATCATAATAGAGGCCACGATTGGCGCAGGATCAACGGCTGCGTGGCGGCGGCGGCGGTGGTTGGCGTCAGTGGCGACGGTGCTTGGAGGATCTTTAGAGCTCTCCTCTCTCTTGGGCTCCCCATATGAGGAATGAGGGCTATTTATAGATTGGAGGTGGTGTCTCGTAAATACATGCAAAATCCGTACCACTCCACTTCATCGGACGGCTCACAATGATCCCTTTTATCGAGAGATCTGGCTCACAATGAGCATTCAATCTGATCAAGATGAAAGTAAATGTATATTTAGCGTACTTTTAAAACATCTCAACTTGAAAATCATAAAATATTGCTTCTCAATTGTCATTTGGTTGACTAAAACAAGGAACATAAATGCAAAACATTTTCAAATCATGCAATTATTAAATAATTTAAAATATTTGTTCAAGAATTTTCAATTATTAGTTAGAATAAAGTTTGATTGAAAGTACCAATATAGATATCAACCCTAGTTAAGTTACTTCAACAAGTAGCTCTAACTTGAATGACCTTATCAAATATGAGCTCCTCTTAGAATAATTAAATCTTAATAATATATAATCATAATATAAAGTTTCATTATTAAATTAATATTTTAATCAAATTAATGCTTTTACTTAATAACTAATTTAATCATCATTTATTTATAATTCTTTAGTTATTATTTTAATTAGTAATATATTTAACTAAATATCTATTTTTAATTCAAAAAAATAAAGATCTTTGTATTAGCAAATACCACAACAACAACAACAACAACAAGCCTTTATCCCACTAAGTGGGGTCGGCTATATGAATCATTTGTCTCCATTGTGTCCTATTATGTGTCAAATTCTCATTTAATTCAAATATACAAAGGTCATTTTTTATACATCTTAACCAAGTCTTTTTAGGTCTACCTCTACCTTTCTTAATATAAGGCAAATCTAATGCATCTACTCTTTTTGGACATAGATGCTTTATGTGTAAACCATCAAAGGTGACTCTCTATCTTATCATGAGCTACTCCAACTTTTTCCCCAACATACTCATTTCGCATTTTATCTCTAATAGTAAAGCCATCCACAGCATCCTCATCTGTCTTAACTTAGTCTTATGCTTCTCTTTTTTTATTATTACATTTATAAGTCATTATAGGTCTTACCACCATCTTGTAAAGTTTTTCCTTAAGTTTAAGTATAACTTTTCTATCACACAACAGGTTAGATGCATTCCTCCACTTCAACCATCCAACTTGAATTCTACTAATAACATCTCCATCTATTTCACCATCATTTTGAACAATAGAACCTAAATATCAATCCACTTTTATTAATGACTTGTTCACCTTATATCACAACTTCTACTAGAACTTCTACTAAAATTACACTCAATATATTTAGTTTTAGATCTACTTAGAAAACATTTAGACTCTAATGTTGACCTCCATAATTCAAGTTTCTCTTGGACTCCCTAGTCTTATCAACAAGAAGAATGTCATCTGTATACACCAAGGTACATCTTCCTGTAAATGCCTAGTAAGAACATCCATAACTAAAGCAAAAGATAAGGGCTTAAATCCTTGATGTAATCCAATTGAAATGGGAAAATATTTTGTCAATCCTCCTTGTGTTTGGACACAAGTACTCTAGTATACATATCCTTAATGACTTGAATATAACCAATATTAACTCCTTTCTCTTCTAGAACTCTCCAAAGAACATCTCTTGAAACTTTATCATAAGCTTTATCTAAATTAATAAATATCATATGTAAATCCTCCTTACTTTCTCTATACTTCTCCATCAAATCTCTTAACAAATGTATAGCATCCATAGCAGATCTACCTGGCATGAAACTAAACTGATTGTGAGAAACTTTTATATCATATCGTAACCTATGCTCAATTCTAAATGAAGGCTACATGAATCAAACATGATAACTTGATGAGTGAACTCTTCAACTCACGAGGCAAAGGCTATACTTAATCAAAGACCAACTTGATCTCATCCAATTAGCTATCCACTCAGCAGCATAAATTTCTCAATCAGCAATCTGCTCAGAGAGTCCAATACTCATGATTTTTAAATATCGATCAAATCAAGCTATATCAGAAGATACGAGATTCTTTCGTCTTCTTTATTTTGTAAGTATTATTAATTATATATCGTACTAAGTATCAACTTAAATTAATAAATACGAGTCGCAGATTGATATCACTTTTGCATAAATCAATGTATTCATGCTATTTAAAATAATAATTTTTCAAAATTTCTCTTTTTTTTTTTTTTGAATTTCATTATACTCTCAAAATTGATTGGATATGGATTAATGGGCAATTTGGATGAAACAGTCTTTTAACAGCTTAAAAACAAACTCGTAATGGGGGAGCGATTCTTATGGCCCACTTGATACGTAGTGGGGCACGTCACCATCGTTGACCCAAGCTTTCGCCTTCACGGCCGCCCGTTGCACCCTACCCCACCAACGAATTCGACGGCGTTCACTCCCCAACTGCCTTCCCGTGAACAGAGTAACAGAATTTCCCACGTTCCGCAGCCGACCGGAATTCCCTCCATTCACCGACTGCACACACGTCAACGTACACCCTGGCCGCCTCCAGATTTTTTTATAATGCACTGTTAAAAGAATATCTAGAGAAAATAAAATGAAAAATATAGGTTCAGAATTAAATTTATAAAAAAATAGATAAAAATAACATAAGTTTAATTTTATGAAAAGAATTTTAAATATTAATGTAGATTAATTTTTATGATTTTTATTATATTATATTTAATTTTTATTTTATTTTAAACCTTATAATAAATATTTTTATTACTTTGAATTAATAAATAAATTAAAACTATATAATTGATATGATTTAAATATAAGAGAAGTAATATATATCAAAATTAAAATTAGAATAATTAATTTATTTTTTAAATTTATAATTATTAGATTTATTTAAAAATGGGTGTAATAAATAAGTAGTAATAAAAAATTATATCATATAAATAGCTATTAAATTAAACCTTTTTAAACAATATTCAGATCCTAAATTTTCTCTATCCTCGGCATTCTCTAAGGAGTTGTTTAAAAAACAAGAAATAAAATATCTGAAGAGTTATTTGGCTATAAATAATATTTAATTTAAATAAAATTAGGAAAATAATTTAAAATATTATAGATATATTTAATTTTAAAAATTATATAATGTGATAGTAAATTTAATAAACTTTTTTTGGTAGATATTGTAAAAGATTTATTATTAAAAATAGATAATAAAAACAATGAAAAAAATTTTAATTCCATTTTTCAGTGAGTTACTGAATTTAAGATTTAGGATAAATTAGGAATATAAAAAAAATTTAAAAAGTAAAATATGTCTCTCTATCTCCGACTCTTTCCCCCCCTCTCTCTCTCCTCATGGCGCTTCCTCCGTAACGTCTGCCTTGCCGCCCGCCCCCCTCTCTTCCTCTCTCTTGTTTCTCTCTCATTCATACGTTTGGCCTTCAGGGAGACCGCAAACTAGGCGGGAGCCCTAGGGTTTCTCCGGCGCCGACTCGTGTCCTGCCTATTGTTAATTCTTGCTAATACAGATTCTCAGCCTTCGTGCTTATAAGGTTTCAGGGACGCGGGGTCTGGCACTGGTTGGAATTGGAGCGTTTTGGGATTAAGAACTGCTTCGATTCTCTCTTTTGATTTCGTTGAGGGCAGTTGTCGAAATTGTTCTAGTTGCACAAAGCGATTTTTCTCGTTGTAAGGCAAGGTGATCTCTTGTGTTAGGTCTATGCTTTTTTTTTTATGGAATTTTTCAATAGAATGAACTTCTTTTCACTGGCCAGGCTTCGGGGTTTGGGAAACGAGGTAACTTTATGATTTCTTTTGAGCAATGTATCAATTTGCTGTGGACCGCTTGCGTCTGGCGTAAATTTGCTGTCAAGGCGATTATTTATCTCAAACTTTTCGATTGATTATCTTCTAGCATTTTTTAGAAGGGGCGAGTTAATAGAGAAAAACCTAGTGTTCGATTTTAAGGTTCCTTTACCCTCTAGGATTTGAAGGATGGGTTGTTCGGACGCCGGAGGTGATGAGGCACAAGCCCCAAAGCAATATGGTGTGACGAAGCCGATTTCAATCGCCAGGCCGACTCGGGCAGATCTTCAGAGAACCATGAAATTAGAGAAAGTGCGCTTATTTTGAATTGTTTATCATTGTTCTTATTTTATCTTGTCGTTCTTTGAATTCCCCTCCTAATATTGCCTTTTTGGTGTAGTTCTTGGCGGAGGCTGGGCTTTATGGAAGCAAGGAAGAAACAATGAGAAGAGAAGAAGTTCTGGGACAGTTAGATCAGGTATCTTTTCTACATTCCATTGTATGTTTTTATTTTAAATTAACCAATAATCCAAGCTTGTGCTTTGATTTCTACCATATGATAATATATTATAATGGAGACATAATAGTTTTTATAAGATAGCAACCAGGTTAGCGCCAATTTTGGCTAGAAAGAAATTACTAAGTGCCAAGTTCAATGTGACAAAAATTTTCATTGTAACATGGATAGATCAATTGAATGGAGATAGCAATCTATTGAGATAAGTGAAAATTGGATTTAAATGATTTTTTCATATACAAAGATTCTTGAAGATTCACCAATAAGATGTGTAGAAAAAATAATTGTATGTAAGAGTTAAGAGGGATAATTGGTGAACCAAAAGTTAGTTGTTGGAGGTATGCGAATGGACAATAATATAAAGAGGGATTTACATACATTGCACCTAAACGGCACCTGAAACACCTTCTTGTTGGAATCCCATCACACCATTGTGTCATCGATCCAAACTCACTCCGCGCTAATGACACATTTGAATCCCTGTCGTGCATCATTTGAACATTGCCAATGAGCTCAGCGCTCACGAGGGAAGGTATTGTCAACAGCAATTGATAGATCTAGGCAAGTCAAGTGCACAGGCAAGGGCATTTGGGGTCTGGCAAGCTTGCAAGCACCGGGCAAGGATGCCGACAAATCTCGCAAGTGCTCACAAGCAATAGTGTCAGTGGGTCCAACAGATGAGGCAATCATATGGGAGGTCATAGGCGAGGGCATCAATTAGTTCAGCAAGCTTACAAGTGTGTCCAGGCTATCTCTGACTAAATTGTAGGAGAGGAGCATCACCGGATCTCATGGGAGCTTGAAGGCTTGGGTGCTGGTTGGTTCAACAAGCTTGCAGACAATGATATCAATGATTCCAGGCATGTCAAGTGAGATCACGAGGATGCTGGCAAGAGCATCAATTGGTGATGTAACAGGGTGCTAAATGTTATAAATAGTAAACATTAGATGTAAATCTCCTTAATATAAAATCAATACCTCACATAGCACAGTGAGAATGAATGTGGTAGGAGAAATCAATAACTCAAACCCCAAATATTTTTGCAAAGGTTAGTGATGATTGATATATCATTATATGATATTATTAGGAAACTTATCACTCGTTTTTTAAGGACATTGATTTCGTTGTTTTGGATCAAAACTTTAGTTTTATATCACTTGAAAATAGAGACGATGTATAAGTCTCTTTATTAAGTGCTTAATGTGATGATATCACCTTTTTTTAAATTGAACAACCTCTCCAAACACCTTTCTGTGTGACATATACTTACATTTTCATTCATATCTTTGCCACTCCTCCCCGTTCTTTTGATCTAATATTCATCATCGGACCATTATACATTTGAGCTCCATCTTAGCTATGGGTGATTCCCAAGAGCTCCACCATATGACTTCCTTATTTGTCCAATTTGAATAATTATTTGAAGTGTCTATAATAGGCAATAGTGATTGATCAACAACAATATAAATATAATTTTTTTAAATTTTATATGTTAATCAAGAAGTTAAATGCAGTTCTTAATTTATAATCCTGATTGTAATTAATGATATGTACCCTTTTTGCTTTTTTCTTTTTAAAATAATCTTATTTCTAAGTTGTTTAATTAAATAGTTGTCATGTTTATAAATGTTTCCTGCAGATTGTAAAAAGCTGGGTGAAGCAATTAACATTTCTGCGAGGATACACAGACAAAATGGTTGAGCAAGCAAATGCTGTCATCTTTACCTTTGGTTCTTATCGTTTAGGGGTGAGAGAATTTTTTCACTGATTCTTGCATCGAATTTGTTGTTAGAAGCATCTCAAATGGTGTATTACTGCCTCTTTTTTCTGAAAATGAATTGCCTAAATCAAGCTGTTCATTAAATCTTCTATATTTGTTCTTAGGAACTGACATTTTGAAGTCTAATGACTATAATTTGATCTAGACAAATCATTTTTTCATATTACTAAAATCTTTTTCTTTCTAGTCCTCATCCGCACTATTACAACTGGCGTATCTCATAACTTAATTTGGTGCTTTGCACAAAACTGTCATGGTTTTTCTTCTCTTTTGACATTTTAAAACTCTTATAATCTTTTTTTTTTTTTTTTTTTTGGATATTCTCCTTCTGAATTAAGCGTACTGGAAAATTCCGAACCTTGGTAAACAAATTTCAAGCTGAATAACTTGTCCATGCTTGGAGTTTAAGAGTTTTTATTTCACGTGGTAGTTTCCTTTTGTTGTTCACCCCTTTGTGAGTAATAACCGGTTTGCTTATTGTGTATTATTCTTACTATAACATTAATGGATTTATGTTGATCATTGGTGCAACAGGTTCAAGCACCTGGAGCTGATATTGACACATTATGCATTGGCCCATCATATGTCAATAGAGAGGTTTAATACTCATTTAATTAAGGTTTCACATGTTTTGACCTTGTGTATGGTGAACTTGTGGTTTAACTAGCTGACTGTTGTGTGCAGGAGGATTTTTTCATCATTTTGCATGACATTTTGGCTGAAAGGGAAGATGTTACTGAGCTTCAACCTGTCCCAGATGCTCATGTTCCTGTTATGAAATTTAAGTTTAATGGGATATCTATTGACCTTCTGTATGCAAGCATACCAGTTCTTGTAGTTCCAGAAGTAAGTCTTTGTGGTTGTTTTTTCTGGAATTCATTTTGATGTTAAAAAAAAAAAAGGTCGTTTCCGGGGACAGACATTTTTTTTTGACCTTTCGTTTTTTGTCTTGCTGACCTCTTTGCTCATTAGTTCTCCTTTTATATCTTAAATTTCATTTCAGTTTCTTCTATTCATTTATTAAGCTAAAGGAATCAAGTAAAATATTAAGCAGAAATGCCTTTTTGCTATATTTTTCAATGTTGTTTTGAGGAAAGATGGCTTCATAGCCCTATCTTTTAGTCATTCTTTTCAACTTAATGGATTGTAGTTTCTTGTTAATGCTCTGAGCTTCTTTTTCTATTCAAAGCATGTTACAATCATGTGCTTCCTTAGGATTGGAATTCTCTTTTCTTGGCTTTTCTTAGTTATTGGAGTTTTAGAATTAGGTCCTAAGCTTTTCTTTCGGAATGCAATCTTATGTTGTTGCTGTAAGAAATTGCGTTTATAAAGATTCTTTTTTTAGCAGAGCACTCATAAGTACAGGTCTCATGTTATATACGCTTTTTTCTGTTTTTTTCATGCTTAACAACTAGTAAATTCTTCGCTCAGTAATCTAAATTAGATGCTTATATTGTTTTATAGCTGTTGCATGTAAGTATTCTCTTTTAACTCTTCTGCTAATTCCATGCAGGATTTAGATATATCTAATGATTCTATGCTATATGATGTTGATGAACCTACTGCTCGAAGCCTTAATGGCTGCAGGGTTGCTGATGAGATTCTTCGGCTTATTCCTGATGTTGAGGTCTGTACATTGGTTGCTATTTATTATATTCCTTCAGTCCCTTGGGTTCAAATTTATTATTAATTGATTCTACATATATTTTTATTTTTTTAGAATTTTCGAACCACACTAAGATGCTTAAAGTTTTGGGCTAAGATTCGCGGTGTTTATTCAAATGTAAGTACTCTCTTGATGGATTTTTTTTTTAAATTTTTTTTTTGAGCTACTAAACATTCTAACCATTGTTTACCTTTATCTTGCTAGGTTACTGGATTTCTTGGGGGGGTTAATTTGGCTTTGATGGTAGCTCGTGTGTGCCAATTGTATCCAAATGCTTCTTCTAGCATGTTAGTCTCTCGTTTCTTTAGAGTCTATGCACAATGGCGCTGGCCGAATCCCGTCATGCTCTGTGCGATTCAGGAGGATGAGCTCGGCTTCCCTGTTTGGGATCCGCGTAAGAACCCTAGGGACAGAACTCATCAGATGCCTATCATTACACCTGCATATCCAAGCATGAATTCTAGCTACAATGTATCAACCAGTACCCTGCGAGTTATGAATGAGCAGTTCCAGTTGGGTAACAAAATCTGCGAGGTAATAATGTTTTGCTGCAATAAGCTTTTTTTTTTTTTTGGAAGATTTGCATACATACCTTACAATTCTTATACGTTTACATAATCAAACACTTTTCTAACTTTTCTAACTTTATTCATTGCTTCCAGGAGATCGAGCTGAACAAGGCCAGTTGGAGTGCCTTGTTTGAACCTTTTCAGTTTTTTGAGTCATATAAGAATTATCTTCAAGTTGACATTTTTGCCGCAAATGCTGATGATCTGCTTATGTGGAAGGGTTGGGTGGAATCTCGTTTAAGGCAGCTAATTCTTAAGGTAAATATTGCGCTTTTGCTTTTCAAACCTCTCATGGTTTGGAGCTCTTTGTTGGCCTTTAATGGAAACTCTCTTGATTGGAATAGTTAATTGGTCCAATACCCACACCTCATTTGGATTTAATACAGGAAAACATATGTTTTTGATGTTTTTGTGTCTCTAGTTTAATCCATCTTTCTTACTTTTACCAAAAAGTATATTTTATGGAATGTTAAAATTAGCTTCTTTGCATTTCCTGTATTATTATTATTATTATTTTATATTTTATTATTATTTTCTTTCAAAATTTTATTTTTTTGGCCCATTCGAGTCTGTAAGTAGAATTTTAGTATGGTGTAGGCGGGATTTGAATCGAAGACCTTAACAACAACTTTCAAGATCTTCACCAACTGGACTAATTGGCGCCCACGATTTTCTTTCAGATCGAGCGAGATACTTGCGGGATACTGCAATGTCGCCCTTATCCTCCTGAATATGTTGATGCTTCCATGCGGTGCGCCCATTGTGCGTTCTTCATGGGACTGCAGAGGAAACAGGGCGTCAGGATTCAAGAAGGTCAACAGTTTGATATACGTTCAACTGTGGATGAATTCAAGCATTCTGTGAACATGTACATGTTCTGGAAACCTGGCATGGAAATTTATGTCTACCATGTTCCCAGGAAGAAGATCCCTTCATTTGTCTTTCCAGAAGGCTATAAGAGGCCTCAGCCTTCAGAACCAAGCACCTCACCGGACTGTGAAAAAGCTCACAGTGGAGAGGAATCTAATGCCGGATCTTCAGAGAGAATGTTGAAGAGGAAACTGGCTTTTAAGGAGGATGATATGCGTCCAAGTCCGAAGAAAGCGATTCTCTGTCAGCCCTGATCAGCTCAAGGTGTCTTCTTCTTCTTCGCCTGAGCCATCCAGTTGATCTTCGGAGAGAGGACATGACATGAAGATGGCTTCCGAGGGAAATTATACGCATTCAAGTCCCGAGGAACGTGCTTCTGTCGGTCCTAATCGGCTGAATGTGTCTTCGCCTGAGAGCGACAGTCCGTGCTCAACATCTGAAGAGGGGTGTGGTACCATGCAAAATGGTTCTGGTACTAGTGGTAGTTCTGTCTCTGATGCAGAACTGAAGGAATCATCAGAGGCTCAGTTGATACAGCAAGAAGGCCATGTTGTTGAGGTTCTATCTTCACCAACCTTCTATCTTGGGGCGTTTCGACGGAAGTCTTAAAAACCCATCTCATGGTCTTCTGATTTGTGTGATGGATTATTTTTTCTTGATGTGGAGTCGAGGAAGAAGATTGGGAAGATGTTGATAGCAAGAAAATTCTTGTGTGGATGCAATTGGAGTTTGATGGGAGGGTTTTTATTTTTTAAACAGAACCTCAAAGAGATTTGGTACTCTGGCTGGGGAATTATGTATACAATCTTATTCTTATTCTTATACTTAAAGAAAATAAAACAGAAGATTCTTTTGCATTGATGCCCTTTTTCATTGTTTAATGAGAATGAGAGTATGGTTTTGGTGCTCTTTGTAAAGGTTTTTTTTTTTCTTGTAAAAAAGTAAGATATTATATTTATATATACACCCCTTATAGAACTAAAAAAAAGTATAATATGATTTCTTTATTACTTAAATAAGGATAATTAGGATGTTATCAAAATTATTTTTAAAGGGGGTATTTTTATTTAATATTTTATTCATTTTGAAAGAAATAAATTTCTTGGTATAGAAAGCAATTTTGTATTCTTATTTAAAACTAAGTATATATATTCATTTTAAATTTTAACCACTAATCAAAACATAAGCTTCATTACTAACCATTTAATTATTAATTTCATTAGGCTTTTAAGATTGAGCAAATGGGTTGATAGCTTTCAAATTTGATAGTTGAAAGTGGCTTCAATATTATGCCTATATGATTTAAAAATTAAGAGATTACAAAATATTAAATTTTAGGTATTTTGAGTATTTTTTTTAAATAATGTGATTTATTTAAAAAAATTAAAATCAATAAACAAATACATTAAATATATATATATATATATATATATATATATATATATATATATATATATATATATATAAAATTGATCATGAATAAGACCTAAGTATTCATTGACAAATGTGGCCCAACATCACAATTAACTAATGTGTGATGTGGCCCAATATCACAAATTGATCACAATGAGATGTGGCCCGATACCACCAATCAATACCTTATATCTCTCATTGATTTCATATTTAAATTAATAAATCTATTTTTTAACTTGGCTAAGCCTTACGCCTTTTTCGTCTCATAGATTTGCAACTAAAAATCTCTAGCTTATTTTGTATGCAACTTTCTCTCTTTATCTCTATGTGTTTAGGATCTTCAAGGAGTCGAGACATAAAATTAAATTTATAGTGTCATGAAATCTTATCATGCAATAGTAGTCATCATTTGGGGATGACATTCTCACCTTTGATCAACAATCATGATATTTGACAATAGTGCACACACATGAACATCAACACCCCAATTTAGACATTAATGTACAGTGATGATATTATTGGTAACATCATAAATATATGACTTGACACATTTGAAAAGACAATGTCAAGATTGTTTATTGAATTATCAATGGCATCAATACTAGTTGGCTAATGGATTCAAAATTTATAAATATAGCTTTCTTCTATACATTAAAGGGGTGGTCCGAAAGAATATTTAGATAGAGAACACATCAGCTATTGAGTAAAATGTTGAAGCTCGCCATTACTACCACTAAACATTAATCATCAACTAAAGCTAATGCACACCATCACTTAACACCAGTGCCCCTCGTCGACCAATATGATGTACCCATCATCAATTCTTGTCATTGACTAATGTTAAAGTTTGTTTTTAATAAATATATAATGCCTATCATAGGATAATATCTAACCCTCATTATTAACAAACATTAATGTTTATTATTGATTAATAGTCAACACCCAACATCAATGTCTACCATTAGCATATTCAGTCAAATAATATTGGTGTATGTGATTTAATAATGTTTGAAACCCCATAATAATCAACACTAATTCTCATTATTAACTAATATCAAAGGCCTATTATTAAGCAAAATAGGTGCTCGCAATCAAGCAACATGGGATTCCACCATTACATAATACTATTTAAAGATATTGACATATATCATCGTTCAACACTAATGTCTATGATTGCGCAATATTAATGCCCGAAATCATCATTAGCTAAATTTGGTTGATTATTAACATGCAATGTTTGCCTTGAAAATCTATGATCCCTCCTCTTATAAGGCATGCAGCCAAGCAAATCAACGATTATCTCCTAATGTTCAATATTCCCAATGTTAGTCACATAATGCTTGTTAATACTTAACATATAAAAGTCATTAATATCCTGCATTCACCTTATTGTTCTCTAATATCTTCTCTTATAAGCACAACATATGAGTATACTATTGACTAATGCTTTAAGTTTGATATTCTTATAAAAATATCGTCCAAATCACAGTAATGCCCAATATCTGCCATCTATTAATATTTAATACACAACTTCGTTTGGTTCTGCATTTGGAATCTGATTAAAAGAATCTGATGTAAAATTGTATAAAGGATTACTTTATAGTCGTTTGGTTGAGAGCTTTACAAATTCATGACTTTGCTTTTTTTTTATTTGAAATTGACAAAATGTAACGTAAAGTAAACTAAAGATTTTGACATCTACGAGGCGGCGGCACCGATCAGCCGGCGGCGGCGGCGGCTACGGCGGCCGGAGGTGGCCGTCGGGTACCACGGCCGTGAGCGGTTGGCGGCGGCCATCGCCGCATCACTTTACATTGGCCGGTGTATTTGGAATTTGCCCAAATCTGACGAATTCCAAATACACGCAAGCATTACATTACACTGGAATTTTATTTTGCTTGCAACCAAACGCTTGAAATGTTCAAAAGCGTGCATTTGGAATGCAGTGCATTTCAAATGTAGGCAACCAAATAGCCCCATAGTTGTAAGTTTCCCCTCCAATAGAAAGTATAATCTAACGAACTAGCAACACATTGATATCCTTAATCAACTACCACCTAATGCTTATTAATGTTCAAAAATTAGTCAACCACCAACATGCAATGCCCACCTTGATCAATAGACTCCCCTCCTTTTAAGGAAAATGAGAAAACATACCCCTAATTATTGCCTAACATTCACAACTGCCATCTAATGCATAGTAACGCTTGACATCTATCAATCATTGATATTTGACGCTAACATTCCTATTCATCAGTCTCCTCTCGTATAACGACATTAACTTAATAGATTATGAAATATTGCTTTACAAATGATAATAATTGACACAATGTAAATTAACTATCAAACTTTGAGAGGCCTCAACTGTCAAATTCTAACATTCATAATTATAATCACCTAATCTTTCTTCTTATATAGAAAGCGATCAAGGTGATCTTCTATTATATTTGATGATTATTCAAACATCTAAAAAATTTTACTTTCAACATACAAAATATCATTCACAATTAATATTTATTAAATTGTATTAATATCTTCTCTTTTTACTTATTAGGTTTCGCATAAGAAACATAATATTTCATGATTTTTATTTAATATTAAGAAAATAAAATCACTTTTAATGATATTCGTACCAAAAATTTTTATCCTAAGCCAAAGAATAGAAAACCAAAATAATCCAAAATATCATTTAAAATATTTTTTGTTTTTAATAATATTCAGTAGAAAGCAATTGTACACGGGGATGTAGCTCAAATGGTAGAGCGCTCGCTTTGCATGCGAGAGGCACAGGGTTCGATCCCCTGCATCTCCACATTATTTTATTAATATTTATTTAGAAAAATTAATAAGAAAGATTTATATTCATATTATATAATTTTATATATTTACATATTTAATATATAAAATTATATCTTTATTTATCTAATATTTTTTATATCTGATAATAATATTTTTGATATGATATTAAAAATTTTAATATATATATATATATATATATATATATATATATATATATATATATATATATATATATAATTTTTAATATGTCCTCTATAACAACTTTCAAGCAATAATTATTTGCGTAAATTAAATTAATATTTCACTGTATATTCAACACTTTTAATTTAGGACTCTCACTAAAAATGAAAAAGGGAAATTTATATATTTAGTACATAATTTTTATATATTTATATAACATCTAAAATTTGATATTTATAAATATAATATATTTTTTATATTTTAAAATTTCAAAAAATTAAGAAAAGTATTATTTTTAATGTAATAATAAAAAGTTTAAGTGTTATATATATAAATATTTATATTTGAGTGTTAAATATATAAATATATAAGAATTGTATGTTATGTATGTAAATGCCCCCAATGAAAAATTATGTGATTAAAACAAGGATAGGATATTTAAATATAAATTAATGAAAAAAAACAAGCAATAACAACAAGGAAGCACAACAAAAAAATTAATTAATTAATTAATTAATCGAGGAAATTAATATTATTCAATATGCTAACATATTACAAAAAATTTAATTAATAAGGCTTTAATGCATACAGCTTATCGTTAGAACTTATTAAATTTAGAAAATAATGACAGGCTCTTTTTTATTTATGAAAATTAGAGAAAATTACACAAAATGAATTTTAATCAATAAAATATATTTTTTTCTTTTTAACTTTTGTGAATGCCTTTTCTAAGTTTGTTTATTTTGCATAGTACTACTATATTGAGTTAATTTTAATATACTGTAGAACATTAATATGAAAAAATGCATAATAATTAATATTTTGATATTAAAAATATTAATAAATTTATTACTAAATAAATATAGTTTAGTTAATAACTAATAAGCATGTATATATATATATATAATTTATTATTTTGATTAAAATTTTGTTTGGTTGAATTTTGAGCTAAATATTATCTATAACTTTTTAATTATTTTAACTCAATTTTATGGAATTCTTTACATTGTTTTATATCATCAGGCTATAACTATTTTTTAAGAATGCTGATATTAAAATGAGTGGGCAAATATTAATTTTGAAAAACAAAATATTGATTTTAAATTTACAAAACCATAATTGAAGACAATAACTACAACAATATCACTTAATCCTAAACCACAAGTAATCAATAGTATCTATGAATATTAATTTATTCCAATAATCACACACATTAATCAATGTCATCTCATAATAAAAATTTATATCATCATTAATTAACAAAAATTGTAATAAATAATTATAATATCATCATATTAATAACTATGTTTTATTGCATTTTCATTATATATATATAGCCTTATAGGCTAACAAAGTGAATCAACCCAAATCATTTTTTATAATTTCGAAATAAATTGATGCATTTTGTAAAATCTCTCTATTTGGAAGCAAATAAGAGATCTTTATTTGAAAAAATAAAAAATCATTTAACAGGCAAGACACTTTAGCCTAGTGATCGAAAACTTTGACTTTCAATCAAGAAGTCTTAAGTTCAAATTGTTGTACATGCGTTGTATATGTGATCGAGAACTTTGACTTCTCAAATGGTAGTTTTCTTTTCAACAAGACAATAAACAGTAATAACTTTACATTAAACTTTACAATAATCCCTTATGTCTCCAACCCCTTTTTCCAATTCCAAGCAATACATAACAGAAAATCTTTAATACAAGTATCCTAAATCTCCTCATATCAGTGTCAAGCAAGAGAGGGTAAAAAAAAGAACTCAACCCAAATTTAAAAGGGGAAATTTTTTTCTAGAATACATAATTTAAATAGGAAATTTGGATGCACCTCATACCTTATTTTTCAGATGTCAATATCTCCCCCTGAGGTTGCCGAGTCACCGTCACTATCATCACTGTCGCTGCTACTACTGCCACTTCCACTACGACTACCACTGCTACCAGTCCCACTACTTCCACTAGAACTCGAGGTTTCGTCTTGCTCCTGGTCATTTTGATGCCCCTCCTCGGCGGCATTCACTTGCGCCCGAAGAGCTTCAGCTGCATTTGGACCTTTGTTACCATCATCGTCACTCACATCGACATCAGCGATCTCATCGTCTGTGTCCATTTGGTTAGGCAAATTCATGTCGAAGCCAACGACATTGGCCCTTGGTGGCGAACCATCATCTTCATCTAGAATATCAACATTATCATCTGGCTCATGAGGTTTGGCATCAGGTGATGTTGAGAAAGGATTTGGAAGAGTTGAATGCATGTCAGAGGTTGTCTTTGAAGGTTTTGATCCTATGATTTATTGGCCAACAAAGAGTTAGAAAAATTAAGAGAGAAATTCCTCATTATGGTGTCTTGAGCTTTATAATTGTTAGCAAGAGCTTAAATGAGTATAGGCATGTAGATGCACACAATGAAAGATATTAAAATATTCTATTTAATAATAATAAATAATAGTAGCCGTAATCAACCAATGAAAGAAAATTTCATAAATGAATATAAAAAGTAACACTAAAAGGCCACCTCACAACTTCATAAAACACTAAGCAGGGCAATTACATCTTTATAAGATTAAGATCGATGACTTTGAGCCTTTCTAAATATTGAAGAAATTGCATGAAATGTTGTAAAGCCTGAAAGCAGAAATTATTTTAACTCAAACTTGTGGACACAAGGCAAATATACCTTTAAGAATAGAGAAAAATATGCTCTAGATGTAACCTCAAATATTAGCTAGGGACCAAGGAAGATTCTGGCGTAAAAATACAAATACAAAATAATTGACTTAGAAAAGAACATTAATCGTCACTATGTTAAAAGAATTCTTCAATTTCATTTTTTCTTGAATTTATGCATTACAAAATACTTGGAAAAAGGAACAAATCATAAACTCAAAAAATATACAGAAGCTTAAACAAAACGTTTGAGAGAAAAACGAACTAGAAAATAGAAGTCGAATCGATAGCACAGATAATTTGCAGCTCAAGTTAAAAGGAGTGAATGGTGATAGATTCTTAAGCTTCAAGCTTCAAAAAAAAAAATTTTTTTTTTTACTTATTAAATCTCCAATTATATTTTGGGAGAGCTGTAGCTTCACTCAGTCACATATAAGAGATCTAAAATCAACCATAATTAAATAACCAAATGCATCAGCATCGACCTACTACTGTCAGAGGAGAAACTAATGCGCATAAGTTAGTTTATTCTTCTAATTTTTGCGTACACAAAGAAATCATGGTTAGGAATCAATTTCCTGTAACTGATGCATAAACTCGAAACAAAACAAATGAAAGAAACAACAACTTCTATGTATTCTCATTTAAATTACTGGACTTAGGCTTATGAAAATAATATCTGAGCATTGGCAATGAGAGAAACCAACACACAAACTAAAAGTACCTGAACTATCTGGATTGCCGATATCAATTCTTTCCACCTCCAGCTGCAAACAAAAGAAAATTGCGAAAAATTAATTTCTGCAAATGACCAGCATTTCAAAATCAGGCCGCTTATAAAACTAAATTAGAACTGTTTGTGAAAATGCAAAGCATCAGAGAGATTCATTAAAAAAAACGGTTCAATATGTTCCTGAGAAACAAAAACTAAGTTTGTTCATGCGTAATTAGAATTCTTAACTAGAGTAGTGCTAACTAATTAGTTAAAAGGAGTGATGAGGGCACAAGTTCCACTGTGAAATACAATTATCATGATCTAAAAGCATTTGGCATCATCATGATCAACTCTATCTCATCTATTTGGCATTTCTTACAGGAATCCTCCAGCGCCATCCATTCCATTTTGAGTATGCTAAAGTAGTGTTGATATATAGAAACAATTGGTTAAATTATGGATTGCCAGATTCTCCATACCCCCTAACTGTTCTTGGTGGTAAACAAATTCAGTTCCTTTGACTCTACTCAGCCCAGATTACTCAAATGTTATTGTTCCGCTTTTCAATTAGCCTGAAGCAGCATTAACCTCTTCCATAACCCTATCTATATATATTATTAAAAAGGTTCTTAATATGCCCCGAAAGAAATCGTGGTCATTTGTTTTAGATCTTGTAATATCTTAACCAGTAGCCAAGCTTAGAAATATAATTCCCTTTTGATAATTTACATTTCAGAATTAATTAAAGTATTAAAAGTGGATAAATGGCTAATTCCATCAAAAAATAAAACATTGGAATAAATGAAATAAATGATTAAACGGTTATGAAATAAATATAAAATTTTGAATTGATATATCCTTAATTACATAAATGCCCTTAATTAAAAAAATGTAAATGAAGTTCAATATAAAACTTAAAACTCAAATTCAAGGACAGAACAAGTTTAATCAAATTAAAAACTTGTTAAACACAATTCCTCTTTTGAGCACCTTTCATCATGTATTCAGCGAGGCGAAGGCACCTTACGGCTTTGAACATTCACTTAAAGAGTGTGTTTAGGGGAAGTTTTAACAAGTTTGCTTTAAAAATAGCTGCCGCACCTGTGGTTTATTTAGCATGACCCATCCCAAAAAGTGTATTCCATGAAAGGAAGCTATGGTTTATCTTTTTGTGAAGGTGTTGGTACTCTTCCCCACCACCCCCACCCCCTTCCACAGACTTCGATGAAATTATATAAATGTATTTCCTTAACTGTAACCCTCTTCCATCGTAAATCCTTCCTCTTGTAACAATAGCCCACTTCTGTCTTCATCACCAACTGCAAGCCCAATTTGCACCGCTATTCCTGGACAAATTCTAACCATCCTATGGCTACTCTAGTGACCCTTTCACTACCACGACCATCTCGCATCACAACGCTGGAAAAACTCCAGTTGCTCCCTCTTGAATTCGTCTTATCACGCTCCCACTTATCAACTAATTTGAGACACTCTCGTACAGAAAAAATACCTAGATAATTTATTCATCTCGGAGAAATTATTTCTTTATATCATATATTCTATATATGAGAAATACTATGCCCCATTTTGATCTTGTTTTTCAATTCCAATGGTTTCTCATAAAGAAGATAATTTGGTGAGTATTTTCATCTTGAGGAAAAGCTTATTGATGACTTGTGCTTTCAAATTATTAATTCCCTATTTTGATCAAGCTTGGTTAGAAAGAGTTAGGACTTTGCAGTATAATCGGGTGTAATTTCACAAATAGCTTTTAGATATATCAAGGACTTTGTCTCAAGAAGACATTCTGTCATATAACCAAGAATCCCACTGATGTAATTCATAAATCAAAGCCAAGGAGCCGGATTTCCAAAGAGTGGAAATAGCTTTCGGAAATACAGCTTCGTAAAACAACTTTTCCCCTTAACAGTTTCACACCCAACTTACTAGAGTTTACCGAAACGAACTCTTAGGGTCCATTTAGGACAACTGCAGCATTTTATAAATTTTCTTTTAATGCATTCTGTCAATGCTAGGGAATGCAACATGCTATATGGTCCGAATATAGTGAAAAGTGTGTAAAGAACGTTGCTTCGGTGCCCGGGTGAAATGTTAAAGAAGTAAGAGGTTCCATATTATGGACGAGAGTGGGTAAAGAAATTAGTCCATGAAACTAGAATTATGATAGAAACTTTGAATATAGATACTTTTATAAATAAATTAATAGAATTAATAGATTTTATGGTACATATGAGGATAAATATCTTATATATTAAAAAAACTAAATCGGTTGGAAAAAGGTCAAAGAGATTTCTAGTTTAGATTTTAGATTTTCAATTCAATGGTTTCTCCTAAAGAAGATAATTTGGTGAGTATTTTCATCTTGAGGAAAAGCTTATTGATGACTTGTGCTTTCATATTATTAATTCCCTATTTTGATCAAGCTTGGTTAGAAAGAGTTAGGACTTTGCAGTATAATCGGGTGTAATTTCACAAATAGCTTTTACATATATCAAGGACTTTGTCACAAGAAGACATTCTGTCATATAACCAAGAATCCCACTGATGTAATTCATAAATCAAAGCCAAGGAGCCGGATTTCCAAAGAGTGGAAATAGCTTTCAGAAATACAGCTTCGTAAAACAACTTTTCCCCTTAACAGTTTCACACCCAACTTACTAGAGTTTACCGATACGAACTCTTAGGGTCCATTTAGGACAACTGCAGCATTTTATAAATTTTCTTTTAATGCATTCTGTCAATGCTAGGGAATGCAACATGCTATATGGTCTGAATATAGTGAAAAATGTGTAAAGAACATTGCTTCGGTGCCCGAGTGAAATGTTAAATAAGTAAGAGGTTCCACATTATGGACAAGAGTGGGTAAAGAAATTAGTCCATGAAACTAGAATTAGGATAGAAACTTTGAATATATATACTTTTACAAATAAATTAATAGAATTAATAAATTTTATGGATACATAGGAGGATAAATATCTTATATGTTAAAAAAACTAAATCGGTTGGAAAAAGGTCAAAGAGATTTCTAGTTTAGATTTTAAACTTTGGTATTAGGTATGAGTCATACTAAAAATAGTATTTGTATGATTATATATAAGAGTTTAAATGATAATATTGTGAAATTAATAAAATTAAAGATAAAATTATAGTTTTAAAGATTATTATTGATGCTAAGATTATTAATGTTATAAACATTTATGCCCTTTAGATAGGTTTGAATTTATGCTTAAAAGAAAAAATTTGAAATGACCTAGAAAAATTAATAAAAAAAATACCTCTTAAAAAAAGAATATTTATTAAAAAAGATTTAAATGAACATGTTTAAAGATTGGTAAAAGATTTTAAAAATATTCATGATGATTATATGTTTATAGTGACTAATGAAAATGATAGGACCATATTGAATTTTTAACTTATGATTTTGTAATTGCTAATACTTTATTTAAGAAAAAGGATAAGTATATTATCACCCATAAGAATAGACCTAATAAAATATAAAATAATTATTTTTTATAAGAAAAATAGATCGTTTAGATTGTAAAGATTGTAAGGTCATCCAGATGAAAGCATAAGTACTCAATATCGATTGATGATTTTGAATTTTAAGATGAAGGGTTAGAAGATGAAAAATAAATCGAAGTATTATCCTATGATTAGATGGGGATACATAAAGAACACTAATAAAAATATTTTAAGAGTAAACTATAAGATCTTAGAATTTGAAATGATCAAGAGGAAGGTAATGTTATGTAAAAAAAATAATAAATGAGCTTAAGCAAATTGTAAAATGTATACTTGAAGAATTAAAAAGAAAAACTCCTAGTAGTAAAAATAACATGTGATGGAGCCAAAATATGAAAAAAAAAATAAAAAATAAAAAATTTTATTATAAAAGTTAGTTTAGATGTAAAGCTCAGAAAATTGGGAAAGATATAAAGTAGTCCATAGAGATTCAGAGAAAACAATATGTGATACAAAGAATCCAATATTTAATGATTTATATAATAAATTAGATACTAAAGAGGACGAAAGATGTATATATTAGTCAAGCCTTAGAAAAAGTAAAAATTTAGTTCAAGTGAAGTGCATTAAGAATGAAGATCAAAAAATATTTTTCTTAGAAGATAATATTCAACATAAATTGATGAGATATTTTGTTAAACTTTTTAATGAAGATTGTAAAAATATAATTGACTTTAGCGACCTTAGTATTTTAATTGAAAATAGAGAAGTGTGAAAATACTTATTAAGAATTTTTTTTGGCTTACTAATCATCTTAATATTATTTTAAAAACAAAAAAAAATGCTAGATGAGTAAAAAAAGAATTAGTTAGTTCTTAGTTTTAAGAATAAAAGTGATGCACAAGAGTGTGCAGACTACAAAAGAATTAAATTAATGTATCATACATAATATTGTGAGAGAAAAATTGGGCACAAGTTAGAGGTGATACAAAAATTTCTTAAAACCAATTTGGTTTCATGTCAAGAGAATCTACTATGGGTACCATACATTCATTGAGAGATTTGATGAAAAATATAGAGAGAGTGAAGAGAATCTGCATATGATATTTGTTGATTTAAAGAAAGCAAATAATAAAATTTCAAGAGAAATGCTTTGGGAAGTTCTAGAAAAGAAAGGAATTAATATAGCCTATACTCAAATCATTAAGGGTATGTATAATAGAGTTACTTGTGTTCAAACACAAGGAGAATTGATCTAGTATTTTTCTATTTCAATTGGATTACATCAAGGACCAATTTTAAGCTCATATCTTTTTGCAAGTTATGGATGTTCTTACTAGACATTTATTAGAGGATATATCTTGGTGTATGCTTGTTGCCCATGATATTCTTTTTATTGATAAGAGTAACAAGAGAGTTCAAGAAAAACTTGGATTATGGAGGTCAACCTTATACTCTAAAGGATGTCATTTGAGTAGATCTAAAATCAAAAATATTGAGTGTAGTTTTAGTTGTAGAAGATCTAATGGCGGAGTAGTGACAATGGGTGATCAAGTCATTAAAAAGAATAAACATTTTAGATATCTCGGGTCTATCGTTCAAAATAATGGTGATATAGATGGGGATGTTATCAGTAGAATTCAAGTTAGATGGTTAAAGTGGAGGAAGGTATGTTGTGTGATAGGAAGGTATCCCTTAGACTCAAAGAAAATTTTTATAAGATAATGGTGAGACCTACAATGTTTTATGGTGCAAAATGTTGGCCAGTAAAAGCGAAGCATAAAATTAAGTGTTGCAAAAATGAGGATACACTTATAGACAAAATGAGAAATAAATATTTACATGAAAAGATTGGAGTAGCTCCAATTGCAGATAAGATTAGAGAGATCTTAAATGGTTTGGTCACATAAAATGCCAATCATCCGATGACCCAATTAAGAGACTAGATGTATTAGATTCGGCTTATGTTAGAAAAGATAGAGACATACCCAAAAATACTTGGTTAGAAAGTATAAAAAATGGCCTTATTTTATTAGGATTAAATGAAAATATGACACTTAATATGACACATTGGATAAAAAGTATTCATGTAGACCCCTCATATTGAGATAAAGGCTTGTTGTTGTTGTTGTATACAATCAATTTCTTAATTAAGAAAAATGAGCTAAATGATAATATAATGAATACTCCTTAATTATGTAATATCAGGCATGCATATTAGATGTACTAGGACAAATATGTTAATTGTTTACATACAAAAGAAGGCCATAGAGATATGATTTTTTGGATCCTTATATTTAAGTCAAAAATATCATCAACTCCAAGGTACCAAAGAATAAATAAATAAATAAAAGCAAGCATGTCAAATACCCATGTCCAAGAATCTACAATAAATATATACTTACTGGCATTGCATGATTTATTGGTTTGTTTAATGTCTGTGACTTCATAGTCTTTGCAAGTGGTGAAGATCGTGACTCAATAGTTGGCCCATTTGTAACTGCAGATGCATTGTTAACTGTACCTACAAGTTCACCAGGTAATCGCACATGCCTCAACCTCTTTACAGCTCGATGTAAACGCTCCAAGCGAAATGACTCTCCATCAAAAAACAAAACACCATCATTATCCTTGTAATCCTCACTAGTTCCTTCAAAGACCACCTTTGGCCTCCCAGATTGAAAATTGTTGAATTCTACTGTCACTCTATTATCCTTGGTCTTATGCAGCATGCCTGCTTGATTCTTGTCAATAGAAGCTGGCTTAAATTCATCTGAAAAATTCAATAATCCAATTACTGTATGCTGGACAAGTATTTAAATCAATACAATAAGCCACTCAAGTTTTGCATAATAGATCTCAATAGCTCCCCTGAAACCTACAATGATAGAGACCTCTTGTTGTCTCAATCTACCAAGCACTTCTAAAAGCAAAGTTCATATCCGCTAAAACAACGTACAATAACTCAAATATGAGAGTGGGCAAAAGAAAGCAGTGATGCATCAAAAGGAAGTCTTATTTTGGGCAATTGCAGAACCTCTGAAACAATCAGTTTGCAACCTTAATTAGGTCAACATTTAGCAAATGCATCAATGATGTGTTTTATCCTCCTATCTTATGTATATACAAGATATGCATTAATCACTAAGAATATATATCCACAAAAACAAAATGGTCATAGTTATGCAACACTTTTCATAAAAATAATACAATTCAAATCATTCAGGAAAAAGATTGAATAAATTAATGATTGAAATTACATTTTCACCATGAGTATGATAAAAAAAATGGTCTACATTCTAGTTTTTATTTATATCACTCTTCATTCTAGTTTTTTATTTTTATCACTAGTACAAGAGTGGCAAAAATCATTACTAAGGGAATGGATATATAAACTACTTTGCATTATTCATTCCTTCAACGATCCACAAGTCATGTTGTAGTTTAGTTATATCATTTGATGCTTCTAGCCATGTTGACTTTGGACTAATCCTCTCACTATCCTAAGCTCCTTATCATTTCAATTTTATTGTCACACCCCTCTTTTCAAGTGCTTCTTCCATTCCTCGCAATACATGCCCAAATTATCCCAAGTGTTCTCTAAAATTCAATTTTTTTGTTTCCTAAGTGAATTCCATTGAACAAAGCAAATCTCACTACTTTTCCCTTGAGATAACATGATATTATATTAAAAAAGTATTAGTGACCTTTTGCACTTTAACCATGCCCAGCATTAATCCACAAAGTTGTCTGCATAACTAAAACAAAATAACTATGTTTATCAATCCCTATGTATTTAACCATGCCTAGCATTATTTTGATCTTCAATCATCACTGGTTAATCATTGTGCCATTGATGTCCAGTACAATTTAACCATCGGTTTCATAATTGTTCATGCTCAAAAAATTTATTCGCATTAGTTTCCAAAGCTTTTCTCCCGTTGCCCAATGCAGTCGAGTTTATTTTTATCACCCCTATCAGAAATACATCTTCACACATAAGAATTCCGTTAAAACTTAAATTGTTATCAGTTATCATATAAGAGACGCTGGCATTAAGACAAAAAAAAAAAAAAAAAATTGCTAGAATAATTTAGATAGGTGCATACTCCTACAAATCAAAAACCGAAAAGAATAATCAAATAAAGTGAAAATGAAAGACACAAAACACAATCATCAAAAAGATGTCCTGTAATAAAGATGAACAAACAACAAAAGCTCGTATAGAATAAAAGCCTGATTCTTTAACAATTTTAAAACAAATTAATGAATGAGAATAAATCACTGCAGCTCATGATACCAGATGAAATGAAATTTTGTTTCTGCAAAAAATTAAATGGATTTACGAAGAGTTTGAGACGCGAATACTCACATCGAAGCGTACAAAACTTGGAGGAAGGGCGTTCCTTGAAGGAAGAACCCAGTCTCAGTTCGTACCATCTTTCCGGCTGCGGGGACGAGCTCGGCTCTCCGCCGTTGTTTGCCATCAATATCCCCTATCAACTTAATAGAGAAAATCCTTTGTATGTCGGAAAATCTACAGAATACTAGCGATAGATAAGGAAATCCGGTGATGTGAAAGCCATTCCAAGCTCGTCAAACTGACAACCCTAAATCGAAGGAATAGGGATTTCTGTCTGGTGGGATTTTATAAAAAGTGAAATATAATTTTTTAAGTATTAAAAAATATTAGCTAAATAAATATTTAATTTTAGTTGTATGATATGTAAATGCATAAGAATCGTATGTTATGTATGTACATATTCCAAAAAAAAAAAATGTTGACAAATTTATATACATGCATCCAATTATTATATATTTAAATATCTAACAGTTATAATTTTATATTTATAAATATAACAAATTTTCTATATATAAAAAGGTGAATTTTACTTTTAAAAAATAATAATTATACTATTTTAATATAATAATAAAGAATTAGGTATTATTTTAGTAAATATGAAAATTTAGATGTTAGATATGTAAATATATAAGAATTGTGTGCTATGTATTTAAATACTGCATAATTGTTGTAACATCAAATGTTTAAAATTGATAAGATTTACCTCCGTATATATTTAATATCTAAAATATAATATTTATAAATATAATATCTTTACTAAACATTAAAAAGATATATTTAACTCTATAAATTAATAATAATTTTATTTTTATGTAATATTTAAGATGTGGATTCTATATATGTAAATATTAAATTTTAAGTATTAAATATATAAATATATAAGAATTATGTGCTATGTATATTAAAAATTTAAAGTAAATATTTTAATTTTAAAAATAAGATTTTGAACATAAAATCATAAATTAATTTTATTTTAATAAGAAAATCAATTTTTTTTTCATTTTTTACACATATCTTGTAATTTAAGTATTTAATATTAAAAAATTTATATGCATAGCACATAAATTTTATGCATTTACACATTTAAACATCTAGAATTTGATATTTCCAAAAATAACAATTTTCTATGCATAAAAAAGGTACATTTCACTTAGAAAAAAATAATGTTGACACTATTTTTATGTAATAATAAAGATTTATGTACTATTTAATTAAATATGAAATTATATATATATATATATATATATATATATATATATATATATATATATATATATATATAAGAATTATGTGTTGTGTGTGTAAATGCCTCATATTAACATTATCATTTTGATGCAAATTGCATCAAAATATTCATAATATGTTTCATTCTTTTGATATATATCAATTTTAAATATTTATATTATCATTTTGATGCAATCTTTATAAAATACAAATACCCCATAATTATTGTAATATCAAATGTTTAAAATTAAAAAGATTTACCTACATAGCATATAATTTTTATCAATTTATATATCTAATATTATAATTTAATATTCATAAATACAATATCTTTACTAAACATTAAAAGATATATTTTTACTTTTAAAAGTTAATGTAATTCTATTTTTTATGTAATATTAAAGATACATGTGATATATATATATATATATATATATATATATATATATATATATATATATATATATATATATATATATATATATATATATTAAAATTTAAATATTAAATATATAAATATATTTAAGAATTATGTGCCATGTATATTAAAATTATTAAATAAATATTTCAATTTTAAAAATAAAATATTAATCATAAAATCATAAATAAATTTATTTTAATAAAAAAATTAATTCTTTTATTTTTGACATGTACCTTTTAATTTAGCATATAAATCTTATTCATTTACATATGTGAACATATAAGTTTGATATTTACAAATATAATATTTTTTCAATGCATAAAAAAGTGTATTTCACTTAAAAAAATATATATACTCGCACTATTTTTAGGAATGGTCAAAGACAGGCTTACCATTATGCACCGACAGTTAGTCTATCAAGTTGAAACTAGTAAGTATAGGCTTCAGGCCCCCTTTTAGGCGAATTTTATGCCCCACGTTAGAACTCTCTTTCACCGGCTACTCAGGGAATTTGGAGAATTTGAGCTGTTGAGACAAAAGTGATAGAATCTAAATCATTCAAAGAATCTGGAGTGGCCAATCCCACATTCGATTGATGAAGATGCCCCATCCAAGATGATGGAGTCTTTTCCTGATGATGACGAGGAGACGCATTCACGAATGAACCCGATTTCATCTCGAGGGCGAAACGTGCGATGATTTGGCACCAGATATTTGGAGGTGTGGAAAGAGCTGTTGTGATAAGCTGAAAAACCATAAAAAAATGACGATTGCTCATGAAGGTTTCCACAGACGCTTCACGCCTTGGACTAGGACTCACTAAATACACAATCCCTTCTGAACTGCGCCTCCTAATCTGATTCCAACCAAACTCACCGGAAAGTCGCGATCTCTTAATGTCTGTCTCTCCACATCGTGCTTGCTTTCATTTCTCAAGCGCATTCAGAAACGAAATGTTCCAAATGTTCCTAGAAATTCTTGCTCCCATTGGACCATTTGTATCTATATGCATCAGGATCCCGATTCATGGATCTCGCTCGAAAGAAGAGGATCAAACCATTTCTCGACTCTTTTCAAATTGATAAATGTTGGTTGATCGTATATTTCATTATAGTTATATGATTGAGTCTCATTTCCTATCCCTTTGAATTTCATATTCAAGTGATCGGATCTATTCATTCAAAATAATCGATTGATACATTTCTTATGTACCCATAGGTGCTATATTGGATTTGAATCGATTTGATCAATCTATATTGATGACGCCTCCATTATGTTGTTGCTAGCAAATACCACTGTTTTTAGTTTGGGATCTTCCAACTCATTCCCGAAGTAGATCCAGACCTCTTTTTTTCTGATCCTTCAAGAAAAAGATGCATTCTCCTCATAAAAAAGAGGAGATAGATCAAGAAATCTTTCTTTTTTGATTCATCTTTGGAGTGGAATACCTAATTCAAGAATTTTTTTTGATCCAACTCGTAGGAATCAATAGAAAAGGAAAATCCCTTATGAAACACCAGATCCGGCTCAGTTATTAATAGAGTGAATAGATCCGCCATTTCTGGGAATCTCTCTTCTCTCTTCTGATTCAAAAAAATTATGGCATAACGCGTGCCATTTCCACCTGAATTGGCATTAGAATCAATATCGGAATCTTCTTTTGCTTTGCCTCGAAAGTGAAGTTAGGTTAAAGAAGTTCAATTCTTTCTGCAGAGAATGACGCATAGGCTGCAGCTCAATAACAACAAGTACCTTAACTTGGGAGGTGGTGAGTTAGTAGCGGCAAAAAGAACCGAGCAAAGTAGTACCATGAGGAAAGGTGAAAAGAACCCCATCTGGGAGTGAAATAGAACATGAAACCATGAGCTCCCAATGGGAGGAGAGAATGTGATCTTTGACCCGTGCTGGAGAAGAATGAGCCTGACTCATGCGGGTTGCTTGGGGGAATCCATCGGTTCCTAAAGTAAAAAAGATTCTCATCGGGGCAACTATGTGATGATAAGTAAGCGGTGAACTCAAATTGACAGCAGATTCGTGTATGGACCTCCAGACCAAAGAAGTTCTTGGTGTAGGCAGAAGGCATGGGAGACTGGTTTTCATTGGCCATCTACTTCTACTCAGTTGTTTGCCATATCTTCGCTAGGTGTTTATGAAATTATTATAGCGGGTCGGTCTAGTAAATAGGGGGCGGCCGTTTGGTCGCACAATCCTATCCTATCCGAGCCCATCATTGCACTTCCGACAACCGTCCATAGCATCATAAGGAGCACCTCCCAGGTACAAAAAAGGTATGGTCTTTCTCAACGTGGTGTACGAGTTGCAAGTGAATGGGGCTGATGCGTGGTGAACGGAACGTTCATCAAGCCATTTCTCGCCTCAACCCACTGACTTCTATTATGTCAATACTAATTACTACTGTTGGAATCATGGTTTTTCTTTCTAGTGACAATTCTATGTCTCACGACCAATTGAGATTTTTTGCTCGATAGGCATCCATGCATAGCTCAGCGCCTAAGAAAAGTTGTAGTACTTGACCGAGTTGACTCATCAGTTGTAGTTCTACCAATTTTGTTTTTTGATTCAGTTGAAGAGTGATTGCTTACTCTAAGCCAGAGCCTCTTGGGCAAATGCACGTATTATTTCTTATTGGTATACCAAAAGTCAAGATCTATTCATCGCTCCGCGCCTTCCATTCTAGTGCTTTCTCTTTTTAGAAAATCGAATATGCTACAAATTCACTCCCTTATTAGGAGTTCTGTGGTATGCAAGAAAAAGGCAGGTAGGGGCTAGGCTTAGCAAGTGAAGATAAGGTTATGCCTTTCCCGATACAACCAAGCAAGCTTAGTCTATTTCATTTACTACTCTAATAGAAATGAAGAAAAATGCTTAGCGCCCCGCTTTCAAGCAAGCATGGGAAAGAGTAGGTTTGTGCATGATAAGTAGATGTGGAAGCACCCATAAGCAGAAAGGCGATAGTTTCCTGGAGAGAGAACAAGAGTTTTGGTCGAGACTATGGACTCGAGAATAATGGGTCTCCAACCCTACCCATCGCCTCGATGACGGGACTTGATCTAGAAAGAAAAACTGAAAGCAGTAAGCTATAAGGAGAATGGAAAAGAGAACTCCGATAGACTCCGTGCCTCAACCAAATCTGAGCAACCGACAAAAGCACAAATGACTGGACTTTGCTTATCAGATATTTGATTTGGAACACACCCAGATGGAGAGACATCCGTTAGATTAGATCCACGGTTTGCCCTCTTCGACGGTGAATTAGAGAAATGGTCGGGACTCTTTAATAACCCTATGGCCTTTCGTTGGATTTTGGATGGACTTTAGTTTGGCTTTGTTAGACTAAGCAATGAAACGAGAAAACATTATACAAGCCCGATTTGAGCTATTAGAACACATGTTGAGCTCTTGCCTTTATCGAGGGAGCCTTAGTGAAATAAAATAGTAATCTAATAAGTAATATAATCTTAGGCTTCGTCACTTGACTTATCAGCCAGCAAGTAAACTACCTTAACCGCCTGATATCTAAGTAAGGAGTTGGCAGTGTTTCGAGCTAGGAGTTGAACCAAAGCCGCTATTCCGGACTTAGAGATTGTAGTTCCCAAGTTTGATATGAAATAGGAAGGTGCCTTATTGAAATTAGGGGTTGCAGAGGCTGAGAGCAAGCGTGAGCAATAGAATAGTTGACCGCTTGCTTTTTTCTGCTCGACGCCCGCCAGCTCCTCCCACCCTTGGTTAGCGCTCCACTTGTGATCCTGGAGGATTTTGAGAAATGTGCCTGACCGAAAGAAGAGAGTAGCACCTTTCTTCTTCAGAAACTGTCAGACCCTAGTGGAATCGAAGGCAAGGCTTATTGAAATATCTATCTCTAAAGCTAGGTAGCCTGATTCGAAGCGCTAAAAGGAAAGGCATTGATTTCTATAGTTGGAACTTCTTCTTGCAAGATAAGATGTGAACAAATAGGCTTTTATCAAATCTCCGCTTAGGAAGAGATTGGGACTTTCTTCGAACTTCAGGGAGGGGTCCGGAGCTCTATCCTTTCTATTCTGAAGCAAAGATCCTATCCCCTTTCGCTAACTACTACTAACAAACTTAGAAAATGAAAGAAGAAGTATATAAGCAACTGGGGATCTAGCTTCATAGCTAGAATCTTGTTTATATGAAAGTGAAAGTAGAACCCATTGAATTTTCCTATTCCATTGATCCAAGACTTCCTCAAGTATTGTGTAAGTGACTCTTCAAGCTTTCCTAATTCTCTCTCCGCCCCCTAGCCCTTGTTTAGAAAGATAGCTGCAATCCTTCCCAGCTCCAACACGGCTATGCTAAAGCACTACTTTTTTTTATACGAAATGGAATAAATTGGACTCAGAAGATCCTGAGAGCTAAGACCCTGTCGATGCCCTTATGCTTCACCTTGCTGGCAGACACTGCTTGCCTATCAGAATCTTTCTTGCTCTGCACCTTTCCTTGGATTGGGACACATACATCAAGAATCCAATGTGTTGATGAGATAGATAGATTCTAGCTTCATCATATAGGTTACACGAAATCAAAGCTAGAAGCTATATAAGCTAGATCAAAATGCTAGTATAGTTTCATGGTAGAATCAGGTACTTCCATTACCCGCTTCGGTTCAATTCTGAATACAAGTACTTTGTTGTTTTTCTAGAATTTTTTCTGTAAAGCCCTATACTACTGGTAAGGTAATGCTTTCCATTGGTTGTTTCATGCCATAAAGAAACACGGACACTCAAAAAATCTGTTGGACAAGCGGATTCACATCTTTTACAACCTACATAATCTTCGGTTCTTGGCGCAGAAGAAATTTGCTTAGCTTTACATCCGTCCCAAGGTCTCATTTCTAATACATCTGGGGCAAGCTCAACACAAAAAGATAGGATTTCTACATAGGAATCGTCCAAAGTAATGATTTTGATCAGCTGTAGCAAGGAAAAAGATTTCATGAGAACCAAAAAAATTAGAAGAAAGAGGTATGGCCTATATACTAGACTCTATGGATAAAGAGAAAGAGTCGAATTGATAGAGAAAGCACCATAAAGATCCATTAGTAAGCTATTCTTTGGTAAATACAGTGACTACATTAGGGAATGCAGAGGTCCTTCCTTGCAAGAAAGTAGATTATAAGTAAGGAAGCTAGTAATAATCACCACCTAGATCGATTCTGAGTTTGAGCCCAATAGTGGCCTTGAGATAGAGGATTGAGCCATATAGCTAGCTAAGACCTGCTGGTGACTACCTCACCATGCACAATTTTTTGTTGACACGACTGACAAACGACGTCAATGAAAAGTCTCTCCGAGTCTCTTGACTTGGGTCGGTAGTATATGGATCAAAGCTCTCTTTCTCGCCTAAGATTCTAGTGGATTCTAGATTGAAGAAAGGGAATCTTTTTGTATCTTTCTTTGCTAACTGGTACACCATAGGTGGGCCCAACCTAGTTTGCACGAAATGATAGAATATAGAATAGAGGGTGGGCAAAAAAAGAAAATAGCAGCATACACTTTTTCAATATAGGAATCATTACCTAATGAATGAAAAAGTGCCAAGAGAAATGAAAGAGTTGGATGGAATTACAACTGGATCCTTGTCTCAAAGGAAAGGGGGGATATGGAAAAATTGGTAGACGCTAAAGACTTGATTGGATTGAGCCTTGGTATGGAAACCTGTAAGTGGTAACTTCCAAATTCAGAGAAACCCTGGAACTCAAAATGGGCAATCCTGAGCCAAATATTTGTTTTGAGAGAAAAAATATATGAAAAATGGAAGATTTATTGTGAATCAAATCCAATTGAAGTTGAAAAAAGAATCAAATTTGAATATTCAATGATCAAATGATTCATTCTAGAGTTTGATAGATCTTTTGAAGATGAATCGAACGAGAATAAAGAGAGAGTCCCATTTGACATGACAATACCGACAACAATGAAATTTCTAGTCAGAGGAAAATCTTTGATTTTTCAATCGTGAGGGTTCAAGTCCCTTTATCCCCAATAAAAAGCCCATTTTACTTCCTCACTTTTTCTTTGTCCTCATCCTCTTTCTTTTTTTTTTTCATTAGTGGCTCGGTTCAAATTGGACATCATCTTTCATTTTTGCATACTATATGTGCGGGTCAAAAAATCCTTTTCTTTACAATCATATCTACTATTATAGGATATAAGAAAGCACTCTTAGTTCAGTTCGGTAGAACGTGGGTCTCTAAAACCCGATGTTGTAGGTTTAAATCTTACAGAGTGTGATTCCGTTTATGTTATGTTGAATTACAATGAAAGAACTTCACAAAATAAAGTAGAATTGGAACTTGAATTTGACCTCCTCCCTCTAAAATACAACCTAGACGTCCAGTGAGAATAGGTATGTCTCTCTGTAGGCATTGATCCCAAACTTGACCTAAGTTTTATAGACTTTGCAAAACCATGGAAAGCAAACAAGTTGACCAGTTAGACGAGCAGAGGATGAAGTTTGATCATTAGACGATTGAAATGGGTACTACATGAAATCGATCTCTGTTTACCGGTTCAAAGCTTTAGTGAAAGAAAATAATTTCCAATCCTCTAGTAATCCGCTGTGATACCCCTATCGATGACCTGCTGTGGCGGTTATCCTACCGTTGTTCTTCGTGCATCACGGTAATCTTTCCATAGTGGAAAGGAGCATTGTTCAATAGTGCATTTGCAAGTTAGCATTTTGGATCCAAGCATAGGAAGCTACCTTGGATGGAGAGTTCATCACTCTCCAAAGATATCGATCAAGCTAAGCAATTAGCTATCGTGATAATGGTATGTTCCATGAGGCAGCTAAATAGGCAGAAATGTCTTATTGCTACGCACCTTACCTTAATTGATTTTGTCAGAGTCTACACAACATAGTCTCTTTCATGTCAATGAACTACCTGAGTCATGCTCAGGTGCCTCCCTTCCCAAAAGCTAAAGCTTTCCTATTTGAAGTAACCAATGAAAAAAACTTATGTCTCTTTGACAGGAGATGGCATACCGCGTTTAGTCCTCTTTATTATCGAAAGATCCTAAGAAGGAGAACTGAACCTAGAATTGTCAAATTGATACTGAGCTTGTGCTCTTTATTTAAGGTTAGAAAAGTCTGGCCAAAAGTGCTAAGCAAAGTCTCCCCAACCACAATCTTGATACCAAATTACAATCCTAGTGAAGCATGTAGGGAGACCGCAGTCGAATTAATGACTAGGGCTTCCTCCATGCTCTCAGCTTATGTCCCATCCTACACCAAAATCCCGCTTCAACTAAGTTTTTTTTAGTTTCAACCGGTTTGGACCTCCACTCCAAACACCTACAAGAATCCTCTTGAGGGGTGGATGTGTCGGGGTTGTCACGATAACTTTTCCCAGCTTCCTAGCTTAGTTGGTAGCTAACCTAACCTACGCTCATCTCACTCCAGCCTTGCTTCTTAGCGCTCCCTGAAATGAAAGAGTCTAGTTTGATAGAACCAAGGACACGGGAACAAACTTTTCTATTCTATGATTTGATCTCATCTATTTCAAATCGTCTAAAATCGGAGTTCTCCCGAACAGCTCCTAAGAGTAGCTAGAAGTGACTTCATTTGAATAGGCTTCAATCTATTCAGTTTCTTCCATAGCTTTAGCATGGTTCCCCTTGAACTCAAGAGTCCAGTAAAACCTAGTTCATCCAAAAAGAGAAGAATTGAAAAGGCTTAGGTCCTCTTCTCCTAGCTCACCTCTACAGAGGTTGAAATAACCTAGTTTACCGTAACATTCACTCTTTCGGGGGTCCTTTTTGCTTCCTTCCACTCTGGGCCTTGCTATATTCCAAGAAACTGTGTCCTCACCCTCTTCCTTTTTCGGGAAATGAGATTTTTGGCTTGTGCTTAATCCGCTACACTCCGATATTCATTCCTCACTGTGCAATCTATTAGTACAAGACTGGCTATTGAAGTTAGAGACTCTACTTATGCTTGCGGAGGGAGACGGGCGAGACATATTACGATGTCATGATGCGCCCATTCTTATGGCCATTCCTTCAATACTTCTGGCTCTCGGGAGTCTCTTTGTAGGATACTTGGCCAAAGTGTGACTCGTTAGCCCATAAGTCGATCTTGTGTTGTGGCCAAGCGGTTTGCTCACCTAACACGATCGTACGAGGTCACAATTCACCCAACATGATCATCCGGAGTATCAAAGATCTTTTAGAAGCACATATTCCTCCGGGGGTCGATTAGGACGTGCGCATAAGGGTCTTTATGACAGCTAGAGGGTCCAAGTCTAATACATCAACAACTCAACTGGGAAAGAGTGCTCTGAGAGCTATAGATGCTTGGGTCCAGACCCATGTGATGATGTCTCTTTAGATATGATATATTCTGAAACTGAAATCAAGAAAGAAAAATAAGACTTTGAATTGGAATCTAAAATAGCAGATGATCTGCCAAGAATCCGATTGGAAGGACTAAGCCTGAAAGCACGGGATGAGACATTTCTTTTAGGCTTTAGTTCATACCGGTCTGTGAAAATCTTCAAAGAGTTTGTTTGTGAACTGCATCACATCTTCTAGAACTAGCTAAGGTGCTCCCTATGCTTTTACTTCTTCGTGGGCGAACCTGCACCCTTTCATTGAACAAGAAAAAAAAGTTTGCTTTCTAGATACCTTTTCATCCTCTCACAAGCCAGCTATGCACCTTGCTCTTCTCTTATAAGCAAGTAGCTTTGATTTGGGAATAAGCTGGAAGTCAAAGAGTATGTATGAGTTGAAGTGAAGGGCGCTAATTGTCTGGCTCCAGGAATGGTTGAAGCCATACATAATCGAAAAAGGATGTTATCCAAACGCATCTCAAGTAGTTGTAGTAAAACCTCCTTTGGTTTCTGATCTCTCTGGCCCTCCCAACCATACCTCCCTGACCTTCTAAGGAAGGGGCACGGTGAGTTTTGAGCCAATCAAGTAAGCAGTACACATCCATCCACATTGTCACGGTGATGAAGTAGTGGGAGTAAGAAAGGGTTAGTGAATGAAATTTATTTCAAAAAGGATGTGTGAAATCAAGCTTGAGTCAATAGAGTCAAGCGTGAAATGAAATCTCTTTCATACAAATATTATCTTATGCTTGCACGAGGGGATAGTAACTTCTTAGAAAGCAAGGATGGGACTAGTTTTTTAATTTTCAAGCTAAATTCAAGATTAGTCTTTCTCTTTTTACCTCAAGAGGAAATTCCATGTTCAAAATCAAGATGAAGCAGTCCAATCCTGAATTAGATCTTTTGGGCTCAACTCGAGAGGATCAAACAGAAGACATCACCATGTTAATGCGATTGCAAGACAAAGAAGCTGTGATCACAACATGAACAAAAAGAGGGTCTTTCATCACTTTTCTCATATTTTGCCTAGACCAGTCAAATGAAAGTGGAGATTGAACTCTAGAAGGCATAGATAGGAACTGCGAGCATGGAGAAGAAGGTGAGCAAGCTGTGGTCACTGAAAGCTTCACTTCATGTTTTATTTTTGTAGTGGGAAATGCTACAGATTTGTCCATTTGTAATGGGGATCACATTGGTGGGGATATACACGCCTCCGGTTTTCAATGACGTAATGCTGAGCTACCGCACTGTTGTCCGATCGTTAGCTCTTTCTAAGAGACGAGAATGTAAATAGAAAATATACTGGAAAGCCTCACTACGGTGGTCGTAACAATAATGAAATTTTTCGATATGTCACCACTGCTTACTAAGATCATCATAGATAATTAATGCGTGCATTCCATTATAGCAAAATATTCCCCATGGCACACCAGAATATGGGACCATAAATTGCGAGGAGCGATCCCAAGCGGTGGTCGCTACAAGAATGGAATATTCCAAAGCATTCACTTATGGAAGAATTTAAACTAATTGTGCCACAGTTGAGTGTTTCTGTCCAATCGCTACATAGACAAAATACAATGTTTCACTCTTAGAGTTGCCTTGAGTTCATTTGCTTTTGGTTTAATATAGTATCGATAGCTATAGCAATTTTTCCAGTTTATCTTTCCCCGATTAGAAGTTCTCGTTGACCACAACCTATAGGAACCAGGCTATCCACTACTTTTAACCCTGTTTGCATGGGTTCGTGCACAGATTTAAGTTCAATAATCCCTAGGGATTTTACTTCAACATATCTTCATTCACGATCGCTTAAAGCCCCTCTTCCATCAATAGGTACTCCCAATGCGTCGACCACACGGCCTAACATGGCCTTTCCCACATGAACATCTACAATAGATCTAGTGCGCTTGACAAGATCTCCTTCTTTCATAGTGGTATCACTACCAAAGACAACAATACCTACATTCTCATTCTCAAGATTCAAGGCTATTCTTTCACATAATTCCACCATTTCTCCGCTTGAATCGGTTCAATCCAAAAACACGTGCAATCCCATCTCCAATTGAGACCACTCGACCAATCTCATCCACTTGAGAATGGGTGGAAAAGTTTGTCATTCAATTTTCTAAGAGAGTCGTTATTTTCACAGCACTGGGAGATAATTCCATACTTGAACAAAGAAAGACGATGATAGAGTCAAGGAAGAAATCCACTTTACTAATTGACGAAAGATGAAAGAGCATCTGGCGAGTCGCCTCTTTGCATGTGTCTTGCATATAGATCACAAAATGATTCATAGTTCTTTCCAACTATTTATGATAAAACTAGCCCAACAACATGAAAAAGGAACTGATAGAAGAAGATCTGGGCTCAGTGCTCACCTTGTCTCATCACTCTCTCTGTCAAAATGGAAGACCAACTAGTACAAAAAATGCTACGTACTTTTCATATATATGATATTCTATTCCTCTGCCTTACCTTCCTTTTCTCTCTATCATATTAAGAGGGCCCCCCAAAGGCATGTCCAAGGTTCTTAGCATAACGGATCGATAAACTCAGTACGTTTCCAATACCTACAACAGCTCTGCTCCCACTTATTCCAGAATAGAGAGAATCAAGCATACATTTTTCATATCTATTGAACAGAAGATTCTAGTCACACTGACTTAGTATAGGCTTGATGGGAGGACACTCCCACTAAATTGAAGGTAAAAGGAGGATAAGCCTGGTTCAGAAGAGTAGAATCCGGGCAAAAATAGATCTTTTAGAAGCAAGAAATTCAAAACTTCTTTTTTGAAGGGCTGGAAGGAACTTAGTCTAGTTATAGGGTGGAATTTTCGCTATTGAGAAAGAAATGAAGATAGATATGTTAGTGGAGGCACGAACTAAAAAAACAAACACATAATTGGAAGAAACTCTCTTTTCTAAATCATGGCTAAAACAAAGATGAGATGGGAGACAGAATGGAGGTCTGTCCTTTTCATTTTATATAAGAGCTAGTTTCTACTTTCTCATTTCTCATATGGATGACGAGATGAAGCTCTTTCATATTTGTCAGAGAAGACCAGTCTCTTCTACAGGAGGAGGCGCTTTGAACTGGAACATTCGATCCTATGGCGATGTTTTTCAATCTTCATTAAGTGACATACATCAAAATACACCCAAGCATTTTGAGAGAGATGGAACTGGAGGAGCTGATTCTCGTACTTTATTTTTTGAGGTAGTTATGAGAGGACAAGTGAACTGAGGCCACTGTCTAGTTAGTTGGCTAAGAAGATTAGAACTACCTAGTACTATTACATCTTCGCCCTCCTCACTTTTCGATGGAAATCCATCCAAAGAAACTACTACTTTTTTTGCTTACGACTTGACTTTGAGCTTTGAATAGAGCCCGTTTGGAAGTAGAGGCTAGCTTACTTTCTTAGGAACTACATGAGCAATGTCTGTCGCATGACGTAGATGAGGTTTGTTTAAATTTGAGAAAATGTGGGATCGCATGTGAAGAATCTTGAACTATGAGCTTTCGTGAGCGTCGACCCTCTATAGTAAGTAGACGAAAGACAAATTGAGCAAATCAACTCAAGGGCTTCATTTGGCTTATGATGTACCATTTTAGAAACCTCAAGACCGATAACTCAATTCACCAAGATCTTTCATGGCAAAATTAGTCGGCCAAGAAAAGAAAGGCTCTAGAGATGTCCAAACCTTTGTTTTTCCTCTCAAGGAAAGCAAAGATCAAGATCTAGGTCAGTCAATCCAGCATGAAAGGGAGTCTAATTTGGAATTGCTGGGGGTACAGGCACAGGCGAGCGAAGAATTAGCAAGTTGGTGAATTAGAACCCTGATGATATTGATAGAACATCATGAATAGTTCTTCTATCTATATATCACATGATTGGGTGAAAGTAAGGGGGAATCAAAATAACAATAAAAAATAGAATGAAACAACCGTACGGGAATCTTTTGTACATTGCATACTCAGCAATGGAATTTCTCTTTTCGATAAGAGATTCTAAGAAATAGAACTATCCGATCCAAATCATGAAATGATCCATTTACCACCCTTCCTTTCGTAGTAGTGAAAAAGATACTATGATGGTTCTGTTGCTTTATATATTTCTCTATTTATCTCATCTGTAGTTTAGCAATCCCAAAGTTCTTTTTGATATGATCTAAAAAATAATTTTTTCATTTTTTTTGACTCTTTATCTCATAACATAAAAAGAAGAAAGAGACTTCTAGTGTGGAAAAATAATGGTTTGTGACGCTGAAATTGACTCTTGCTTGACACATAAAATCAAATTGGGAAGAACCCTTCTTTCATACTACTATCTCGATACAAAATCTCATGTTAAAAAAAAGCATTATGTTCATATCGAACTCGAAGTGCCATGCTATTCTGACTTATTCTTTCTTTGATTCATATTTGATACGAAGCCTATCCCTATCTAATTCGAGTCAACTATTTATTTTTAGTTTCTTCTTTGCTTTGTTTGGTGGTTTAGGTGTGGTGAGTCTTATGAATGATGACAGTAGGGATAGTTTCGTTATCCTCATCTTTCATGATATCTGCGAAAGAAGCGAAACTTCTTTTAGCAAAATTTCTATTACAATAGAAGACAACTACGCCATTCTCACCGTGGCGACACAATCCACGAGAGACTAAGTAATCAGAACCATCTAAGCCTCCCAAGAGGTAGAAACCATCTAGTGAAACCTCCTTACATTTGGGTAATGCCCAACCATCATATGCGATTAAGACAAAACTATTGTATAGTTCATACAACTACATTAAGAAACCAAACCAAACCAAACTAACTCATCTTCGGTATTGGTTCTATAAAATAGTGTATTCACTGAGGGACCAGAGGTTCTTTCCTCTAGGGTCACCACAAAATTCATAGCTATAGTACATTACCAATGAAGAGAATCACACCATTGAGACATCCAACCCGATTGAATATTCATAAAATTGCTGGACTTTAGAATAAGGATAAGAAATTCCAGGAGCCACACATAGATCTTTTGTAAGAAGCTTTTATCGAAGTAATTCAACAAGCCTTCCATAGACATACAAGTGTAGCAGATGCCCTCTACCGAACCAGAGTTCCATACCAGTGGGACAAGCAGAGAGAACTTTCTTCATATGAAAAATATGCAACCTTCGATATTTCTTTGAATAGGCTACACCGCTAAGATTATCAAGACTCTCAAGAACTTTCTATGAAGCGCCTCTAATAAGACAATCAAAATAAGGAAAGGAATCAAATTGGACTAACCATGAAAGACAAAAAAAAAGTTCTCATTTTTGATAAGAAAAGAGCACTCACTCTAACGGCGTACCTTTCGCATGATGGGTCAGCAAGGAAATGGGAATAACGGCTTAAGCCATCCTAAAAAGTGCTAAAAAGAGCCCCTGAGTGCAGACCAATCCCCAAGGGACTAAGCGCATTCAGTTCTCTTTCAAAGAGCTTCTTCTAAAAGCATTACTGTATACCACACTTGCGGTGTGATAAGGTCCTTATCCTTAAGGCCTTCTCTGTCGATCATCTCAATGTTTCATCAAAATTTCAAGTGGCGGATCCATTTGATATAGAAAGCTTGAACTAGTTCAGGACGTCTGTCACCATTAGGTAACTAACAGGTTGGAGCAAGTGGACTTGGCCGTGCTCCTTTATCAAAAAAGAATGACTATGAACATTAGGGAAGACCACCTGAATGAACTGATGGACTTGATTTATCCGAACTGAATGTTAGCGGCTCCTATCAAGAGCAGCGTCACTGCTTGATCGGGGGGGAGGAGCATCTCAAAGTATGGGGAAAAGGATCAAGCGTTTTGACTTTGTACCCCAGGATCCACCACAGGTTGGGTTTGAGAACCGTGTGATGGGTGACTATCCAGCACGGTTCGGAGAGCACTTGTATATAGTCTGCGTTGGTGAATGGAAGCCCCTTAGCAAGAAAGAAGCAGCTCTTCCCACTGCTCTGTCACCATTGACTCTATTTATTATTATGGTAAATCAGTGTATCAAGATGTGAATCTGAGATTTTATTTCAATTTGATACATCCACCTACGATACTAACCTTTGGCTTTCGTCTTGGTAGGTGTATTATTTTACATTTTCCCACAAAGGACATTCAATCATTTCTTTCTTCCTCATCGACCACTACGACTGAAATGATGTGACAAATCAAGACCCGAAAAGAAGAAGGGTCGGTGGTGGACATTTTTGAAAGTCGGGACGATCGGCTGTCTTCATTCAAGCGATGGTACAGAGGAAGAATAAAATGAAGTGAGAGGCCGGGGGGGTAGGGAAAAGAGTCGAGTTAATCAGGTTCAACAACCGGGAGAAGCAAACAAAAGTTTTCGGTAAAACCGATGAACCATGCAAGCTGGTTAGATGCGTGGGACAGAAGGCTCGTAGTACCTGATAGCGCTGCTATGCAGTGGAAGGAGCCAGCTCCTCTAAGTGTTCCAGTCGAGCTACTCTCGAACAAATTTTCAACATTCTTGGAGAGTCCATTGATAATTTAGGTCCAATAAGTAATCCACTAGGGCTGCTAATGCTAAGGCCATCACAATCTTGGTTGGAGCATCCATCCTAGGTGTCATACTCACTCTTCAAGGTCTCGCAAATCTAAGATGAATCATTATCGACTATCAAATAGATCAAAAAATGTGATGAGTTTGAGATTCACCAACTTGAGCAGCAAGTCTGGTTCCCAACAACTATCAGAATAGGTCTAGTTAATGGCCCACCGGCTGTGAGCCAGGAGGTAGTCAATGGCAAAATGCTTCTCGCATTTGCTAAGAAAGCTTCGTGAGAGCTTAACCTTAGCGCGCATCTAGACTGGGCCCTCTTCCTTACTTTTTGCATGTGCATGAGTTCTTTGAAGAGGTCCCACTCTGAAAGAGGTTTCTTTGGAATCCATCTGGGCCCAGAATCTTATCAGTTCTGATCAAAATTGCTTTGTGGATTTCTTTCGGGAGTGCTTTCAAGGGGTGGCCGAGTCCTCCTCGGTTATGAGTTAATCCTCAGGCTCATTCACAGTGAGCTCTATTCACCTCTTCTTCTCTTCATTTGTAGTAGTTGCTATTGGCTTTAGATTCTTTTGAGAAGTCACTGCATTCTCAACTAATCTTTGATCTCCACAATCAAGTTACGATTGAGTTGGTTTGAAGTGAGGATAGCTTGCTATAGATATCGAAGAAGAATAGTGAGCATCGACATCAATCGGTTGAAGCAGATGAAGAAGCAAAAGAAATAAAACATCCGGCTATTTTAGAATCATATTCAATCCAGATGTAGAGGAACCGAAGCTTAAATACGGTAAGCTACTTCTATTAGCGGACCATCGAATTGATCGTGTCATGTGCGTCCATCAATGATGGTTCATTAATGTCCATTGATTTAGACTCCTTCCCCTTTCCCTTATATGAAAAGATCGAGAGGGGCCCAACCAAAATAGAAACTAATTTGACTCACTCTCATGGCTCACCCTCGAGCCAGGCGGTGACCGGGTCTTTCCCCTGTTCTCCCACCATAAAGAAAGTGGTATGGTATGCCCAGCATGTGGAGGATCCGTTGAGAGTGTCCGTTGTCCCGGTAGGAAATATTACCCTATTTTCCCCTATTATCTTAAAAAAAAGGAAGTGATATCCTATTATTTGATCCAATATTGACCGGGGATGAGCCTCGACTTCCATAGGTCCTTGGTTCGACCTCCTGCTAGCACCTTGCTTTTCTTTCAAATCTTCAGCCAATTTCTCGTGCTTTCAGTGCCCCGTTTCATCAAGTGCCCTTGATTCAATGGGCGTTGGCCTACCAAGCACTTGCCGCTACTCCTGCCGCCCGGGCGCTCCACACTCATTATCCTTGCGTTATCTCTTGGGCCCCCTCCCATTGCTCTAGCCATAATGTCCGCTTGCACCCTCGCGCCCTATGAGGCCAGAGTTTGCTCAACGGTCAGCCCCTGCGTTAGGGGGTCTTTTGCTTTTGATAGATCTATAAAGATATTACGAGTCCTCCATCCCAGATTACCTCTAGTGGCCATTTGGTTCACCGGAACTACCAAAAAGTCTCATGCTTACGTAATTGTGACTTATATAGAAGTCGATCTCTAAGACCGGTCATGCTTTTGGTTTCCATCATCATCTTGAAGGAAACTCCTCGTGCTCGCCATAAGAACTTGGAGTCCATATCATGGTGAAGGTAAGGTCATCGTGATTCTTGCTCAAAAAATTGACCAAAGAGCATTAGTTATTGGCTCATCGACGCATTAATGAGTCACTCGTTCAACTGTCCCTCAGAGACACGGTCGAGAAGTTCCATGCATGGTCGCCCCCGGTCCTTTCTTTCTTTCAGTCCCACCCAGGAAATAAAGAAATGGATCAAAAAAGAAGACTTCTACTACGGGCTATGCCACCCATTATTGATGAGGGAAGTAGCATCCGTCTCATTGCAAGCACCTACAATGTCATGATCACATTGGTTGACCCTTTTTTGGTAGTTCAAGAAAAGAAAAGGTAGAAATATGAAAACTTCTTTGCCATTTGGATCGGAGAATTTATGGAGGAAATCGGGTTTGAAATTCCCAGAAACCCTCGATTATATAGCCAAAGGGAATACGTCGTGCCTAAAATCATTCCAAGCGTTGCTAATGTGGCTACTAACACATAGAAAGAGGGCTGGAGGAACCAGTCCATGACTTGACATCAGTGGAATGCTACCTCCAATTCCCTGTATGTTCGATAGAGCCAAAGATTTCCCCCCATCGGGTATGCCGATTACCCCGAACTGCAAGATAGTTACCACCATCACTTTCTAACTCCACTTTTATTTTTGGTCATTCCTCTCTGTTGGATCGATGGTAGTATCAGAGATCTGTAGCTGATCGAATATACTGCTGCTCCAGCTACCCTTGTTCTAGCCACTTCCCATCCCTACGCTAGCCTTTCTCAAGCTACAGGCTTTGCAATTGGAACTCAATTGGCTAAACCAAAAGATCCTAGTAGGTTCTTAAGCTCTTTGCCTCTTTGCTAGAGGAAAGCTCTCTCTCATCCGTTACTCGACACCAATTCTTCCTATCACGATATTGAAAGTCTTCCATTTCCAACTAGGAGAGAGGGTAAGAATCGTCTTATGGGTAGTATCGGAGAAGGGGTAAAGAGACTCGACTCTTGAATCTATTCCCCTCAGTGAAAATAACGTGCCTCAAAATTGACTTGCATCCTTCTTTCTATGGGGATGGCCCCTCACAGTGGATGCTTTCTTGTGATTTTCTTTTGAGTTGGAGCTAGCACGTCATGGAAGGAGAATAAGAAAAGATGTTGCATAAGAAAAGTAAGACATCTTCCTAATAACTATCATCATTACGAGTAGTAGCTTCAACAACTAGTAGATTTACCCGAGTATTTAGGCTCCACATCTAGTGGACAGCTCTCGGGAAAGTCTTTTGCTTTCATTATTTGGCAAATGAAGTCGCAGTACATGTGAGAAGTCTTCAGAGAAATTTAGCTTGGAAGGCCGAGTTTTTGAGTGCAAGCCGAAGAGAAGAGTCAAGCGCTAGCAAGCTAGACAAAGAAGACGGTAGAGGTTGCCTTTACTTTAGTCTTGGCACAGAGAAAGGAAATTGGGTCAACAAAAATCTAGGGTTATCAACTAGGGGACCCTCTCACGCCAAGTTCCTATGAAGCCTAAGTGAATTCCATCTTTATATCCTACCATAGACCACATTTTTATCGACCTGCTGATGTACCTCATAGTTAGGCTATACCTTCCTCAGGTGTCAAATGTGATGCTGTACTTGGTCGTTCAAATCAGATCTCTATTTCGATACAACGAGAAGGAGTTTACTATAGTCAGTGTAGTGAGATTTGTGGAACTAATCATGCCTTTATGCCAATCATTGTTGAAGCTATTCCTTTGAAAGATTATGGTTCTCGGGTATCTAATCAATTCCTCCTCCAAACCGAGGAAGCTAGAGCGGAAAGAAAATTGTAGGGTGAGGAAAGGGGGAAGCTCCAGGAAGGCTTGGCTCGCTCGCTCAATTCACTCTAATGTTCATTTAGTAGACAGCTCTTTCTGTGCATCAGATAAGCTTGAGGTAGGGTGAGGCCTTACTACACGAGCTCGTCAGTCACGAACAAGCCTTGTCTATGAACCCAAAGTCCCTCATATTGCTTGCTTCTGGAGAAGCTTGATGACTAGAAAGAACATAGGCATTCTGGTATGGTAGGAAGACTCCTTGAAAGGCCGACCACCATTACAGAGTGATAGTGAAGCCAAGTCGTCAAAAGGCGAGCAGTCCTTATAACAAAAGGCCAGACTACGACAGATTCTAAGACAACTGGGATTCAAAGAAGGATTCATAAATTTATGGATGGAATTAGCTGTTGAAACAACAATAGCAGGAATAGTCATCGAATCACTAAGCTTGGGTGGCTGGGGTAGATTGGTTTGGTTGACCTTGCTTTCTACTATGCCTGAGATGGTATCCGTTGTTTGGGCGGTATGCTTTCGGGTAGTATGGTTTCTGTTTTGACAGTTAATTTCTTTAGTGAAGCTAGCCTATTTGAGAAAATCACTTTCTCTCTCCTTCAAACTTCACTCCTAAGAGCACCTTGACCATCAAGACCCGGAGGCATAGACAGTGGTGGCTTATCGAGCAGCTCCATCGGTTGAACTGCCATCTATGAAACAACAGCGATAAAGTTAGCAGCATCCACACTTCCATTCTGAAAGCTAATTGCTTGCTAGCTAGGAGCTGTATGAGCGTAATGTCCATGTATGGCTCTGGGCCTAGAACCGGAGGAGAGAGCGCTAACAACCTGTTCAATTGATCTGAAAGAGCCAACCAAACCGAGGTTGGTGAAGCTCAAGTCGGAAATAGTGAACTTTACGTCTTCCTCCGCTTGAAGCATTGACTTGAACCTTTCTCTTGCCCAATCTCCTTCCACTAACAACAAATTACTCCATTATATTTTGGAATAACAAAAAATCACTTTTCGATGTGAAACGCTTCATGCCTTGACTCGGCTGTGGATGATTCATCAAAGTCGAAGGAAGGTCTATTGTCCATCTTCTACTGTTGCAATTTGTTTTCTATTTTCTTTGACCACAAGAAAGCGAATGGTCTTGCCTTCCCATTTTTCATTTCCAATCCTTTTGGCTATCTACACATTCAATTCTACCATCTAAGCTACATCCCCCTAGTCACTCACATCAGTTTTTTTCATTCAGATTTGAGTGGTTTATACACTTTGTACCTGTGCTTACCTCTGCGGTGGTTAGGTTAAGACAACCAAAGTGCACCACACTCGTGACAACAGGGACCTACTTCAGTATGAAATGAGATTTCCGTGATTGATTCCTGTATGCAAGTAAGGTAAGGGAAAGGTGAAGTGGAGGGTCAGAGCGGAGTTGTAGAAGCGATAGCTAGTTATCTATGGTAAAAATAGTGAGTTAGGGAGAGGTAGGGGGAGAACCTAACCGAGAGAAGATCCACAGCAGAAATGGTAAACCAGAGCGCAAAAGATCAAAGTCTGAACATAAACTGAAGACTTGTGTTTCTATAAAGAAAATGTGAGATCCTTTTCACACTCAAACAAAATTTTGGATAGGTGGGACATCGATTCTCATTCGATTTCATGGGAATTAGCTAATAAATGAAAGAGAGCTGGTTCCCCCTCCGTTCCCATCCCCATTGGGATTCAATACTAATACTTGTTTTCATCCAATTTGATTCCTTCCCCCACATGCCTCTTGGTTCCTTTTTGCTTTCATCGGTGTTAGCCTTCCCAGAATTAGCGCGGGGGACTGGGTTCAACACTTGCTTCAACAATTTTTTTCTCTCTTCAACATTTTCCTGTACCATATGCTGTAGCCCACTGATTACAACTCCAACATTTTCAGGTTGAGTGTCACCAACACTGGTTGAAAGGGTAGCCAAATTTTCCCGCTCCTTCATTTTCCATATTTGCTTTAATCATAAAAAGCAAATTTTTTGGAAATTGTAGACCAAGCTTCCGATAAGCTCAGATTTTCGGCTAGTCCGGCCCTAACTCTTAGTGTTGTCTTGCACCCCTAGTATTCTCTACCTACCCACTTGTGTCAGTTTTGGGTTCTAATCCTATGGTTTCTACACTTGAAGAACAAAACCTAGGTGTTTTGCTCAAATTATTGGCCCAGTATTGGATGCCATTTTTCCATCAGGCAAGATGCCTAATATTTAGAATGCTTTGGTAATGAAAGGTCGAGATACTATCGGTCAGCAAATTCATCTCACTTGTGAAGTACAATAATTCTTAGGAAAGAATCGAGTGAGAACCGTAGGAATCTCCATTATGGAATCATTCACAGTCCATATCTAGCGCCTAACATTGACAACAAAAGTCTTCTTTTAGAAGATCTAAGAAATTCAAAGACTAGGTCAAATTTTTTCATACTTCCTTTTTTTTTTCAAGTAAAAAAATAGGATGATGCACGAAAAATGGTCAGGATAGCTCAGTTGGTAGAGTAGAGAACTGAAAATCCTCGTGTCACCAGTTCAAATCTGGTTCATGACATGTGAAGAATGTATCAGATAGATATTCATACCTCATACAAATGAATGAAGACGGATCGATATACATATTTGTGAATAGTCTAGAGCACGATACATAATTCTTCATCTAGGTGTATATATAAATATACCTCCCTTTTTCTTTTCAATCAAAACTCTCGCCTTTTTCTTTTTTTAGATTGGTAAAAAAGAGATGTATGGTCAAGAAAAAAACTCTCGCTTCTTCAGAAACAACAAAAACTAGAGCAAAGATAGTTGAGTAGCGGATTCAGAATCAGAATTGTAACCAAGGTTCTATACCCAATTCATAACCAAAGCAACCGGTCAATGCTCAGGTCAAACCTCAACTAAGAAATCCTAGACCCTTTCTTAGCGGCGGTGAATGTCCCAGACCAGCATCAGGAAGTGGCGAGTGCAACTTTCCATCCTTGAAAGAAAGAAGACTCATTTTGAAGGGACAATGTGGCAAAACTATTTTGATAAGCGCTCAAGCCGGGTCTCCAACTACTAGAGTCGAAAAGACTTGAGGAGGCTGATAGAACCAATGACCCAAACTACTATCCATATCATCGGGTAGTAAGCCATCCTATTGAAGATTACTTTGTCTTCAAGGACTGGTGCTACCCATATCTTTCCACCATGATGCGCATATCGTGTCATTGCTCTTCGCCTTGCTTCTATTTATCTAGTTGTTATCTAAGGGGATTATGACCTTAGGGCTTAAAGGGACTCATCTAACTTGATCAAGAAAGGAAAGAAGTAGTTTGAGGACCAAATCCCCAACTCATTCATACTTCTGAGAACCAATTTCATACTTTCTTTCAGAAACTTTCTTTGGGGACTACGCAATTGGATGGCGTGAGAACTCTCCTTACTTAACCATCTTGTTCAATAGTGAGTGTATGACCAAAAATCAGAACACTTTGGGCTTGGATGCTTTCTAACATTCTATTTGTCCCTTATCGTTCGATAGAGATAGAGCAAGGAAGGCGGGCACTCACTGCCGATCGATTCTCACTCCTATGTGCGATATTCTACCAAAGCCATACAAGATGAACTACGACCTGCACGGTGGCCGTCTGCTATAGAAGATACTGCCTGACACACCTATAGGTTTAGGCCTAACTTCTCTGCTCGAGAAACTTTCTTATGAGACTAGAATAGACAAGTTCTTAGAGAGACCGATCAAGCAATAGATTTGCTAACAACTCCAGAGTTTGACTACTACCTACTTGGTGACTGAAGAACTCCTATTGGTAAGGCTCAAGGGCCCTAGTTATAGACAAGAAAGATGCCGTGTGCTTCATCGAATCAACATTAAGAAAAATGAGATTCGGTACGTTGATCACCGCTAGAAACAAATCAATTTACGCACTACCCGCTGTAAGGTTCGACACTGATAGTCGCTCGGCTAGATCTATTTCAATGCCTTTGAATCTTTGACTGGTAGTTTCTGGGTATTGAATGATTATTCTCTGCGGGTGACTTCGCCTCTTCCTATCCCAAGTCCATTGATGGATGTTGCACATAACACGATCAATTTGACTCGATGGTACTAATAGAAGTAGCTTACTCTCTGTCTAGCGAAGCAGGGCTTTTTTCATAGTAATAGTGGCAGTCTCATGAGATAGAATCTATGCTGGACGTTGGAATCAAATGAAGGTCGAAGGACCATTCGATTTATTAAGGGGGATGGACTAGCCTATTTGTTCATTGTGAAACTTCATGTTGATACACAGGAGTTGTGAACTATTCAAAATGATGGAACTTGATGATGCACGCATGATTCTTTCTATTGATGCGGTCGAAGCACCACTACGCTGGGTCAATTAAATTATCGCTTGCGACCTTCATTCTACCGCTTCCACCGATTGCCTTGCATGTAGCACGGTTGCCCCACTGCACGTCAAAAACAAAATGGCTCTCATGAACAATGGAATAGAATGGTCTTGCTCAATGCTTTTCTTTTTTATATTTTCCTATTCAGAGTTCTCACTTCGAAACTCAAAACTCAACTGTGAAAAGAATGCCACAATGTTCTCAATTCTCAACTTCACATGCCCCTGACTCTGCAATCTCCCACCACTTCATCTACTGGGTAGATCTAATGTCTTATAGCATGAAACCAGCTCATGATCCTTAGGTGTGCCAATAGGATTTGAAAACAAAAAGAAGAGCTAGCAACTCTTAGAATGTTGCCCGCGTTGAGGCGAAAAGAAAGGCGGATTCCCTATAGAAGGTCATTTCTTCTTCAAGCGATTCATCTCGGCCTTAGACTACTACGGTTAGCTCTTACCCCATACCTGGACTGTCTATCTCAAAAGAAATGTATTTACGCATCTTGCGCCCAAGCGAAATGTCAATTCTGTTAGAGAGTACTCCACCACGAAGTTTTTCCTCAGCCAATCGTCACTCGACAGCTCCGTCCTAGTTGAGGAAAAAGATGTTTGGCCGAAGCCCTATCTCTGATCAGATGCTTGCTTTTTCCCACTAGTGTGCTTGTTAGAGTTTACGATTGCATAGTTTTGGTTCTGATCAGTGAGCCGATGCGCTGCCCCTCATGAACTACTATTCTTTTCATTTACCTAATTCTTCATTCCTTTCACGAACTCTTTCCTTTGAAATCCTATATCACATACAGGATTTGAACCTAACGTAGAGTGAATAGCGTGAAACCTGAAGTGAGCATGCCCCAGAAGAGGAGGATGAGGATCAACCATTCCATTCTATTAAGGCACCCTATGCTTTCTAAAGAGAAAGAGGGGGCATGTAACTTTCGGATAGATTTCTATTTTCTTAGACTTACAACTTACGAGAAAGAAGCATCGAAGTGCTTTCTAAAAGACTAGACTTCTAATGAGCTACTTATTTTGATGTACCCTGCCCCTTCCTCTCTCTTATTGATTAAGTAGTCCATTTATTGAGGTAACCACAATAACTTTCCTTTCTAGTCGTGAAAGGGCTCGCCGCTGACTCATACGAGAACGATCTGATCCTGGAGTGAAGACCTTCTTTTTCAAAAGCCGCGCACTCTGTGTCGCTCTCCTAAGTCTTATCTGCAAACATAAGTGTGTAGATAACTACAAACCATTATTGTATTAGAAGTCTGACCTTATCCTTACTATAGAGAGACTACCAAAATATGCTTTTTTTGCCTCAAATTCCTCCACACAAAAGGTTGAAACTCAGCCCTCTTCTAGAGTCATTACTGATGTATCAACCTCCATATCTTCGTTAGCCCACATACTTCTCAATCATTTACCTACCTCACTTAGCACCCACTATATAATATCCAATTGCTTTAGTTTTGAAAGAATTGATTTAGACCAGAATGCATATCCTGGAATGTTGACGAAAGACAAGAAAGACTTTGATTTTCTTTATCTTGATGGTTGCACTAGACCTCCGTTATCTATGCTATTGTACATTAGGTGCTTCACTCTTGGATAATAGGTATCATTGGCAACCTTTGCTTTACTAGCGGAATTCAAACCTTTCCTTTTGCTTGCGGCCCTGGTGCATGCGGGAACATCCTAATTTGCTCAAATCTGATCATCATCTTGGGAACCGTGTGTGTCTTCATGATAAAGAATAGATCAAGGTATGACCACAAGTAAGTAGTATGTACTCCTCCTCCTTCTCCACTGGGTGGAATTCACCATCCCGATGCTACAACATGGTATCGATATTGAATGAACTACCTATATACCCCAACTGAGTGCTAAAGGGACATACAGAGAGACCTACGATTTCAATTGATACGCCCTTAAGAAAGAATAGGTGGATGGTCTTAGACCTTGCCTCGCAACCACTGAGTCTGAGTACCTTTCGGAGATTCTCACAACCCTTTCTATGAGTCACGAATATTACGATTCATGAGGGAAAGCAGTTTCAAAACAGAAGTTAGAAGGCAAGGCGCTAGTTATTTTGTTGACCATCACATTCATCCTACCAGTTGGCGAGGTAGACCTAGACTAAACCACTGGGCACCTCCTCTACCTCTAGCTTGAAGTTGACTTCAGCCATATGCCAAATGAAAGAAACTGCTTACATAGAACAACATAAAAATGCCCCACCACCAAAGCAGTCTTCGAGATAGGGTAGGGTTCGTTCTTCCCTGCCAATGAAATAGACTCCGACACGGCAAGTTCAGCACAATGAAATGAGAGAACCGTAAGCTCAGGAGCTAGGGTGCAAAGTCATATCCTTCTTTCTCTTTTCGTTGTGTGCTTCTCATTCATCTATGGTTGGTAGAACTAGAAGACTCCCCTCATCTGCCTTCTTTTTCTTCAAATAGGTACGTACTATCTATAGTGAACAAATCAAGTGATGTATCTAAAAAAGAAGAAGCAGAATGTTGGCACACTTCACTAACTGACTCCTTCCCACAGGCTAAAAATGGGAAGAGGTAAGCTTGTCTTATTTCTTCTTCTACTGGTGAGACTTTCATTTTCAAGTGAAGTTCAGAGGGGAACTGTGGTTTTCTGAGGCTAAGTCCGCTAAGCGCCATGCGACATGTCAAACACATGTGGTGGATAAACCAGCTACAATCAAATTCCTTCCAATTTCCTAATTTCGAAGTGAGTTGGAGAGCTTCTTTCGGCATGGAGTGACTATGTGTGATCCACCATCCGAGGTGGGCCTTTCCACAAGTGGTGAAGCAAGTGATCCCACAATGGATGAGTGGATTCGTGATCCTCTTCCGAAGCTCGACCATGAGTTGCATACTCAATCAATGCTTTTTTGGTGGTAGGAAACACAGACGGGAAGGTCAGAGTTACTTTCCTCAGTATGAAAGATTTCTTTCTTTAGCACCTTTATCAAAAATATGGAGAGGTGTTCAAAGATTGAAGCCCCGCCTCGTGGTCATCTCATTCATGCTATAGCAGATATCTTTTTCATGAGCTTGAAGTGAATAAAAAAGAAAACGAAATGACGAGACCAAATTTTCGCTCATCAACATCTTAAGGAGGTGAAGGCTCGGAAGAGAGAGGGTTTGAGACCAATTTACAGATCGGACCCTATTCTATTGGTAAGCTTTACGGATCATGCCGGTGCCAGTCTATAGATGCTTGGGTTAATCAAAGTTGACTGTCAGACCTGCAGGGTTCTGAACTATTCTACTTCCAATTTGGAAAGGAGCAAGGTCGACCTAATGCGATTCCACTCTAACTGGGTAGTAAGAAAGACTGGAGTTTAGACATGTTTTTCGACTCTCAGTGCAACAGGAAACCAATTGGCATACATGGAATCATCATCGATGCAATGATCGGGACACCAATTTTTAGGTCTTTTTCCCACTCATTACATCTCATTAACGAATGATAGAGGGTTGACTCATTGCCCGGATTCCTCAGAAACTATGTTTTTTTTGGCTCAAATTGAGGCACAGGACTTGGCTTGGAAAAGGTAGATTCGAAATCAAATTCCAAAGCAAAGGGAATTGATTGCTGCTATCTTCATTCTGATATTTGCATAATGTAATTCTTACATACGTATTTTCTCTTTCTTATTTTATAAAGGAATATATACAAAAAGAATCTAAAAAAAAGGAATGGTTATTGGGTTTCACCACCTTTCTCTTTATGACCGAGCATAACATTGACTGTTTCATTGTAAAGTTCGGTCGGGAATGTCTCACCACCCTTTGCAATGATGAATCATTGTTAGAGAAAGGGGAGTGTGAGGGGGTGTGGATTGCCACTGGATGACTAGTCCTTCATCATGAGTCACTGAAACACCATAAGCAGAAAGAGACTTTGATAAGGCGGGCAAGCTCTTTGTGTCAAAACAGTCACTAACGCCTCTTTTTGTTGTGTGTATCTCTTTATTTTTTGTCGGGTAGAACCATTTTCTTCCCATGACTTTCTTCGGCATTGACCCACGGGAAATCCAATTGATGGAACAACTCTCACTAACTAGCCTTAGCCAAATTGAGCAAAGGCTATTCTTTTTTTTCCAACACTGACTCTAAGAGTCATTAGCCTTCCTTGTCGCTAAGCTTTCAAAAAACCAACCAAGATGGTAGAGAAGTGATATGCAGTTGCAAGTTCGGTTCATCAATAAGGCGATGACAAAATACACTATGGAGCGAGAACCCTTCAGGATCAATGGTTTGAGCCCCTTCCAAATCATAGGCTAGCTCAAAACGACGAGGTGTTTAGACTTAGCTTAGCCCTCCTAATCTGACTGAGTTATCTTTAGGATAAGTGGGAAGGCTCGATAGAATGGGATCCTCACGTCCACAATGGAGCTTTGCCTTGACTACATTTAGGGTGCTTCACTCGCCGGCTTTGCTAGATGGATGCAGAATAGTTGGATGGCCTCACCAATTAGTCTACCTTCCAGTAAGATTTGTTCCAATTTTTCTTGTCAAGTGAAAATGGAGATGAAAAAAAAGGGTTGGAATTCTTTGAACACGATGTTTTTTGGGGAGTCGACATCCATTATGTGAAAGTTGGGTCACATCATGGATGTACATAATTGGAGATCTTTTCACGCCTACTCCTTCACGTCGAAAACCTTCTCTCCAGCTCAAGATCACTTTCTTCTTTTTCCTAAAAAAAGTAGATCCTTTCACTTTCATGACAACTGACTTCAAACCCATCATTCGACGCCTGACATGTGCTTTGCTTCAAAGATACCGAGAAAGATGAGACCACCCTTTTCTTTCCTCCAAACAACTGGAGGCCTCTTATTATTCCCCTTAGCATCTGTCACGGTAATAAAGGTCTTCTTTTGATAAGTAAGACATGGACAAATTGATGTTCTTTTTGAACATTGCTCATCTTCCTCGAGATGCTCATGCAGTTCATGGACTTGAAGCGCACTCGCAAGCCCCACTATCGGTCATTGTTTTTTTCTTGATCCAAAGATTGAGTACGGTCTATGCACCATTTTTATTCTCTACCATGGTAAATCAATTGATTGAAAGTAGGCATTCTCTTTCCTATGTCCTTTCCCCCTTTTCCCTATCACTACTCCCGATCCGAAGCACCTCTTTTCCATTCATAGAGAGATCTAATTATCAAAATCAAGAAAAAGGCCATGATGGACCAAGATCCAAATGGATCAATTAGAATATATCAAGCCCGAAAGGCATAACTACTTTATATACTCCTAGGCCATATATAGAGAAAGTATCGATATTCAGACAAAACATAGAGTTCTAAGAGAAATCCAAATAAGCCGATACAAATACAAGATTTAGAAGCAAGAAAGGTACCACAGAAGGTCATTCAATTTAAAGCAGTTGATTGAAGAGTGAAGCAGTAAAGGTAGGCCAGGAAGGATTAGATCTGCTTGATGGCATATCACTGCTAAGATTGAGGAAGTATGAGCCTATAAGATAGTACAAGATCTTGAAACAAAACAAACTAAACTTGGGAGACATCGAGGCAAAACCTAAAGGAAAAAGCTATATTTTGATTTCTTTGAAAGAAAAGGGGAATGAGGATGGTATAAAGTCAGTTCTTTTCGTAGCCCCTGAGCCAAGTAGTTGATGCACTAAGGCAGCTAGAGAACTAGGAGCAAGCGCTGCTATCGGCTTAGGCAAGAGTCTTTCTATGGTTGTAGTGAGCAACGAGAAAGGTGAAAGAAAAAGGTCTTCGTGGATGCGGTGTACCGGTGTTGAGCTCCACAAATTCTTGTATGTTCAAAAAAAATAGGAAGAAAAGACAAAGAATGATTTTCAATGCGAAATATAAAAACATAACTCTCAATGGCACCTGTGCTAACCACTCTATGGTTTGGGTCTTTAGCAGGTATATTGATAGTCAGGGGATTCTTTTCTTTATAGAGCTAGAAAGTTTTTCTAGCTAGCCTAATGACATGCTAGCTTAGCAGTCAGAGTCAGAGCAGATAAAATCACATTTGAGAATTCTCACTTAGTTCTAAAAGAAAATATTGGAATCAGAGTTCGTCCCTCGCTTCCTTTGCTCCACTGGCACCAAAGATTAATAATTCGAGATGAGATAGAAAGAAAGATTGGTTGGTGGGATTCACCCTATCACTGAAAGGCAGATAGATATCGGTCAACAGCTATAGCATCATTGTCAGTCTTGTGAAATGTTTTGAGCTTGATCTCATGCTCTGTAGGTACTATTTATGATAAAAGGATCAGGAATTCATAAATAAGAAAAATGAGTACAGAAGAGAGAGCAGAATTGGATGAATTGATAGCGAATTTCATTGTGATGTTCACCGACTATGTCATGAATTTTTTTTCGGCATTCACTCTTTGCTTCGTATCCAAGATTTCTTTAGCTAGAAAAAGCTTTTTTGTATGAGATTTCCTGTTATGATTACAGGAAGTTGTCCCATTCAATTAGGAAAAGGGACAAGTACAGGAACAGAGGGGCCGCGAAGAATTTCATCAAGGATCTTTTGTAGCACCTTGGGCTCGGGAAAGGGGTGCAAGAAAGGAAAGATATTCACATTGAGTCACCTTTGATTCTGTATTCCCCGAGTTCTAACCTCGGTATAGGACTCTTCAATCACTATCCTTGACAGGGCACCTTAATGAGTCCATCATTGGAATCTAGTTTGATGGACATCGAATGGATTAGCGCTCAAAGTCGGTTAGGGCATAGAGCAGAGTTGACAAACTCAGGCACGTAGTGAAGAAGAAAAGCAATAATAGTGATTAGCAGTTAAAGAAAGCTAGCCGGGATGAATGAAAGTTCACCATCCCATAGCATCAAAGTTGTTGGGTAAACCACCCACCTAATCTCTTTCTTCTCCAAAGGGGGGAGAGTTGAGGCGTGAAGAACTTCGAGAAATGAAATCAAAGAACTCTACCTTCCTATGGCTTTGTCCAGTCAGATATCAAACAAATGAGACCAAGCCACCTTCTTTCAAACTGGAGGGGGTGGGGTGAAGGGGAGTTTCAAGACAACCGTTCAAAATAGTTCATGATGGAATCTATTAGACATTATTATCATTTGGTAGATCCAAGTCCATGGCTTATTTTAGGTTCTCTCAGAGCTTTGGAAACCACCCGAACAAAGGGAAGGGTTTTCTTCGGTGGATCCCTTTCCATGAACATTAAGCTGCGGATCTCCCCTTTTTTGGGGAGGGGGGGAAGCTGGTGGCCCTTTTGGCGTGTTCATTCTTTCAATGGGGTGAAAACTCCTGCTTTGAAGTAGCACTTGATGAGGGTGGGGCCTCTTCGATGGAAGCCCCACCCGCCTTTTCTAGTTAGCCGCAGTTACATATTTTTTCTTTGATTCTGATGCTTACGCGAGACGTGGACCAACCCTTGACTTTAGGAGCAGCCTTGATGGAGCTAACATCTATTTGTTATTCATTCCCATCATCCTGCATGTCCCCTTAAAAAAAGTTCCTCCATGGTTTTTTTCTTTTTTAGATTGTTTTGAGTAAAGAAGAAAAGAACAAAAAAGCACGGATGGCCAGGCAGGATCAGTTCATCCAAGGCGGGTCTCCCTAATGAGAAAGATAATAAAGACTTTTTTCTACATCAAGTAGTACACCCGGTTCATCTGGTTCTACCACTGCGAGGCCCAATCATCGGTTGCATAGAAAATAGAAAAAGAAAGATATGAAAAACAAAAAGAAGTCTTGCAAAACAATCCTAAAAAATGTGCTAGAAAGACTGCAGTGAGATAGAACCTACCGCGAAGGATATGATTTCACCACATTTTTGTATTGTGTGCGATACAAATTGGGACTTCTAATCTTGGGAAAGTCACCCGACTAAGCAAAGAAGGAGGACCGAGTGAAGGAAGAATTGACCGAAGTCAGACAAAGTGAGCCAGCCTGGAAGGGACGGTGAATTCATAATAGAATGTCCTTCTTTTTATGTAGGTTAGGGTTGACTTGATGGGCAAATCAAGTGAGTTCAGAGCTGACTGACCAAACCAAAGCTTCTACTTTGATCCCTTGAAACATATTACATTCATCATTACTCCAGAATGAGTGCAACCTATCTACTTCCTTTTCAGAGAAGTCCTTTGGAGCAACCCGCTCTAGTACATAATGATGAAGCATTCTTGATAGCAATCAATGATACCATATTTTGGTATTAACCACCACTTCGATGGATGCCATATGCCCGAGGTAATGAAATTGTAAGCAACCAACCTCACCACTGGGGAGCTCAATCTGGAAATCTTCTTTCATAGTGAAGTAGGTCCCTGTCCGGTGTGGGGCACTTTGGCTGTCTTAACCTAACCACTGCAGAGGTAAGCGCAGGTACAAAGTGTATAAATAGCTCAAATTTGACTGTAAAAAAAAAATTGATGCGAGTGACTTGGGGCGGAAAGAGTGGCGTGAAAGAGGACTGGGGAACTCGCACTTTCCTAAGCATAATAACTGACTTGCTAGATCCCATCCCTATTGGTCGAGTAAGAAAAGATCCTCAGGTTTCGAAGGAATTGCCCATATTTTTCTTCAAAAGAATAGATTTGATTGGTCATAATCTATATTAGATTTTCAATTTTTTAATAGAAGGATGAAGTCAAGAATTATAGATGAATGTACAAAAGAGTTTCATTACGTACCGGAGACTCAACATTGCTATCACAAGAATTGAAAATCCTTATGGACAACCTAAGATTCTTGCAAAATATATAGCTTTACAATGAAAAAAGCTATTGAATTCACTGAATAGATGGGTACAAAAGAAATGAAAGTGCAAATTGCTGGTCATATCGACAGAAAAGAGATTGCACGTGTCGAATGGATCAGAGAAGGCAGGGTTCCCTTACAAACAATTCACGCTAAAATAGATCACTATTTCCATACAATTTTTTCTATCTATGGAGCATCAAAATTTGGATATTTGTAAACCAAGAATAAGAAAATTAGAAGAATTTACCTTTCTTGATCTTGCCATTCTGCTCATCGATAGAAAAAATGGATTTTGGTCATGAATTGACCCTACAAATGAAGGAGGAAAGAGTCAATATTCGCCCACGAAACCTTTCTTTCTTTTTCTTTCATTTTAGAATTTCATTTATTGGATGACTATTGGCGTGATTCAATAGAGGTAAAGTCAAAGACTTTATAAATTTTGATAAAAGAAAGAAGCATTATATATAAAAAGCCATGCCTAGTTATCTAGTTAGATATACAGCTACCTATGTAACAAATTCCATCTCAAAAAAATGAGTCTATTCTTTCTTTTGATAGAATGAAATACATAAAGACATGTGTATATGTAAGAGAGGTCGTGATGATGTGATAGTTGGGGTGTATCCCTATTTTCTTTCCCGAAAGTCAAGGAGCAACGTTCAAGAACCGGACAGGAGTAGCTAGTCATTGGGGGCCCTAAGGGAAAATGTACCAATCTATTCTCCAACCATTCTTTCTTCTTTATAGAAAATAGACAACAACAGATATTTTAGGCTCAATCTGTCTATTCAACAGCTGCTAATTCCTCGCATAAAATTGGCGAAAAAGCCCATGAGGTGGGCCTATTCTGAAGAGGTTTGGGAGATCTGCTCAATGGGCTCAATTTATTTAGTTAGTATCAGACCTCTTCTCTCTCTTTTCCTTCATGAACCAAGTTGCCTGAAGTACTCTTTGAGGTCCTCTCCTATTTCTTTCCAAGCCCTACAAGCGTGTATAGCTTCTAAGATTTGGAATAGAAAGCATCTCTCTATCGCTTTTTAGATTCATCCTCGCCAGTAGTTCATATTCTTAGCAGACTGCAAGCTAGGAAAGATTTCAAATCGGATGTTGAAACACCTAAGTTCATTGGGAAATCTATGGTAGTTGGTACTACTTTTGGTAGTGGCTAGTGAAAATATAATCATTACACAAGAGTATGACGTTCTTGACTCGGAGGCTTTAGATATATACATCCTGGGTGGATTGGTTGTCCACAACCAACTTCCCTTCCTTAGTTTAGCTAAGTTCTGAACCAAGACCTATATATGTATACTATAGGAGTGGATGACCCACAATTCAAAGAAGCTTCTTCACTTCCTCCTTTTGAAGATGAATTCTTTGTGAATGATAGAGCCCATCTTAGACTGTTTGTAGCAAAAAAGATTCCAATGGAGGATCTGACTTGTGGCGAAAAGGCTTTTTCTTTTGACATAGAAATGGTACTTACAAAAATGCTCGTATTTGCTCATAGATGTATATTATTAGGCTTATAGTTGAGAAGGAGTTCCCACCTGAAGCTCAATCGAAGATGAATCAACAGATGAGCAATACAAGGTGGGCTTAGAAAGCACGAGCTAAGATCTCTATTTATGAGAGTGAGGCTCATCAGGCCATTTCTTCGTCCAATTTAGATCAATCCGTTATGGTATAAAGGGAGAAGCAAAAGTGGATTCATTGCTTGTGGGACTCTTAATTCTTTATTGGTTGATAACGATCTGACTTCTTCCTTCAGCATTGCACCGCAACCAAACCAAAGCCCTTAGGTATCTTAGACAAGAGAATCGGGCGATAGCGATAGCCCTACCAATCCTCCCTTTTTGAAACACCAGCAATAGTCACTTTCCTTTCTCAGTAGGGAGGAAGAACCTAGAACCATAATGAGGTCGTTGCATGACTTTAGCTTAGCTAAATCTAGTCTCCGGGGTACCTCAGAATGTACCCCCTATGGCTAAGCAAGGTGCGTAGCAAAGAAGATGTGAGATAAGCGCCAATTGCTTTTTCGTGTCTTTAGCATGAGCGCTGGTTGACCTGAGACTCTCTAAAAAGTAGATCAGAAGGAATTGCATTGAGAGACTTTCCAAAGTCAGTATAGGAGAAATAGAACGAAGCGGCGAAGGCGGATCTGTATCCGCTAGCGTGGGAGCTTCTAATCTCAATTCTCCTTTCTCGTAGGTGAAGCAAGTCGACTTTCCTTAATGAGACTCAGTTGGAAAAGGACATCCCATAGAAAACTTGGTGTGTCAAATGCAAACTACATTCCATAATGAATCTGCCGATAGTGTTGCACGTGCGGTTCATCAACCTTTGTGCCAGTAGCCGTCTTCCTCCAGTCATAGTTGCTAATGGGCAAATGCGTGTGTACTAGTGCTTGCTCATTAGAGAATGCCTCGATAGTCAATAAGGGGCTAAAAACTTGTAAGTAGGATACTATTTGAGAGAATATATGCTATTTTTGCTGAACGAGTTAGAAGATGTTCCCAATGATCGGGAGAAGAGTTGGATGCCAACCCCTCCCATGACCATGAGAAAGGAGCCTAGCAGCCCCATGAAACCTTTGATTAGGCTTAGGCTAACCTACGACTAGTCAGGAATTGTGTAAGAGAGTTAGACATCAATAACATAGTGTAAAAGCCGACTAGAAGATCAGCAAAGGTAACCGGATGCCTGAGACTTTGGACAAGTCTCTGAAAAAAGGGGCTAGAAAAATAAAAAAAAGTTCTCATGAATATGACCCATTATCTCCACATTTTTGTGGTATTCCATTTCGATCCAAACCTGACACATCTTTCTTTTCTATACAAAATGAGTTCGACTTCGGCGGGCTGAACAATTTTTTCACCAGTCTCATTGAAGGTTTTTGTCGTTTATCACGTTCTGTTGGCTGGATGTCACTTCTTTGCGTGTTTTATACATGCATAGAGGTGCGTCGTACCATGTTGAATCTGGATTTGGTTTAGACATTTGGTTGTTGTAGCATTCACCGAGTAGCATTTGGTCTGGTGGTTGAAACTCCCATAAATGGGAATAGTAGACTACCATGAGTTGGGTTTTGACGGTCATATATCCTTGAGCATGTGAAGTCTAAGGACTTCACGAAAGTCAAGTGAGTTTGATGAACTTTGCATGTTCTTCCAGAACGATGAGTCTTCTATGCTTGAGCGCTTAACCCATTCTTGGATTAAGTAGCACTTGCATTATCTCCATTGGCATGCCATGGCATTCTTTTCTACAAACCCTGAGGACCTTCGCTACGCACCTCTGGTTGTATGTTCTACCTACAGGTGCCATGCGAAAGAATGACTCATCCTTTGTTCGGTCTATTGTGTCAAATGTATGATCTGACTACCCCTAGAGTCCTTCCGTCGGGGGTGGGAAGGGTTCTTCAGAGGTCTGTGTATTCAAAGTTCATCCCCTTAAGCAAGGCGATAGTTAAACTGGCATAAGTTCAAGGTGAGAGTTTCTTCTTTCAGAAGAAAGGGAAAACTAACCAAATTCTCTCTTTCACCTATGACCAATCTAATTGACTTAGATAGAGGCGGGCGGTGTGCAGTGCTAGTAGAGGTGGAGGTATTGGTTTACTCAAGAGAGGGAGCCCAGGGAGAAGGGATGGCATAGGTAGCAAAGCATAGGCAGTGGCATCGTGCATAGGTAGAGGCATAGGTAGTTGGGAGGCACATAGTGCCCCAGCGGCACCTAACCAAGGACAAAGTCTTCTACTTCTTCGGCTTTGATAGAGACATTGTCGGTGGAATAACAATCATTGCACCTTTCGCAGATGGCAGAGCTACTACACTAACATATGATGTGTTAGCGCGAAGAAAGGCCAAGCGTAGTAGCCAGCTGGCTGATGTGAAAAGTGTCACGCTGTTGGCAAGGTTGATCTCCTTTAGCTCCGTCTGGAACACAAAATGGTACCATGGTCATAATAGACCAGGTGTACATGAACTCTGAACAGAAAACCTCGCAGTTACTTTGACAGAACCGCAGGAAGAGAGTCAGTAGCAGCCTTTAGATTGAAAGAGAAGACACTTTCCTTTTCTCTTCACCGATTTCAGGGCCTGTTGAACTGATCAACGTCCCGTCAGTGGCGACGGAGAACGCTCATTAACCGGACGCAAAAGCGCCACACTGGATTGCCAATGGCAAACACTCTCCTTTGCCACTACCCCTTGAGTTTGACTCCAAATCTCCCAACATTGGGTACCATCACATTCAACTTGGTCTCACTCACTCTACTTCGGTTCCTTCCTTCATCAAGGAAAGGAGTCAAGTCGCCTAGAAAAGTGAAGGTGGCTTTCCCTAGACCAACGGTGCTACTGACTAGGTGTGTCCGACCTCATGTTTTCGATCTCGGTAGCTTCATCTTCTAGATTTGGTAAAAAAAACACTCGCGCCTAAAAAAAAGGTTGAATCTGATGCTTCATAAGTTTGAGATTTTAAACTACTTCCTAAAAAAGTTAAAAGATTTAGAATCGTAACAATTTTTGGAACTCTTCCCCTCTTCAGCGTTTGGTTCGGCTGTAGCTTTTTTTTTTTTTTGATACGGATGCTTCTGTTCACGTTCTTTGTCTTGTTTTTGTTGTAAAGTGCATGCTAAAGCTATGTGTTTCCTTTGCAATCGAAGAAGGCTGACTCACTTGTTCCAGATGGATCAGCACCAGCAACCTTCCCTTCTGGTTGGCTCGCTCGTGATTCAATCCAACTAGAGAGAATGGTCTTTGGTCAAGAGAGCTTGATAGGGGCTTTTCTTATTAGTAAGTAATCGCTCAATTCAAACAACTAGCGACTCTCCTTTCAATCGAGCATAGCAAGCTAACCTCTCCTTTCAGTTGAGTCTCAGAAAAGTTCTCCTCTCGCCTTGCTCGAGTATAGCAAGCTATCCTCTCTTTCTTTAGTTTGAGTAGATCTTGACTCGTTGACAAAACTTCATATTTTTTTTATGCTTCAAGATAGGCCTTCTTACGTAACACACTAAGCCAAGTATCAAGTTGCTGCTGTAAAAAAGTTTCATTTTTCTTTCACCTAAGAAGGAAAGGAGGAAGTTGCGACCCTAGCCTTAGCTATTAGACCCTTGATGTCGACAGGATGCCAACATACTACTTGAAATTCCATGTTTTGGGAGTGTCTTAGTTTCATGTTAGTTACGGTTCAAGCCAAAACTCAAGTCTTTTCTAAGAAGGGTTCTTTTAAATGTTCTAAAGTAAAGTCTTTTTTTCTCACTTTGACGCATTCTGCAGTTAGTTAAGGAAAGACTCATGCTCATCGACCGACGTGGTGGTTGCAAAAGAGTCGCATCGTGAAGAAAAAAGATAGTCAGATATACGATAAGAGTCTTTTCAGAGTTCGATGGCCTGACGTATGCTTACCAAAGTTTTGAGATGTATGTATCTCAATCCATATCTATAGAAAATCTATATAATCTATAGAAATGAAAAATTGGATGATAAGAAGAAGCTGGGTCTTCTCCCTAGCTTATTGCAGAGTCCCATCACAGGATCAGTTCTGGCTGGCGCACGACGCCCTCCCAAGTTGAAATCACTTCAATTTTCTTAGTGTAGGGTGGCGACAATCTTCTTCTTTGAAAGGCTTCGGGCACTTAGATACAAGTGACTATGTTCATGGTAGATCGAACATTTTCAAGTGGCTTACCAATAATGTACTAGCTCTGTCATCACTCTAATCAATCCCTATGGAAAAAAAAACTCAGGCCAGCTATTCCATGATGAGTCATCCGCACACCTGAAGGCGTGGCATCCATACAAAGTAGGACTCCCATCAATCAAACTATTCACAACACTGAAAGGAAAGGGGACAGACTTCAAGACAAAAACTTGATTCATGAATGAAAGTGCCTTTCCAAGTTTCCAGGTGACATAGATTGATTCAGAAAAGAAACTATCTGACAAGGGTGAGCCCGACATTCCAGCGGCCTCGAAGCCCGCACATTCAACTATGGTGAATGATGATGCTGGGGAATGTGTCGAGGCGGCGAACAACAACAACACAAAACTATTTTTTTTTCTGTAATGAGATGAGCCCAGTGCATTGCATTGGACCGATGGATAAGAGAACTGAGCTTGCCCAAAAAGCACTTGGGCGCTCTACTAAAGAGGATTGGCCTGGAGATTCTTAAAGCGGGAAATCCTTAGCTCGCAAGGGAATTTGGATAGGAAACCCTTCTAATTGAAACTGTATAGAAGGAAACTCTCAAACTCATGATGAAATGGAACCATCCTTAGTCGACTAAGAATCAAAGGCCCTAGCTTTCATCCGGTTCCCTTGAGTGGCGGTGGGAACATTCCAGAGTTCTTTTGTGCCTAATCAATTGGATCTATTGCACCCAATAGGCCATTAGTGGCACCCCAATTATACGCATCGGCCCACAGGTGCCCAAGGCCCGAATGAAAGACCCAAGCCTATATGCACGGGCTGACACATCCCAAAAAGTCCTCAAAATGATCAGGCTAGCACTTTTCTTCTTCTTTTCTTAATGACATCATAGCTACACGAGGGAAAGTGATGCTGCCCACACTGCCGCAAAATAGGGCTCCCCCCAAAAATGCCAGTTCCACCATCAGGGCCCAGAAAGTAGCATAATTTTGTTAGGTTGCATTTCATTCCAGAAAAGTAGTATATGGTTCAAAGTGCCTTGTTCCATCCATGAATCCTCTCCATCACTAGTCTAGTGGAGGTGTTCTTTGTATTGCAAGAATGAAGAAATGTATGAACACAAAGAATGAGCAGACCAGCCCACTTTTCTATGTGGGCTCATTTCATAATATCTTAACTCAAATGGACCAATTTCTGACTTTCACTATGAATCATCAGTCTGATTGCCCAGCGTAATGTCAGAAGTATGTTTTTCCTAAAAGGTCCCGAGGGATGATGAGCCTAGTTTCCATTTTTCCTACAATGGTCTTCTCTTTTTTCTCTTCCCATTAATAGACTCTTCTCTAATTCCTAGGAACTTTCGCCAGCCCCAGGTGGCTACTTATCTTTCGGAGCCAGCTCCATGACCTTTTCGCAATCTTCGGCTTGTCTTTATGGTTTGCTTGAAGCAAGAAACATTTTTGAGTGAAGAGTTTCAGTATTTTCTCTGACATTCGGTCGTCGTTAGCTCACATGTCCGTTTCATTATTACAACCTTCTTTCTTTATGTCAAAGACAAGAAGCTATGTGAAAATTCTAATTGGATCTTGGTTGTTCTTAATAGTGATGGCTATTCATTCAAGCCTTCAGGTAGCACCACCAGATCTTCAACAAGGTGGAAATTCTCATAGGGTAGGGCCTGTAGCTCAGAGGATTAGAGCACGTGGCTACGAACCACGGTGTCGGGGGTTTGAATCCCTCCTTCCTCACCTTCAACCGGCCCAAAAGGAAGGGCGGGTAGGAAAATCATGATCGGGATAGTGGCCGCAAAGCTATTGAACTCGGGTATGGTCCTTTGCCAAGCATTACTTTTTTGATTTCTAAGTCAGGGTCAGAGCCCCTAGAAACTCTCAATATGGAAGGGGACCTTGAACTATGGTGAAACAAAGGCCCCGTACGACCTACGAGAGTGAAGTGCTTGGTAGCTTTTATGATCACAACAGATGAACTAACAGCTCATAAGCGATCTGATATGCTTTTCCGTTAGAAGCATACATGCAGGGGCTTCTTTTTTAAGTTCAGTAGAGCTGTAATAGCGGGACTAGTAGCTAGCTACTCGACGGGTTGGATTGTTGAAGAAGACACATAAACATCATACTCTAACGTTGGCAAGAAACCCGAAGAGGTTCCACTTCATGGGCTCACTGGAAATGATTCAATACTGGCTATTGAACAAGGGCTGGCTTTTGAGCTATGAATTAGAGGTTATCCACTGGGAATAAAAAAATGGCATACTATGACCAATTAGGAAAGATGCCAACATGTTTGAAAGAATAGAACATTTCACTTAGGATATGATTTCAAGGATCTTACCCAAATGCAATTTTGGGATTTTGATAACCCGTGTTAGGATTAGCATGAAATACCACTACTTTCAATTCTTCCAGAGTGAAGTCTCTTTCAAGCCAAAGAGCATCAGCATCATGAAGAGTCCTTTGGGGAGGCTTTAACCTTTCTGAAACCCACCTACAAAAAGCACTGACCGTAGCCTTCATTCAGTGATTGAAGTTGCTGTCATGCCTATGTCATGAAGGTCTCCTATTTCTTTTCACTTTTCAGCCAGTCATCCAGTTGTAAGGTCTCTAAACAAAGGTACTAGATAGCTTCAAGCGGGTAAGGAAAGTTGCTAGAGCAAAGAAAACAAGCTAATTTGAGGCGAAAAACACGGGTTTTGAAAGCTAGAGATGTTCAATTCATGCTTTTTTTGATAGGTATTTCATCTTTTTAGTGAATCTATGGTCGCCCCCATCACAAAGTTTCTAATGGCTTTTGGTATGCTGTGTGCATGAAAGGATCTCAGCTGGTGTAAGGTTCTCATCCCATAGACCCCATTTCAGTGCCATTGCAGAGGGCTCTCTGGGCCCTCTAGTTTTTAGATCGCTCTTATAGTGTGCGAAGTATAACAAGCTATAGCCACTTTGCTTCCAAGTGCTAGTGAAGGAACCGCGACCCGACCCAACCAGTACCTTATGAGATTGGTCAGATATGTCAACTTCTGCTTCTACTATGGAGCGATTGAATGAGGCGGTCGACCAAGATCCTCGCCTCCTTTCATCCTCCCAAAAGCTCCAAGACGAAAGATTCATCTTGGTTTTAAGACTATCAGTCGCTACATTTTTCTATATTCATGGTGAAACCGTTAGAAAAAAGATTGCATAGCAAAGAAAGAGGTTGACTCATTTCCAATGAGCAGAAAAAACATGCCAAAAAGAGTGTCCAAGAATATTGTATCATAAGAAAAAGAAAGAGACTAGCACCTTTCCCTTATTCTACAAGTTCAACGCTCCACGCCTTCTCTCTTGGATCAAAAAAAGAGTTCCACACCCAGACTTTTTCCATATGAAAATGAGAATGCTGAACAAAGACACCAGACACTTTGAAGCAAGAAGTTTGTGAATGAAAGGGTGCCCGACCATAATTTACTTAAGTTGGCAGTTTTTTTTCTTACTATAAGAACAGAGTTCATTCCTAATAGGCTTCTCAAATTCTAAGAAAAGAATTGGTAAATCACCCGAAGTTGTAGAGTTTGGATAAGAAAAATCTAACATATCACAAATGTAGAGTGCTCGCGGCTAAATATGAATTGAGACAAAGCTTTCTAAAGCGTTCCTCAAGAAACTTTGATCGGGTCTCGATGACACCTCGACGCCTCCGTGAGCTTTGTAAATGTTGTTGATCAATTTCATGATGAGTACTATTTTACCCACTCCAGCTCCCCCAAATAGTCTAGTTTTTTCTCCACGTCGAGGACCTTTAGTACCGTACCCTACCCCCGAACCAAAAGCCTTCGGGCCAAGCGATGACCGCCCTTGTCCGCACCTTTCCTTTTTCCATTCACTAGCTTTGTTCGCCGGTCTCGAAAAGCTTGAGTGGTTCATCCGGACCATATCTCGCTTTTGCATGACAATCTCACTCAAATTATAGGGACCTACACATATTAGTGATATCGGGTCCCGCTAGAACCACATGTGCAAGTTTCCGCATGTGGCTCGTCCGTTTTTTTTTCGAGGCCGTGACTTTGCATGGGAAAAGTGGGGCGGGCGCAAACTTTCATGTAACAATTTTTTTCGCACCGGACCATGACATCTGAGTTGACAATGATGAAGGAAGGCGGGCAAATCTGCAAGCTTTATCACACGATGGAGGAACCATAACATCCACAGTTTGCAACATCTTATATAGGAGAAAGCGGGGTAGGGAGTACTCACTTCATTTCATTACGCTCATTTGGTCTCACTTACTTTCGTTTCCTTTATCCAACAGGAGGGGAGGAGAACTCGGCCTGTTCTAATTGACCCGATAACCATGGAGACTACCGCTTTCACTACTCTTGAAGGCCGATGCACACCCCTACTCTTGGATTTCTTTCCACCCTTCCTAAAACACCATAAAAGGTCTAAGCATTTCACTTAGACAAGTTCAAGGCTATAGTGGATTTCTTGAAAAGAAAAGAAAATAAAGGAGGCGAAGATTGGGGCTTGCACGTGCTATCCATCCTTCTTTTCTATCCTTTTTTTGTTCGGATGCAAGAAGATGTCCGAAGGGTACCGGTACTACTGGATAAACAAATGACTACCTACCGGGGGTAACCACTACCTATGGATGGGATGCGACGCTTTCTCTACCTACAAAAAAGTGTGGATAGAGTAGCCATTTTCTCAATCAGCTATGAAAGATGTAGGGGAAGAAGTCGGAATTCCAATTTCTAGATCTTCCAGACCACCATTGTGATAGTAGCCACCATTGGTCTACCGATTGAAAGCTTAAAGGACCAAAAGATGGTGGAAAATGGCTACCTAGCATCATGGCTATCAACACCACCAACCTATGGTAGATCCTACATTCATAGCGTGTGCGTGACATAGGCATCATTGACAACAACAACACGGAAAGATCCATTGTAGTTGGAAGAAGCACCAATGTGAACATGGGGAAATTGAGGGATGGCGGGCGATTCCAAATCCAAGATCGTCGAGTAATGATGATATATGAGCACATGGAAATTTCAAAAGTGGGCATAAACCACACGCTTCATGTATGAGCTATGCCGAACTCATCGGGAGGGGTTGGCGTACTATTTCATTCAACATAGAAACACATATTCCTGAAAAGTGGAGCTGGGAAGTTTATTGGTAACTTCTCCCTTAGTTTCCACTGATCGATTCATCTATAGCTCGGCTAAGACCACATCCAACAGTGGTTGGAACAGCTCACAAAATCCAACCACTTCACCTACTTCATTGCCCCAACCGTTTCCGATACCTCTATTGAAACAGAATGGTTTCATCATCTTTCATCGATTGGTTATTCCTCCCCGCTCATATCTTCTTATCCCATTTTGGTCTCTATTAGTTCATAAGATTGAAGGAAAAGCCTAGATTCGATTGTTTTCCAAGAATGTTGAGCCAGGCCTGGGTATGTAGCTCGACTCAAAATTGTCGTATACCTCATTCCACTCAGAATTGTTGTATAGAAATCAAACTTTATCTTTCTGGACTGATTCCCTTTCTCAAAGGAGCAGTGTAGGAAGGAGATCAGAAGGCAAGGGACGTAGGCTCTCGGTCGTTGGGGGAGACATTTTGATCTTCATGCCAAAAAAGCTTGGGCACTGCTCCAATATCTCTTTCTTTTTGAGAAGCCTACCTTCGCTTTAATCCATTCTCGCATGAATCACCGAGGAGTTCTTTTCGTCGGTGATCATAGAAGTGGACAAGAACTATTCCCTTCCCATCCGAAGAAGGCAAGTCAAGCACTTTCGCGACAATTAGACTTTTTTCATTCGGGGAAGATACAAAATTGCCAGTACTCTTTTAGCTCATTGAATCTCAGACACCACTGTTTTCTTTTCCCCAGTTGGAAATGAAATAGTTCCATGTGTTCGAGAATCAAGCAGAGAAAAAGGATTCACTTGAAAAATGAATAAGAATCTTGACGCTACTGAGCAAGTATGTTAGTGTGGTTTCTATTGGTGCAAATCTAATCACTCCATTTGAGATGAGAAGGAATTCTCCATTAGTAACAAATAGTTATCCATTAAGTGGAGGAAAAAGGTTATGCTCCTATTCCTTTTCTTGAAAAAATGGACAAACAGGGTAAGCTACCTAGCCAACTTTCAGAATGAAATGTCGTCACTGTATGGATAGCTTTTTTGTGAAAAGGACTATTGCTTTCTAATTAGAATTGAAAAAAGAATTCTAATTGAAAAATGAATGGGTAGAGCCAAAGACCTAGGGCAACCTGTTCAAATTCTCTTAGAAAAATACAAAATGCCAGCCCAACGAAAGAAGTCGAAGAAGAAGAACACTCAAAAAATCATTCACAATCTGGAGGACTATCGCCAGCCGGCAAGGCAGCCCATCAAGCTTGCCGAATTTATGTCTGAGCTCTAGATAAGCAAAGGAGGTAGATGAAGAACCACTCCTAGTTAAAACCCACCGGGTCATCTCGGTGAACACACTAAGCCGAGTATCAAGTTGTTGCTGTAAAAGAGTTTTATTTTTCTTTCACCTAGGAAGGAAAGGAGGAAGTTGCGACCTTAACCTTAGCTATTGGACCACAGGTAGCACCCAATAGAGCCTAACCCTGAGGACGAACCAAAATGGTATAGTAAAGCTAGTACCTGCTTGGTGTAAGTACTTCTCAAACTTGACATAGCTTTTAAGGAGAGAATAATTGAAAGGTGAGTTATGTATGCCTATTTTGTCTCAACTTCCAATCAACATAGCCCATTTTGTAGAAACTTCCAATCATTGTATCAAGATTTTGTATCATTTTGTATCTATATTGTGTTGATACAAAATCTAGATTGGGTGGGTGTTCAGTTGAGTGGCCTAACGGCTCCGGTTGTTGCGGTATGGAGGGATGGGGATTTAGTGAACTAAGTCCGAGTTTATTCTTACTAGGCGGACTTCCTTGTTGAAGAAATTTTTTTATAGCGGAAAAAAGCCTTAGTGTTGGTCTTTTTCTTGTGTTAGAAGCTCTTATTTCGTTATCTTTGATGTTCTAGTTGCAGTTTATCATAAGCTTAAGCAAGTCCAGTCTGCATAGGATAAGATGGACAGTGAAGAGGGACATCAGAATCTTTCTAAGAAAGTCCCTGTCCCTAATGGGCATCCGCACCTCATTTTTTTTCTTCAGTGGCTAAAAAAAAGAGAGATGCTTCACAAAGGGAAAATAGCTTACCTTTCTTCCATTCAGCTATTCAAAATCGTTGAGTGTAGGATCCGATCTGTTGAGGAAATAGATCTTTGAAATTCAAGTAGCTGGATCATGAGCTTGATCGATGACCTCCTTGAGAGGGACGTCGATACGCTACCTATCGTGGATCTATAGGGGAACAAATACATATTGTTGGTAGTCCTTATGTACTGTGCAGAACATAAGGAAACCTATGTGAACACCTAGTCCCATCCTTACTGTAGAATGTGGTACTGAGATTTCTCATCTCCACTGTTGAGGAAGTGCTAAGATTACTAAGCAAAAACACTCCTTCAGACCAGATCTTTCATATGAGCAGAAACACTCAAAAGAATTCTGTACCATGTACTTTGTACCATGCACATCACTTAGTGGGGACCCCAGAAAGTCACTTGAGCAATCGTGAAAAAAAAAGAGGAAATTGGAAAGAAAAGATAAAAGAGACGAAATGAAGAAATGCAAAATGAGCAGAATCGGAGTTTCTTTGTACTCTATTTGAAATACATCCTTTCTATTGTTATCCTTCCACTCTTTGATTGAATCCTTTAAATCTTTACAATGACCCCTTATTTTATTCGTGAAGCGGAATACAAAAAGTAGTGTTGTTTGTTGAAGGCAAACAAAAAGAATGTCGGCCTCACCTCCATACTGACTTGATAATGGAAGCTACTGCAATGCTAAAAGTAGAGTGCTTTCTGCGAGACACGATAGTTTTCTCTTTTTTAAAATCCAATACACGCGGCCGGATCAAAAGCTGTCGGCTGGCCAACCATCGTAACTTCAAGGTATGCGAAGGTGAGTACATCCATTTGCTCGCTTTCCTTCATCCATAAATCTTTGAACCGGCCTTGATGCACCACCCGGTCCCAATCCAAATCGGCTTTGCCAATTGCTATAATTTGACTATTCCAATGAAAAGCCCAGGTCTGGGGATTGAAAAATCATCACAAGGCGCTAGATGAGCAAAGCCCTTACTAACCTATGTCAGAAACTCTTTCTCTTCTTCTGGTCAGGTAGCCAGGTACGGGTAGGCGGTTCAGGTCATGGACTCATGGTAGGCTAGTTTTTTGAGTGGAGAAATTCTTTGCTACGTACCTTGCTTCTTGGGCAGGTTGCTTTATGAAATGTATAACTTGTACAAATTGTACAAATCTTTCCATTTTTTAATTCGATCCGATCCATTCGTTCGTGGAGTTATTTACTCAATCGCAAAGATTTCTTCAACACCTCTAATAGAGGAACAAATAGTCAATTTAGAAAAAAAAAACTTATTGTCAGCCTCTTTCGGATATGAATCTATCGATTGAAGGGAAGAACTTGCATCGTATCTCGGTTTTAATTCAAACATGGGTTTGATTCACACTTCATGTTTGAGAAGTCTTTACCATTGCACAGTCCAGTCCGCTCGCTCTTAGTGTGTACTGAATGAAGCCTTTAGCTTCGATCTGTCATGAAGCACATTGAGTCTCTTGCACATTACGCTTCTGGCGGTCTTGAGGGAAGAAAGCCTATTTTCTTTCGTTTCATGGGAGAATATTTGTAGGCCAAAATAGTCGGTGGTTTGGGCATTATGAGTGTTTACTACGCATGCCTCTATACTAATCTATTATGCTGGAAAATCTTACAGCGTAATAGCCTATGGGGAAAATGGTTGGCATGGAGAGATTTTTGGAGCAAAACATTTTGGGAGTGCAAGCCTTCTGCTTCTCAATCTGCAGTGTTTATAAACTGACTAGGCCATAAAACACTACTGCACCTTTGAGTCATCCGAAAGCATACTGGTTCCACCTATGGGGCTTAGTAAAAACCTGATCTTTACCAAGTCAATAAGATCTGACCAATACCCCTGTCAGTTTGGGCCAGTTGGCCTAAAATCTTTCTTCTATGTTTACCTTGGATATTCCCGAATGCTTGTAGGAGCCCTCAATCATACATAAGCACTTTGTATCAATTTCTAAAGCTTAGTCTACGCCCCTTATCATTCTTATACTCTGGGAGCCACTAAGTTGGAGCCAATGTATGTATCCATCTATTTCGGCAACCCCAGCCGAGCTCCAATTGGTCAACTAGCTGAGCCAAATAGGTGCGCTCAGTTCGTTAACTGGTCTTTGTTTAGCCATTCAAATAGTGACTAGCATTTTTTTAGCTATGCCCTTCAATGACTTATCGGTTACCTTGCTTAAGGAAGAGTGTAACTAAAATGTAGATGAACCGGAATCACGTCGAATCTTGTTTCTTAGCGTGAAGCATTTTGACAAAAGGGGTCCGGTATGCAAAATTGCGTAGACAGTAGTCCGTAACCTACAAGATCATTCATGAAATTTTGAACTGACTTCTAAAGAAATAGTGAAAAGCCGACCACAAGACGCTGTCTAATCGATTGCAGTGATGCAGACGATCAAAAGCATGGATAAAAAAGATCCAATCTAATAAGGTCAGCCTGCTGAGATGCCCCAGAAGAAGTTGTCAGGACCTAAAAGACTCTCTTTCAGCCTGAAGAACCAGCTATAAGCATTTTTTTGGAGCGAGCTAGGGAAGTTGCTTGATTTGAAGTTAATTCAACTGGTTCTATTGCATCAGTGGAAACCCATGTTGAACTACTCTAACTGCATCAAAAATGAAAAAGGCTAAACGGAGATGCTCTCTGCTCGCTTTTTTCTTTTATCCTCTAGATTTGTACATCCCACAGGGTAGTATGGTTGAGCCGAGGCAGGCTTAGATCCACTCCATTTTTGAGTTTAGGTGATTTCTTCCTACCTTCTTTTCAAAAGAGAAGACCCGGCGTCCCTAGCCCAAGTGGAAGTCCCTTTTCGGATAGAACCTTTTCTTTCTTTTCAAGCAGAGGCACTGATCTCATCAAGTAAGTTGTTCAATCAGCTCTGCTTCTTCTACTTGGTCACAGGATAGGAGATGCAATTTTCTTCAAGAAGAGAAGCTCGACTCATTTGGACTAGTGCCTTCTCTTTTCAAAGAAATAGGGAGGGATCCGGGATGGAATCCCCTTACTTACCAGCCCATGCTCCAAGCGAGAAAGATCCGACAAGATGCCCATCTCTCTCTTCCTTTCACAATTGCTTTCAATGTCAAAGAGTCAACTAAAGAAATTCTTGGGCTTCTATGCTTTCTCTTTCTTTATTTGCTATGCAACCTTTCAAATTTCTTCTGCACCAAGAACTGAAGATTGTGTAGGTTGTAAAAGATGTGAATCCGCTGCTCTGTGGGCTTAGTTGAGTGGTCATTTTTTTAGGGTGAATCACGCGTGCATCTTCAAGTTCCATCATTCTAAACAGTTCAATCTGCATATCAACATGAAGTTTCGCGCATAGGTGGCAGAGCTGTAGGAGACCTCACGCCCCATTCGACTGCCTAGGAGAAGAATGAAAGGTAGGCACCTAGGATCCGCCCTGTTTCTCTTGACTTCATTTCAGAAGATCCAATTCTTTTTCATAAAGGGTACTGGTACTACTGGATAAACAAACGACTACCTACCGGGGGTAACCACTACCTATGGATGGGATGCAGCGCTTTCTCTACCTACCAAAAAGCATGGATAGAGTAGTCATTTTCTCAATCAGCTACGAAAGATGTAGTGGAAGAAGTCAAAATTCCAATTTCTAGATCTTCCGGTTATTGAGATAGTAGCCACCATTGGTCTACTTCTGATTGAAAGCTTAAAGGATCGAAAGATGGTGGAAAATGGCTACCTAGCATCATGGCTCAGTCCATAGGGTTTCTAGTTTTTCTAATGTCTTCTTTAGCAGAATGTGAGAGATTACCTTTTGATTTACCAGAAGTAGAGGCGACCAATAAAATCTAATAGACGAGGCATATCTTCAACAGGAGTAATGATAGACTTGAAAGTCTCACGACTCACTCTCTTTGCTTGAAAGATAGAGGCACTAGAGTTGGTAAGCCCCAATGCAAATTGCAGAATAAAGAGAGTGCTCTTCTCTGACATTCAGTTAGATTTGGATAGTAGATTCTTCCGATTTTGATTTAGGGTGGGAGTTTAGAACATGTATCTATCCGTACAAAGCTAGGGATGCGTCTGCCCTTGCTGGGTATGAAATGACCCATGGTTCAAGAGAAAGGTTTTGATGCTGCAGGATTGGCACAAGGCTTTTTGTGGTGGCCTATAGTGCAAGAAGGAATGCAGATGGGGCCTCAGTAAGCCCTTGACAGTACGTTCAGTTTCTTCGCCCGTCGATTGAGGGTATTGGGATGTTAATGAGCAAGGCATACTTCTATTCATTGATAATCTATTTTGTTTCGTTCAAGTAGGGTCCAAAGTCTCTGCCTTATTAGGTAGAATGCCTTCTGCAGTGGGTTATCAACCTACCCTTAGTACATAAATGGATTCTTTGTAAGAAAGAATTACTTCTACTAAAGAAGGATCCATAACATCGATCCAAGCAGTTTATGTACCTACGGATGATTTGACCGATCCTGCTCCTGCCATGACATTTGCACATTTAGATGCTACTACCATATTATCAGGGGGCGAAGAAGCGGGACCTTCACACCAAATAGCCATTTTTCATAATTCAAGCCGCCTTGAGTTCTTGCTGGGGAGTTGAGTGGGGAAATCAGATTTTGGACTCACTTCCACACAAAATCTAGCATAAGCTTGGCTTGATTTATCGACAAAAAAGGTCTGGCTCGAGTCAGTTCCTTGTTTGTTTTCAGGATCTGCTTGTTTCTCATAGCTTCTGCGGCTATGACAAACCTCCAGACCCCGGCTATGGAAAAGGAGTGCCTCCTAATTTTGATATAATCAACATGCTTCTTTTTTGTTTTCTTTTTTATTGAATTTTTTTCATTATGAAATTCTAAAAAATTCTTAGAAATGGAAAGTATATGCATGAGACACAATCTATTAATCGATCTATTTGATATTTGAATATTCTATAGATATAGATGATATATCCTATTTTTATCTATAAAACTTGGTGCTAATGAAACTATTTGAGTCAAATTCAACTGTCACAATTCCGAGTCGCACCAAAATTCGAGTTCCTTTTTTGGATTTCCTTCTTGATCAATGATAACCCGCATTGTCATCATATCGTATTATCATGCCATTGTCACATTTGAGTTCTTTACGTGCATACAATCATAGCTCTAATTCTTTTCGATCTTTCTAGAGGCATGTTGGGCCGCTTCTTTGATTACAACAAGAACATCACCAATATGAGCATATCGGTGATTACCAGTTCCTATGATTCGAATACACATCAATTCTTGAGCTCCACGGTTATCCACTACATTCAAAAGGGTTTGAGGTTGAATCATATCATTTTTCTTTGAATCTCTTATTTCAAATAATGGAAAAAAGAAATATTGTCTATCCAGAGAGAAAGAAATCCGTGGTTGTTTTTCAGTCTCCATACTCCTTCTTCTTTGACTTTTGTTTACCTATCCTGAAATAACAAATTGAGTTCGTATAGGCATTTTGCATGCTCCATAGCAGCTTTGGCTACAGTTTTTGATACTCCACTAATTTCATAAAGTCTTTAGCCCGATTTCACAATGGATACCCAATATTCGGGGGATCCCTTGCCCGAACCCATACATGTTTCTGTAGGTCTTATAGTAATAGGTTTGTCGGGAAAGATACATACCCATATCTTTCCACCACAATATGCATATCGTGTCATTGCTCTTTGCCCTGCTTCTATTTGTCTAGTTGTGATCCAAGTAGGTTCAAGTGCCTGAAGAGCGTATCTGCCAAAATAAAGATGATTGCCTCGGTAAGATATTCCCTTCATTCTACCTTTATGTTGTTTACAAAATCTAGTTCTTTTGGGTATCCAAGCTCTATGGCTAGTCTACGCTCTTTGGACTTTTCAAACTTAGTGAACTGAAACTTCTGAGTAGCTAAAGGAAGGAAAATCAAAAAAGAAACCGTGAGTAGCGGCGAGCGAGAGCGGAATAAGGCACGTAGTGAAAGAGAAGTGGTTTCATTCTATTTGTTGTGGATTGGATGATGGAAAAACCAGCAAGCAGCAAGAGTATGAAACTGCAGCAAAATTGAATGAATCTGAAGAACCATATGGAACATGATCCTCAGTGCGAAGGAGCAATCTTTGGCTCGACATGATCATCGCTGAAGGTGCTAGTTTTGCTTCCTTGAGTGATCATAGTGCCAGGGTGTGTGTCACAAACACTTGAAAGTTGATTTATTTCTTCAATCCTCCTCCAGTCAAGAATTAGTTTTGTCACAAGCAAAGGAGGGTCTGTGCTTTCCTTCTTAGTCTTTGACAAATTCCCCTGCCCCTAGTCTTGCATTCTTAAGGTAGAGTACTTTCTAAGTTAGAAGATTCCAAATCCTGTGGATGCCTCAAAGAAATCCCTTTTGCCCTGGAATCTCAAGTTTTAATTCTATCTATCTCGTGATTCCCACGGTTGAGGTAGTCAATTCTAACCTTCTTAGCTTCAGGTCTCACATCGGTCAGGATCGAACCCTTTCAGTCAAGCGTATACTAACCTTTCAATCTTAGGAAACCTGTAAGCTAACTCCATTCCAAGACTTTTGAGTTTCTATATAGTAGAGCATCTTATCCCTTATCCCTTCTAAGAGCAGCTAAGCTCCTCCCCACTAGGAAATCAACACATTTCTTCGGCTTCTACCCAAAAGAAATTTGCAGTCTTCAATGAGGGCCCTGAGTTGATTAGAATGAAGTCTTTCATGTTTGACCAAGAATGATTGACATTTCTTGAGGAGTTGCATTTTCCAAAGTCTTATCCATAGTCTAGTAGCTAGCTAGTGTTTTTCAGCTGGTTGCATTTTGTAGCGCGCGTAGATAAGGAAAGCAAAATCCAAGTGGGGAAGTGGGGGCCGGTGCCTTTTTATAGCCTCAACTCCTCTCGAGCTTTCTTTTTCATCTGTGGGGAACTACTGCCTTTATGTCTGAGGTGGGGGAGGGGGAGAGGGGAAAGCTTGAGCCTACTTATCCCGATAGGGACCCCCTAAAGGGAGCAGTTGAGAGGTTCCAGCCGAGCTGAAGGGAAGAACTTCTGTACATGATTGTAGTATGTCACGTCATCTCATCCTCGTAGCATCGAAGAGTACCTATGCACTTCAGGAGATTTGGAGTCAAACTCGAGGGTAGTGGCAAAGTGAGAGTGTTTACCATTGGCAATCCAGTGTGGCGCTTTGCATTCGCTGATGATTCTTCGCTGACACCGACGGACGTTGATTAGGCCCTTGAAATCGGTAAAGCTTCGGCATTCTCTGCTATCATGAGAGACATTTGTCATCACTTGCACAAATCTGATTAAGCATATGCTAACTCAGCAGTTTGGGTCAGATTGGGAAATGGATTCTTCTAGAACGTGTGATGATCTAATCATTCAAATCTTTTTTACAAAGTCTATAAATTATACGTCCCCTGGTTGAATCATAATGACTCATTTTGATTTTGACTCTATCTCCGGGTAGTATACGTATAAAACTGCATCGCATTCTCCCTGAAATAGAACCTAGAATTAGATCATCATTATCTAATCAAACTCGGAACATACCATTAGGAAGTGATTGAATGAAACCCTCATGAATCAATTTTTGTTCTTTCATTCTGAACCCCTTTAAGTATTAACTAATAGAGGAAGAGTTCTATAATTCACTTCTCCTCTCTCTTTTACAAATAGGAAGTTCAAGAGAAAATTAAGGTACCCCAAGAGAATCAACATATATAACACAAAATTTCTCCTCCAATTTTTTCTAGTCAAGCTTCTCGATCTGTCATTATACCTCGAGAAGTAGAAGGAATTACAATTCCCATTCCACCTAAAATTTTAGGAATTCATTGATAGTTGGAATATGGCTTAAGTCGAACTAGTATGGTACCGCTCCTAGTTTTCTAATTTCTTTTAGCTTTTCAAATCCTGTATTCAATAGCTATTGAATGACTTTGTCTTTCGACTGATTGTCTTCCACCTAAAAATCAGAATGATTTTGAATCATAGACTAAAAACCCCTCTTTCTTTTCCTATTTCACCTTCTCATCTGAAGCGGGGAGCCCTTCAATCAAAATGTTAGGGAAATCTTTCCGCAAAAAGACTTTGACCCACTCCAAATAAAGCTTTTATGATGTCCCCCGAATTTATGGAAACTCTAGTCAAAGTGTTACTAGAGCCAGAGGTGTTCCTTGCTTACTTCGCCATGAAAGACTTGGAAGAAGCATAGTACCTCAAGGAGATTCTCAGAGAGGAGTAACCTTCTTCGATGAAGATCTATTGCTAGGAACATCATACCACAATCTTCCTTTGTATGTGTCAGTGACTGTAAATGGTCTGGCTCCAACTCATCTCTAACCTCCAAGGCTCGCTCGGCTCTGAAGTGAAGCGCTTGACAAGAATTTTTTGTCAGCAAACAGGATCCGAGGTTGGCGTGCATTCCCGTCCCATCCCACAAATATGAGTTGTTTTTGGCTCTATCTAGATTCCTTTCTGGAGTCACACAACTTTCATTTTGTTCTTTTGAAAGATGAAATTCAGCAAATTGGAGTCACTAGAGGTGCGTCAACAAGAATTGTTTGAGATTTGTCTCAAAACTCTCGATCGAGAGACGTTCTTTCCGTAGCAAATCATAGGTGAGTTATGTGGTAGACACGTGCGGGAGCTTCTCGAGAACTAGATCGGAGAATCCTCTCGGCTGACAAAACTAATTTTTTTCTCTGCCTAGGAAATTCTATTTATACCACTTGTCATCTTCAAGATTCTGAATCCTAAGCAACAAAAGTGAAGAACTATTGAAGAGTGGGATTTGGTTATGGTTTTCTGTCACGTTAGGAGTCAGTAATACATTTTGGTAGTCATTGATCTTGACAGAAGACTCAATCCTCCTCTTTTTATTCAGAAAGCAATTTTTGAATCCAAGAATTTTCAAGAAAAGGACCCCGAGGTACGTGTGAACCAAAAAAACCCAAATCTATTGCTAGGGTTGAAGCCTTTTTTTCCCCTAGTTCCTAGTGCCTCAGTGACTAGCATTGAAAAAGCAACAAAGAGACTTGAGGAAGGTATGCTACTGGTTTTCCATCTTCAGGTGGATCAACTTTCTTTGCTACCTTTAGAACTAGTGGTTATCCCGAGTGAATTCGATCAAATAGCTCTTTCTATCTTTTTTTTTGCCCTTCTTCCACTGCCTCGGGTAGATCGACAAGATCAATGGCTGGCTACTGGTCTTGTTTATGAAGTGATGCCGCTGCAGGATTAATGTTAAGGGATGCTGGAATAGGCAAGGATGTAGCACTAGTCTCACTGCTGGTGATGGGTTTAGTGATTAGTGAATTTTTTCCTACTCGGACCCACCGTACTTCCTTTGATTACTCCTTTGATATGGTAGAAAATTTTGGTTATGGTGGAGAGTGGGGAGTGAAAACACCAATGTAGCAGAGAACGACCACATTACAACATGAATGAAGACAGACAGAAGGGCGATGCCTTTTCCAAGTGGTTGATCTTAGCGTGCTAGCCGCTGTTTCATTTCATAAAGTGATAACACTTTCTCTTTCTTAGTGTTCCACCTCGTGGAGAACTCTAGTTACGCTTTGGTTGGCTTTCTCTTAGAGTCAATTTTCTCTAACTTGACTCAGCTTGACCTACTTGACTCAGTGGTTAGAGTATCTCTTTCATACGGTGAGAGTCATTGGTTCAAATCCAATAGTAGGTAAGCCGAAACCCCCGCTTTTGCTAGCGTGACAACAAGCATAGACTGGCATCAAGGAGAGGAGTCAACTGAATTACCAAAGCATCGATTGCTTCCACCACCTAGTGCCTTCTTCAACCGACAGATGTTCCACCACTGGATTCTCTCATTTCTTGGCATAGTAAGAAGCAGACTGTAGTTGCTCGATCCAGCACTGAGGCTGAATATCAGGCGCTGGATGATGCCACTTCGGAGCTCCTATGGATCAATACATTATGACAAGGTTCAAAGAAAGGGTGGGCCATTCACCATGAAGGCTAAAAATAAGCGATATAGGCTTGACTGGACCACTACAAGAAACTCCTACAGTAAATGCTCCTGTCTTAGAAAGGGTCACTAGATCTACAAGCATCTTTAGAGCCGCAGCTTCCATCGGTAAGGTGTGCCAGGCTATTCAACTTATTGTGAACTTTTGTATGCGATTCCTGCTATTCGTTACCAGTGAGTGTAGCATTTCTTAGTTAGATAGTCCAACTCAATGGTTGAGCATCTTGTACTTGTATAAGAATCTAGGTTTTTCTAATTTAGAGCATCTTTTCACTATGCTAGCTTCTTTGATTCAGCGCTAGTTTCAAACTATAGGGTAAGGGCTCTTCCCATGCTATTGCATATGTACTTAGCTTAGCTAGTTTAAGGCTTCTATTCTAGCTAATTTGGGGCAAAAACACGAGTTTTGAAAGCTAGAGATGTTCAATTCATGCTTTTTTATGATAGCTATTTCATCTTTTTAGTGAATCCATGGTCGCCCCTGTCACAAAGTTTCTAATGGCTTTTGGTATGCCATGTGCATGAAAGGATCTCAGCTAGTGTAGGGTTCTTGTCCCACAGACCCCATTTCAGTGCCATTGCAGAGGGCTCACTGGGCCCTCTAGTTTTTAGATCACTCTTCGTGCGCGTGAAGTACAACAAGCTATAACCACTTTGCTTCTAAGTGCTAAGGAGCTGACCGACCAACCAATACCTTATGAGATTGGTTAGACACGTCAACTTCGCTTCTACCACTGAGGCCAATGAGGGGCAGATTGATCGAGATCCCTGCCGCGCCTCCTTTCATCCTCCCAAAAAACTTCAACTTGAATGATGGGCTTCAGCCAATGAAGTCTAGGGCCTCAGGTGATATGATAGAATAAGCTGTGAATGAGTCTTTCTTTGTGCTCCTTCATAGTTGCACCTTGGGATGTGACTTTACAATGATAGTCCTGTGGTTTGTGAGACATCTCCTTTTTTTAGATAGGATTTTGGCCACACACTTAGAGGCGCGAAGCGAAAAAGAAATGAGGTAGCACTCAACTTATGTACGAGCTTAGGCGGGAGCCTTTTGGCAGTCAAACTAGAAGTTTGGATTAAAAAAAAAGGTCATTAAACAAAGGCACCATTGCGTAAGGAACATAAACATCATTTCGAGAACGCCTCATATACAATGAATGGCTTTGACTTTTTTTGGTTTGAGTCTTTGTGAGATGCTTTGGATAACTACGCTTATTATGTCTGATCATTCTCACTTCTCTATCTCTAGGTTCCACCACCACCTTGCTGTCGATGCATTCCCAGAGCTTGCTAGCAATTTCATCATCTATGATATTTGGCGTTGAGGTTGCCTTCAGAGCTCACTTTGTATGTCAGAACTATTGGAAGATGAAAACTTTTTTCTATTTTGATGAAGAGTGTGTCGGTGCCATTACCCCCAAAAACCCTACATTAAAAATTGAGGTGGAACATCAAAAAAATCCAAGAAGATCGAGGAGGCCTTGGGGAGAAGGTAGCGCAATAATTCTATCCTCCCTTCCTGCTACTAGAGAAGCACGTACTACTACTACTACTTTGCACCTGCTCCTATTCTAGTTTCATTCACTCCTACACCTGGAACTCCTCTTTACCGCATTTCTTCCTTTTGCAAGAGCTACTGAAAGAGTCATGTTCACTGCTCTTGCACCTCCAACTCTTAGCGTCTTTCACTTCATGAAGATGCGCTCACTCTCTAAGCATTCGATGAATGTCACTGCGCAAGTGCCTTTTACTTTCTTGAAGAATCTTCCTACTGCTGAACATTGTCTTCACTCTTTGACTAGCTCATTTAGAGTACCGATCACGCTCGCAGCCCCCCAAATGAACAAACAATCAGCGGGATCCAGCTGCATCCCTCACATGAGCCCGGAGGAAACCAAAAGGCTCACAGAATTTAGCCTTGGAAGCTCTACAGCTCCCTACTGAAGAAGAAAGCCAAAGAAACCACAGGAGCTCAAGGAGTCTTGGTGGCAGGCAATCTACCCAACTCAAATGTCCCTCAAAGCATATATCAAAAGAGGCAAATTGGAAAGCATTGTCTCATGCTCGTCTCATTGAATGGACACAAAAGAGATCTTTCCTATTATCATGAGAAAGAATTCTAAATCGACATGAACAATAGCCCCCCATAAAAAGAGCAGCTCCTAGTAGAGTAGTGGTATGGTCTAGAAGATGGACAAGAAGTTTTCAAGGTAGCCGTTTATGAAATTTGGTCAAAGGTTTTCACGGTAGACGCTTATGAAATTTTCACGGTAGCATGCATGTTGGGTACAGAAGACTTCATTACTCGCTCAGGAAAGTCAGAAGGAAAGGCATAAAGAAAGTACCGCAAACCCGATCAAACTCCTAAATCAGTGAATACGAAGTTCCGTCGCCACTTTTCTATGCAACCTTGGTCCCGAGCTTCCATTAGGATCACTTTCATCCGACTTTCCTTTGCTGTCTGCCAACCTTGGCAGGAGGGAGGCTTTGCCATTTGTTCTCTTGTATTACGAGTCCTCTTCTTCAAAATGGAATTGTTTTCTAATCTTTCTAAGGCAGAAGCACTGGAATGGGATGTCCTTACCCCTACAAAAAAATTGTCACTGTATGAAAAGGCTTAGAAAAGAACAGAAAACAAAAACACTAGTTGGAATGTCATTGCATTTCTATTTCATAAGAAAATAATTCACGGAGGAAGGTCAATGTGTAGCTGGGCTGGAGGAAAGATTGAATGGAAAAGAATGAGAGAGAAAGAAAGAGCAAGGCTATGGGTGAGAAAGGCGCTAGCTAATATTGACTCATTCGAGGTTCGATAAACAAGATCAAACGATCTTTGTTCGACACGCGTCCAGTCCAAACACAGTCTTTCTCCTATAGCATACTTTACCTTCTACATTTTGGATTGACTTGTCGAATCTCCACCACTTGTCCGACTCTCGAAGAGTTGAGCGGGCGCTGGCCAGCAACTTTCGTGCCTTAGAATGGTAGAGGGCTGCAGACATTCATTCTTCATACCTGGTCCAACCTCACAACCGGTTGGTCAAACAGAATTGGACAAAGAAAAGAGAGTGCTCGATAGAAACAACCTCAAGCCATATGACTCACATTGAAGTCTCATGCCCAAACCTTGAAAGAATTGAGCGCCTATGGAATTCACAACTAATCGAATTACCTTGAGTGAGAGAGGTGTGTGAGTTCCCTGGCGCCTGGCGGTCTCACGCTTGTAGCTTAGGAGGAAGAACTACCTATCGAGGGCTTTCACAAGGCGCTAGATGAGTAGTTTTTGTTTTCCTCCTCCGACTCATTACTTTATCATGGAATGGCGGGGAGCCATAGGGGATATCGGTTTGATCATTTGAAACATAAGAGATGACTTTTGCTAGGGTAGACAAACGGGCTTTACATAGTTCACTTCTGGGATGACCTATGTTTTTTTGAAAGTAAAAGTCTATATTCTTCGACCAAAATTCTCATTTCTCAGTGTACGAAGAACTGAAAGCACATGGCACATTCTCACAGATTAGAGAAGCAATATATTGTATGAAATCGCATTGATCATGCGACTACCTAAAAGGTAGGAATGACATCACATCTATGTTTCTAAAAAAATGGTACACTAGTGAGTTCGATTCTCGTTCTACCTATTGTGCTGAAACTTTTATCATCCATACGGTACGCTCCTCCATATCATCAGTTGGTTTGAGCAACTGACAGAAGAGAAGGCTTTTTGCTGGCTCTCTAGTTTAATTCGCTAGACCCAGCCATCAAAACTTTGTGTGGGAGGTTAGTGCACTCGCTTTGAGGTTAGGAATTCCTTCTTCATTCACTACCATCCTCCACAACTATCCTTGCTCTGTCTGTAATGGGATCAGGCAAGGTGTTTCACTCATTTCGACTTCTAATGCATCGAACCAAAGCTATCTCCAAAGAACCCATTCAATAAGAAAGATTAGAGGTCGTATTGACCATTGGTTCTCTCATTCCCTGAATGATAGCCTCGTAGATTGCGATCTTAGGTGAAACCCAAAGTGCGACCAACTTAAAACTAAAGAAATGGACGATATTCTACATCCGAGATCAAATATATGACTAACTCAATTGAAAAATGCCCTTCTTATGCTAGCGCTCTAGGATGGCAGGGTTGGTTGGTCAAACTTTCCTTGATTGATGGTAGCATTGCTAGTTACTTCAAGCTTTTTCTACTATATGCATATTCTCGTCTAGTGAGATGAGAAAGAAAGGCTGACTGACAACCCATGTCACTTTTCTTTTCACTTCTTCCTAACCAAAATCAATGTTTGTGTCTGACCATTTCTCCACGCATGCAAGTCTTCGCACGGTGCTAAGCTCTACTCTTCCTTTCGAGCAAGACTCTATCCGGATCTATAGATAGAGCTATTGATCTTAAGAACTCCATGAGCAAGCGAAGCGAGCCATGAGCCACCTTGGAAAAGCCTTCGTGCTCCCTTACTTCACTTGAACTTATTCACGCAGGTCCAAAACCAGCTAGCTCATTTTTCCATTATGAGATCTCAGCTCTTCTGAATGGTTAGAGAGATCCCCTCCTCTTGGTTGGCGCCGGGCCTGAGGGTGATGGGACTACTTCCTAAAAGAGCCTTTTGTTTAGGCCAGCAGGAGGGAACCTGATCTATCAAAAGAGGGAGCAAAAAATAAGCTTTGCTCCCCTTTTTTCAAATGAAGAAAAGAAAGAAGGGTCAAAGTTTAGACCGCTCACAGTAGTTCTACCCATAGAAAAGATCATGAAAGAGGTGATCAGAATGGTACCTGAATCCATTTATGATTCCGAGTTTCCAGACACATCACACTTTTGCTTGGGTCAAGGTTACCACTCGGCCCAAAGACAGACCAAAGAAGAGTGGGGAACCTCTCGCTGGTTTTTGGAATTCGACATAAGGAAGTGTTTTCACACCATCGACCGACATTGATTCATCTCAATCTTGAAGGAAGAGATCAACAATCCCATGTTCTTTTACTCCACTCAAAAAATGTTTTTTGCCGGATGGCTCGTAGGAGGTGAGAAGGGCCCTAACTCCATCCCACACAGTGTACTACTATCGGCCCTACCAGGCAACATTTACCTACACAAGCTCGATCAAGAGATAGGAAGGTTCCTACAGAAGCATGAAATTACTCTTGTTTTGAGAATAAGATCAGTTCTATTAAGGACAGGTCGTCGTATCGACTACCAAGAAAACTCTAGAGAAGAAGTAAGCACGCTCCCAAGACAGAGCCATCATGGTGGGAGGGTCAAGAGCATCCAACGCATAAGCGACCTTTCATTCCCTTGTTTTAGTCATGCCCCCACCCACAAGCACCCTGAGGGGACCAGAAATGCCTTTGTTTTCCCCCCCTTCAACGGACCTTACCACCTTCCTTAACAAGCCCTCGAGCCTCCTTTGTGCCACCTTCCTCATAGAAGCCACTGGGTTGACCCCGAAGGCCGAATTCTATGGTAGAGAAGGTTTTCATAAGAATTTGTCCATGAGATACCTTGAGTATTGCAAAAAGAAGGGCCCGCTAATAGAGGCTGGAGGGGAGATACTAGTTCTTAGGTCAGAGAGATGCCTAGCCCGTAAGCTGACCCCCTTAAAAACCCATGACTTCTTAATAAAGATTTGTTACACATGATATGTTGATGACTTACTACTAGGAATCGTGGGTGCCTTAGAGCTTCTCATAGAAATACAAAAATGTATCACCCACTTTCTACAATCCGGCCTGAACCTTTGGGTAGCTCAGATCAACAACAATAGGCAAGATGCGGTAAAATTCCCCGATATGATCATTCAGGAAGTCCCTCTGAGGACAACTCCCATACAATTCTTGTGAAAGCTGGAAAAGCATCTACGGGTAAAGCACCATATCATCTAACTGCTTGCCACTTACGCTCCGCCATCCATTCCATGTTCAGGGACCTAGGTTCTTGTATCTCGATCAAACAGCTGACGAAGGGGATGAATAGAAGAGGTCATCTACTAGATGTAGTTCAACTAGCGGAGACTCTTATGGGGGACCATCAAGCACATCTGACAAGGATCAAGGGAGATCTCATTACCGCGTCCATTGTGAGGGGATCTAATACTATAGGAACCGCAAACTTCTAGGATGAAAATTTGGTAGGAATAGTGGAAGCCTTGCCACTCAGTAGAGTGAGTATACTTAGCGAACTGGCAGGGCGGAGATTGATTGATCAATATGCATATCGAGAGTGGATGGTTGATCGCCGCCCCCCTTGTCCTATCCTAGAGGCTCTCCGACTGGGGAGGCAAAGAAAGAGGATTGCTATTGTCACCCTTTCCCCTGTATGTGAAAAAGAAAAACTGACTCACTTTTTTCGGTCTCCATTTTTTCAATGTGAAGTATGTCCAAGCTTGACAATAAGTAGAGATTTTGAGTCCCTTGTAACGCAACCCCCTTCTAGAGTAGAAAGAATTCGAGGCCCACTCACCCCAGCAGGAGTGAGTGGCAAAGGAACCGCAAGTGTGTCGTCTTTGGTGAATGACATACGCTAACCCTTCTCCTCCTCCGGAGCGAGAACTGCATTATGCAATCAACCATAAACCGGCTTGTCTTGATTGAAGACACCTTTCACTAGTTCATCACCTGTCTAAGTTCAGTCCGCTTCTTGTCTTTTCGTCTTCGTGAAAGCTATCATATCTCTATCTCACTTGAAGGAAGAAAGCTCTATGTCATGCCCTGACATCAACAACCGATGTCCTTCTGATCTTTGATAGGCTTCTCCCTCACACGAGAAGTGTGAATATTCATAGAAGGGAGAAGTTCTGCTCCTCTACATGTAAGGTTCTTTGAAAGGCGATAGTTTCACTTAGGCAAGTTCAAGGTGCTAGTTCCTCTTCTCTCCTTGATCGAGACTGGGGTTTGCCCCTAATCCATGCTCTGATATCTGGGCATCCCCTCGGGCATGACCCTTACTGCCTTTGCTTGCTTTTTTTTTCTATTCGACACTCTGCTCGCAGCATCCCCACCCTTTCTTAGCATTCCACTTGTGATCCTAGAGGATTTTGAGAAATGCGCCCAACCGAAAGATGAGACTAGCGCCTTTCTTCTCTTCTTTCATGTGAACAACCCGACTTGTCAAGAATGGTTTTTTGTGCTATACACCATGTTGAGAAAGACCGTACCTTTTTTGTACCTAGGGGGTGCTCCAAGAAATAGGAGATTCTCAAAACAAGGAAGGCATAGGCTACAGATACACATGGGGCTAGGCTAAGTATCTTCATCTTTGCTGGATTGTTTCATGCAGAGTCAAGCTCTGAGGTCGGAGAGGAGCATCAAAAGTGAATCAAGCAAATTTCACACTACCGCTTGAGTTGGGTTGGGGTTGCTCGAGTCACCTTACTCCACTTTATGAGGGATGCCACTTCCTTTTAAAAAAAGCGGTGCTCACTTCTAAGTGATTGCTTTAGGTGGTCATGGCGTGGGTTGCTTTATGGACTATGGGAGGGGCACAATGTCACATATCCGGAGTGCCTCTCTACAAATGCACTACCAATCTGAATAAATACATGATTTTATGGTCTTGAATGGTTGATTTAGATCAATCTCAAAACTAGACAATCCCATTCTAAATTACTAGAAGCTGTGTAGGATTAATTTGATTGACTCTTATTCATTTGAAAATATGATCACTTTAGAAACTCATTCGAGATTGAGGATACTCATTTTTCTATCCATTTACTATGGATACTAAGTCTTTGCCAAATCATGACGAGTAGGTAGTTTTCTTCTATGTGGTTGCCTTTATTTTATCTTCACCAAGTGAGTTGAATAATGAAAGATTTTTAGCAGGTAATTGTTTCTTCTATTGCTCTTAAGTAGTTGATAATGGGGGCCACTATGACTACAATGGGTATCCTCCTTTGAAATAGTCTATTCTTAGACTAGGGATTTTTGGTTACAAGAGTAGGTTGGTTATAAGCTAGTAAGTCAGCCAGTGAGATCAAGTCCTTTTGGATAAAGTTTACAGCCTTTGGGAATGTCTTTACAGGAAATTTCCTTGGGGTTTATGGATACGCTTATCCTTTTCTTTTAGGTTCTTTTCTCCATTGAACTATGCGACATTGGAGTATAAAGCAGTTGATTAAAAAGGAGGTATAATAAGTTGGAGGATCTATTTGAGATCTAGATTTTGCATGAAAACTTTTTCTTTAGAAAGATTTTGCCTTAGATCGAATTGATCCAACCTAGTAGTAAGCGATCCGCCAAAATCAACCAAAATATTCCTTGGTGAATTGGTCAAAAACTTGAACTACGCACATACATACTTTTCAAAAAAGGTAAAGCCAGCAGAGATATAGAAACTGGTGCTATTGTAGCTACACCTCCCGATTGTATACTACAAAGAATGGCATGGATCGACAGGAAATACCATTCTGACATAATTTGAGGCAGGGTGGGCATCGGATTAGTTGTTGGGTATGCATAATTTGGAACCCCCAATAAGCAATTTTATCCATCTAGATCCTTTACACCCAATATAGGGTGATCCATCTAGTACATGATGAAGACTAAAATGATATTGTCCATGGAGAAAGCCAAGTCACTATGGTATCTCCTACTACAAGTATGGCGCTAGCTAAGCTTGTAATTACTGTAGCTCCCCAAAAGCTCATCTAACCCCAAGGTGGTATGCATCCTATAAAAGTTGTCACAATCATTAGAAGTGGCGACCCGACGAGATTGTCAAAAGTCGAGTAGCTCTAGTTGCGTATAACTAGGCTATCTCATTTCCTTTCTTTCTGTAGGCATTTCTCTACCTATGTGGAGATTGCAAGTCCTGCATCTTTCCAGCCTTTCTACAGAAATCATCTGTCTAAGATCTTGAGTTTTCCTTCCTTGGTTTGAGGTCATGAGAGAAACTTTGAAAGATGCAATTCATGGTTGCTGATAAAGCACGACATGACATAAGCTATTTCTGGAGAGGCAATCCATTCTCTCTTTCAAATTGTCCTAGTTCAGTTAGCCATAGCATATTGAATTCGGCTTGGATCGTTCAACTTTCTCTGGAGGGGCAGCCTCAGGAAAACCCAATTTCTTCGAAGGCTCATTGGAAGAAGGTCTGAAATTGTCCTTTCCATACAAGGTAGTTGGAGCCGTCCAACTTGATCTAACTGTTGACTTCATAGACATAAAAAGAAAAAAAGTCTTTATAGATTCCTTTTCAAGAAGACCTTGATGGTCTAATGTATCGTCCATCAGAATGAAACATCCAAAAAAGGTTGAAGCAGTACTAGTGCTTCACTCTATTTGGGATTGTGAACATCTTAGATTTTCAAGTAAAGTTTCCTCTATCTTGACTTTTTCTCCCAGTCGGCTCAATGGTTGCTAAGCAATATTCTCTCCTAACCTAGCACCTTTGCTACTCTCTTTCACTACCAGGTCTTTCCTTATTCTAAATAACATAAACGTACGCAAAAAAAACCTGAGTCTAGGATCCACTCACTAGGAAGATAGAAAAAAAGGAGTAGTAGCGCTAGTGGCGTAGAAGGAGCTTGACACCACATCTTTCAAAAGTTTTGTTGACTTTCAGGCGCTAGAGGAAGCCATCGACTTATGCTCCTAGGTTTCATTGGGTCACGATTGGTTCACGAACAAGAGAAGAATAAAAGAAGTGAGTTAAGATTTGACTAGATTTTAGCTTCAAGTGGTTCAATCTTCTTTCAAGATTCTCCTATGTAGAATAAGAAGAAGTGGTCTTAGCTTAGTCGGGATAGGTTGTTTGGTCATGAATCTGCCAGCATCGCTTGACTTTCTTTTTCTTTCAAGAGTAGTTAGCAGGCAGGGGAGAGGAAGCTCGGTATAAGGCGCTAGATCTAGCCTATGCTTGACTCGGGCATTCTCTATCTTATAGACTGAGATACACAAGATTGAAATCAGACAAGAGACAGACACCATAAAGACTGGTATTCAGTCTTTTGTCTATCTTCTCCCTCTTAGTTCATACAGATAGAAGCCAATACCTACTCTCGTCTTCCAAGTCTACTTTCTGTAAGGTGATGAAAAAGCTTATGAATTTTTATGAACTTCCCGACCATCAGTCTTCAATCGCTTGTTCAATTGTACAAATGAATATTCATTCTACTGTTAACTGGCATCTTCCCTTCCCCTAGCTAATTGAATACCAGCTTCCTATTCGTATTCACTACTTGCCTTGTGGGTTTCTCTTCTCTGCGGTCTGCTTAAGCCAATAAGATATATATAAACTAAAAGGCTATCTTTGAGTAGAGCAAGAAGGTAGGAAAATTGAAAAGCAATCCAAGGGAAAGCTAGACCTAGAGTGAAGTTTCTAGTTACCTTTGAAATGGGGTCTGTACTCACTTGGCCATCCTAATGTCAAAACTTCTTCTTATTCTAGAGCTTTACATCAAAGAGGCGCTTGGGTGATATACTTTCAATCGAATGTTATACCAGACTTCACTCCACCACCCTAATGAATGACGGGTGAACTCGTTGTCGACGACCTTGCGCCGTGTCATGGTGAGTGCAATTTCTTGGGATTTTCTTTTTCTTTAGAGGCGGTCATAAGGGGACTGACTTTTATATATAGGTAGGCACTCTTCACCCTACTCTCATCAAGAAGACCTCAGACTCAGCCTTTGAAAATGAAAAGAGTTGTAGAGCAATCTCCCATTTTTGCGACAGACTGATCTCACTACTAACTACTAAAGAAATAGCGTGAGTGAAGTATTATTTGATATCTCTTATGAGCACTTAGCGATAGCGTATAAGCTTCACCCTTTTCTTACATAAGAAATTGATCCTGAGGGTCGTCGATTGGCATTCTGCTCCTTGCCATTCAGAGAAGCTGGTCCTCCTTCTGCTTTTGTTCGAGCGGATTCTCCGTCTTTGGCTACAGGCGATGAACTCATTTTCAGTTCCTAATTGAACTCTTCACTTCAAGATTCAAATCATCTATGCACTCATTTAAGCAAGATTTTTAGCATAAATGGACTTCCAGGAAGAGTAGGCCGAGTATTTAGGCTCCACATCTAGTGGACAGCTCTTGGGAAAGTCTTTTGCTTTCATTATTTGGAAAATGAAGTCATTGTACATGTGAGAAGTCTCTAGAGTAATTTAGCTTGGAAGGTCGAGTTTTTGAGTGCAAGAGAACGAATGGTAAGGCCTCCCTCCTGCTAGGGTTGGCAGACGGACCACCAATTCACTGCATGAAAGAATCAAAGATTCATTTATCATCTTGCTTGCCATTTTTCTTTCTATATGTCATTGTGTAGATGCAGAGGGATAGGCCTATGAGAGGCAAAGGTGCTAGAAAAAAAGAAGCGAAGTCTTCTTAAGCAAAGACACGACTTCTTCCTCCATGGATAAAAGAGTTCCATCCATCATTTTAGGATGATTCCAGAGACATTCCTGGATATACTAGCTGGATATCTCATGTAGAAGAGAGATGATGATCACTTAGTACCGTCAATTTTCATTTTCTTATTTGACCAACTTAAAGATAATGGTACTCATTCTAGCCCCAATCCTTTCCGTCCCTATATACTCGAGCACAAAAGGGAGTCTTTAATTCTACAAGAAAAGAGTTCTTCTAGTGGTACTTCTCCTCTTACATTCATTGTAGCAATCGTGTAGCTTGAGTAGGGACGAGACCCTTACTACGCTTTCACTAAATTGATACTTGCATTTGTTTCACCAAAATGAAGCACGACTACCAGTGATCAAAAATCTATTTCTATCATTTCTCAGCTAAAGGTTGGTAATTGGCCATCTTATGATGATTCACAAAGAAATCATTGTAATTTCCATAGAGATCCATAGCATGAAGGGATTCAACAAATTCTTTTGATGTGTCTGTCCTTTGGCCTTGGGTTTGATCTGACCAATGAGCTTTATTAGTTTAGTCAGTCCCACCCTTGCTTGGAATGGAAATGCGGTCTAGGTTTAGAGGACCGTCCCCTATGAGAGCACTACCACCAATGTAGAAAGATTCCATGTCTCCTCCGCTAACAACTCCCAACAAGACTTATCTTTGCTTTGTTTTTTTTTGCGGTTCATTGTCATACCTAGTTCTTCCTGCCTTAGAAAAAAAAAGCTGTTTACTAAAAAGTTGGATTTCTAATGGCTTTGAATTTCATAAGAAAAGGTAAGAGTTTTCTTATGAAATAAGAAAAGGGAACGAGGAGGAAACTTCTCCAAGAAATCTTGGTTGGTGCAGTTGTCCCCCGGCGGTCGCCTTGGTTCAATCTTGCCGATTCCACCTAGACATGGCTGGGTCAGGCCAAGTGTTTTGAAAAGAAAAAAAAACTCTCAGTGTACTTCAAAGCACTGTTCACCTCCGGCGGTAGTTCTTTCACGTCACTGATCTGACTCTGTTGTCAGAAATGGAGATTGGAATATTTCGGGAAAGACATTCAACTAATTTGACCAATTCATACTCTAGAAGATTTCACAAAACCTTTCTCTCTTAGTTTTTGACTTTTTGGGAATATATTGGCTGATGAATTAGTGGTTGTTGTTCTTGTTTCTTTAGTGCCTTCAGTAGTGCCTATACGTCATGTTTCTTGGATTATTTACAAGTGGTATTCAAGCTCTTCTTTTTGCAACTTTGGCTGTGGCTTTCATTTCACACACAGTGTTTGGCAGGCTGGTGAGTTATCATTTTTGATTGCTTTCCATGAATAGATCTGATACCTTCTTTGGGAGATAGGTTATGTAGGAAACAACTGTTCGTAGGTTGCTCGATCGCAAAAGGCCAAATTCATCATTGTTTAGTCAAAATGAATCCTATTTTGGCTATTAACTTCTCCATTACAATGTTCTCATACGCAGGAATACCCTTGTTAGCTGGCTTTTGTAGCAAATTCTATTTGTTCTTCGTTGCTTTGGGTTGTGGGCTTACTTCCTAGCCCAAGTGGGAGTAGTAACTAGCGTTATAGGTCATTGGACAGCCAGAAGGTTGCCATGAGTAAGGTTGGGAGACCGAAGATAGGTTTCTGTCTGGACACATAGCTTACCGAATCAGTTGCAACATGGATGGGAATGCATGCTACAAAGACAGGGTCGAGTCTGATACATCAATCATCGACTCCATCATAAAAAAAAAGAGATTGATAGTTGCCCCATCCTTTCCATTTTCAGACGAGATGAGGAGTCAGGGAAAATGGTAACAAAGCTATTAGAGCTTCCATCAAAGAAAGAAGTCAAACCTTTCCTATTCTCATTATAGCCAGTTTCATTCTTTATTTTGTGGCCTTGCAGAGGCAAAGTAATAGTCTAAGGTAACCGGTTGGCATAGCGAACTTCCTAACCTTCATGATCAGGTAGGAATCTTTTGTTTTGAATGAAAAGAAAATAACTGAGCATAGAAATAGAAGTAGATAATGAATTCTTTTGCTCCACACCTCTTTTTCGTAATAATTTTTTTTTAGTATAGTAAATGAAAAAGAAATTCTACTGAAAGAAAGCGAGTATGATTATAGGCAATCAACAATTTCTCGATTCAAAAGACATTTTGAACTAGCTTGCTGGAAGATATCCCTTTTCCCTTATCCCAGTGACTTAGACTTTGGGAGGGAGAGACTCAATGGGTTCAGAAACTACATGTTTCTCTGGATCATCATAGCATAATTCCACATATCCACTTAGAGGAAAGTCTTTTCGTAATGGATGACCTTCGAAACCATGATCTATTGATATACGGTGTAAATCCAGATGATTGATGGAAGAAACACCAGACATATCCCATACTTCTCGCTCCCACTAGCAGACTGATGGAAATGGACTGAGCTTTAGCGACTTCATCATCACAAATTATGATGTCATCACCAAGTATTGCATAATCTGTAAACTACAAACCAGGGTGAACTTGCTCCGCCCGCTGCATCCCACATAATCATGTGATTAGATAAATCTATTATAGAAGAATAAAGAGAAGCAAGAGGTTGACCTGCAACAAATGACACACACCTCTCTCCTTTCAATCAAGTATAGCTTCTGCTCAAGAATAGAAACACCTCTGTCTCTCCAATAGAGTGGAAAAATCTTCTTCATGTCGGATTGATCATTTATAGAGTCAATCCCTATAGGAATCATTATCCATCATTCTCGATCAATCCCTTTTGATTCTTGAGAGCAGAAAGATCCAGTTTGAATTTCATTTGGAATGCACTCTTCTTCTTTTTTTCTTTTAGATCAAAAGCACTGTGAAATCTTCGGGTTTTCCTCCTCTTCTATCCCATATCCCATAGGTATAGTGTTTGAATCAATAGAGAACATCAATAGAGAACCTTTATGAATTGATATTGACATTCCTTCCTTACTTCCTAAGGAAAATCCTGAATTGGATCCAAAAAGGATGAGTTAGTGTGAGCTTATCCATGCAGTTATGCACTCTTCAAATAGAAATCCATTTTTTGAAATATCCTGGCTTTCGTGCTTTGGTGAGTTATCCAAGATCCTTTCGATGACCTATGTTGTGTTGAAATCTATATGATCCGATCAATTGCGTAAGGGCCACGGTTGCAACGGAACCGGGGCTGATGTAGGACAGCCGATGAGCTCAACCTTGAACCATCATTCTTAGTTCTTATTCCCTTCCTGCACGAACCTTGGTCCAATTCATTTTTTCAGAATTGGGGGCTAGAGCCGGTTAGAACTCCCATTTCCCGATCGGAGGTTTGAGCTGCTATGGAAAGCTTTTTTTTTCTGGGTTTCTCCTCTCCAAGTTGCAGATGCCGGTTCAACAACTATTGCTTGTACGAGTACTGGCTCCTCTCCCTCATTGATATCCGATAGCGTGATCGATACTCTAAATGAGCTAGTCAAAGAGTGAAGATACAATGTTCAACAGTAGAAAGATTCTTCTAGAAAGTAAAACGCGCTTACGTGACATTCATCGAATGCTTAGAGAGTGAGCGCATCTTCATGAAGTGAAAGACGCTAAGAGTTGGATGTGCAGGAGCAGTGAACATGACTCTTTCAGTAGCTCTTGTAGAAGGAAGAAATGCGGTAAAGAGAAGTTCCAGGATGGCGAGATCAAGAAAGGTAAATTCTTCTAATTTTCTTATTCTTGGTTTACAAATATCCAAATTTTGATGCTCCATAGATAGAAAAAATTGTATGGGAACAGTGATCCATTTTTAAAATTGTTTGTAAGGGAACCCTATCTTCTCGATCCATTTTACACGCAATCTCTTTTCCATCGATCATACTTTGCACTTTCATTCCTTTTGTACCCATTTGTTCAGTGAATTCAATAGCTTTTTTCATTGTAAAGCTATATATTCTGCAAGAATCTTAGGTTGTCCATAAGGCTTTTCAATTCTTGTGATACCAATGTTGAGTCTCCGATTTACAGGAACCATTTGATCATCAATATTCCCCATCAACAGTTGGACAACATGTTCTTCCTCCAACTGTTGCTCGCATTTCATACTCATGTTTAGCGGGTAATGTACTTTGTCACTGACTCATCCTTTCTGCGTGAAATATATGGCAACTCAAACTTTTCATCGCCCAGCTCAAACTGAACATGATGTAATCAAACTGATGGTTTATGCCGTAGATAATATAAAGCCCATATGCGAAGTGGTCAAAGTAGGAGTCGCAGGTACTATTTATGATGTCCCTGGGTTTGTAGCCAGGGATCATCAACAAACCTTAGCTATTCGTTGGATCCTTGGAGCAGCTTTCAAAAGATGTATAAGCTACAGGATAAGCTTAGAGAAATGTTCATTAAAGAATTTTCACCTTTTCCATAGAAAAAGAAAGCTAGGCAAGTTTGAATTGGATGTGCGAACACTTAGTAGAAATTCTTAAAGAAAAAACTATAGCTACAGATATTACGATCTCCCTTTTGAGCAAGAAATCCATTTGGGTCGTCGAAATTTGTTGATTGCTCCATACTCATTTACAATGGAAAAACTCCTGTTCGTTGTCGGATTACCAAGGTCAAAACTAGAAGGATCGAGTGGGATTTACAGAACCATTGACCATTACGCTCACGGGGTCTTGTTACCACACGTCGATTGGACGAGCATGGCGCCTAAGCCCTCAAAGAAACCATTCCTTTATCTATCGTGAAATCAATCTGTTGTGTTATCATCAGTGGATGCTATGTGAGCTATCGGTCAATCAATCAAAATCTAGATTGGGTGGGTGTTCAGTCGAGTGGCCTAACGGCTTCGGTTGTTGCAGTATGGAGGGATGGGGATTTAGTGAACTAAGTCCAAGTTTCTTCTTACTAGGCGAGACTTCACAAGGCCTTCAGATTCCATTATGATGACTAAAAATATGGTAGAAACTTGATTCGGGGTTGCCCTCGATTACTGAAATTGGAAATTGTCCTTGCCGGATCTGATAGATTGCCTTTGGAGCTTATTCAACTAAGCTACCATAGAAGACCTGGGAGAATAGAGTCCGCTGCTCGTCGCCTTCTCTGGAGAAGTCACAGCTCTAGTCTCCATCACTGCGAAAAGATGACTATGCTGATCGGTTGGTACAACAGTGTCTTTCGATATTTTCTTTGTCATTGTAGTTCTTGGTTTCACCTCTACCAAACCCCACTACGCGGACTATATGCTTTCCTTATTAGAGTCTAGCGCCTTCCTAATTCCCTACCTCATGTTCGTTGTAAGGAGTAAGGAAGCGGATGGAGGGTATAGTTTGCTTTGACAGGGGTTGTTCTAGTTTCTGGAGGCATTCAGCAAATAAGCTAACCCAGGTGCGGGAGGTTCTTTATCCCAGTCTAAGTAAGCTAGTCCCAGGTAAGCAAGGTGATAGGCGCTGGCTTACATTTGAGTCTTGGAGATGGAAGCAAGATTTTGTTCTTGAAAGATAGGTGGCGTGATGGTGTTAAGCTAGAGAACGCTACATGAGTGCCTTCACTAGTCCCTGCTGAACTAGCACACCTCGCATCTTAGTTCTCCAAAGCCCAAAGCGTTGATTATGTTCATGAGTGAAATGGTATAAGCCTGCCTAACTGTGAGACCGACTAGTCAAACAGAGACAAAAGTTGGATAGTCTAATCAAAAGTTGACCCTAGCCCTTAGAGAGGATAAAGAGTAATAGAGTTGTTTTTCCTTGACGATCCTACTCGACATGGATGAAAGGATTTCAGGTATGACAGATAGGTTTGATGGAATGAAATGTCCACCCTCGATGAAAGAAGTAGCTCTACTAAAAAGAGAGGCTCACTTCTATGAGACTCGACTGAAAGGAAAGGTGTCTACAGGCTCGAGCAAAGCGAGAGGTGAGCTTGTGAGAAATATAGAAGTTGCGGTCAATAAAGTAGGGATCATCAAAACACCAAACCATCCAATGTAAAGACTGTCCGAAATAATTCCATTAAGCTTCCCTGGTCCCGACATGATTGACTAGGTGAGGAAGAATAGCAAAGGTAACCTCCACTTGGATCAACTAGAACCAAATGGATCTCTTTTCCATACCAACTATTTCACAATAGAGGATGAAATCGGGCTAAATAGAGGTTGGTTTCCAACAACTGGAGAGGTCTACTCGATAGAAATTAGGCATGAATGAAACCTTTGATAAAAAAATTGACAATTCAAAAAAGATTCAACTAAACTAATATTCTAAATGAATAATGAAAATTTGAAAAGTCAGGGACCGAGAACAGGTGTAATATTGATCTATGTTACACCCTCTCTTTCTTAAGTAGGCAAGTCCCATGTCCTGCCAACCCATCGAAAAAGTCAAGGTCGTAAAATGGCTCATAGGGTGTCAGAAGCAAGAAGATCCTTTTTTTTTCCAAATCTTTCTATGAATATGCTTTTTTAACATAGAAGTACATTTTTTTGGAATTGAAGCTCTGAGGGTGTTCTCTTTGCATGGGAATCCACTTTCCAACTGATTCGAGTTGAAAAATGATAGATGCCTTGCCTATACAATCATACCCAAATGAATATAGCTCGTCTTTCTTTACAGAACAGAAAGAGAACTTCACCTTGAATCTCAATCTTCTAAACTAGTCTTTTCTTTGATTTGAGGTCATGATTCATAAGGTGCAACAAGCAGTCGATATTTCACGATCAAAGGTGTAGTACAAAAACTAAAAGTCAACAATTTCGTATAAAATAGAAAGAGCTTGACTCAAAATTATCGTATACCTCATTCCACTCAGAATTGTTATATAGAAATCAGACTTTGTCTTTCTGGACGGTTCCCATAGAAAGTACATCTCAGGTGTGGAGACCTTTTTAGAAGGTGGACCATACCAAATATTGTAGAGAAAGAGAGAAAGCCGCTTCTTCGGATTAGACTTGGGCCTCAGTTTGATGAAGGTAAAGAAAAAGACAAGGTCCTCTTGCTCTTCTCTCATAGCTATGTCCTCAACTATGATAGCTACTGGAGTGAGGTTATGTATATAATAGAGTGGCAGTTGCCAATTGATATAAGTCATCTCTATGCACACTCACCTAGAAATGGAAGACTGAAAGCCAGAGTCTTGAAACTAAGCTAAGGAAGCGGACCTTGTTCTCTTTCTCTTGCCAGACTCATCAATGAAGTCTGAAGTTGATAAGCGGTGCCAACTCTTGGCCTCAGAGCTTCTGTGTCGTTAGCTGCGAACTCAAATCACTCTTTTGTCATTAGCTCATCTCCTTCTATTTCATGAAGTGGGCTCATACCTGACTCACGCAAAGATGGACCTTCTCCTTCTGTTAGACCTCATCCATGATATGTCACTTTCATTGAACTAGTCTTTAGAAATTCAAATTTAGAAAACAAAAAATCTCCCCAAGTAGGATTAGAACCTGACCGGTCGGTTCGACCGGCCACTCTCGAGCTATTGAGGAACAACAGACTTCAGGAAGCCGACTCTTGTTCTTTGGACCAGAAAAAAGTGAGTCACTTTTTCTTTTTCACATACACCGGGGGAAAGGGTGACGATAGCAATCCTCTTTCTTTGCCTCCCTGGACGGAGAGCCTCTAGGACAAGACAAGGGGGGTGGTGGTCAACCATCCACTCTAGATATGCATATTGATCAATCAATCTCCGCATCCTGCCAGTTCGCTAAGTATACTCACTCTACCGAGTGGCAAGGCTTCCACTATTCTTGCCAAATTTTCAACCTAGAAGTTTGCAAGTATGAGAGAGTCCTCTCTTTATCTGTCTCTCTGATTTTCTACTACTAAGAATCAGTGAAGTAGCACTTCAAAATGAGAGGATAGATTCCTATCAAGGTGGTCCTTTCATCTCTTTGCCTACTCCATGCTGTATAGCCTAAGGATCATGAGCTGGTTTCATGCTAGAAGACATTAGATCTACCCAGTTCCTTTGCAATCTTACTTGGTTCAACTCTATTTGTGACCTTTTCTCATATGTGGGACTCTATATCTTCTTGGGTAGATTCTAGATCATCTTTCATTTTGATAGTGAGTAGTTTTCTTGGAATAATCAAAGTCAAGGATCATAATCAGGCGAGCGGGCGGCAGTAAGCAAGCAACCTATTATGTAGGCACTAACTCTCAGTTCTTTCTCTTCTTTTTTTTAGTGTTCATCCAAAATTTTCCAAGAAACATTGATCGAGCACGCAATGCACATTTATTTTCATTTGAGATAATCCAAGAGTTGGTTGTCTTCTCTCACTTTGCTCGAGCATAGAAAGCTCACCTCTCCTTTCAGTCGAGCAAAGACAACCTGACCTAGTTGACATCAGGTCTATCTAATTGGCTTGTCCATCTTTCATGGATCAAGTCAGTTTACTCTACTCTAGATACGATGCATCGAGGTTGGTAATAGGTTGTCTATGGAAAGCTTTCCGCTCATATCTGACTAAAAACCTTATATATAAGCAAAACAGTACCTGCAACAATGCCAATTTCTGGAGATGTCCGACTACTTCTCATCCTATCAATCCATAGGGTTCTAACCCTTACCAGACCATCTTTCTTGGGCAATGGTACAACATTAGAGAGCCAAATTGTATAAGTGCTCTGACAACGATGAATTTGGCCTTTTGCGATCGAGCAACCTCACTCATAAGGAGCACAATTGGACTTGAGATAACAAGTAACACGTGGATACACCATCCCATCAACAGGTCGAGCATTAGATGGACCTTGACATCCAGAGAGACAAAGGACTCAAAGAATAAATTAGCATTAGCACAGACGAAATTGTTGATCCTTCACCAGACGGGTGACTAGCTCACAGTTTTTCTTTTTCTTCTTCTTTTTATTTTTTAGCCCAAATACCTCCATCTTCAAACCACCACCAAGAAGATGCGACTGATAGGAGCAAGCTAGCTTGTCCTAGGGCAGCCTGTTCAAATTCTCCTAGAAAAATACAAAATGTCAGCCCGGCAAAAGAAGTCAAAGGGTCACACTCACTGGAATGAATGGACAGCTTCTAGATTAGAGAGATCCTGCTTTTCGAACAGGGATGGACATAAACTCGTAAACTATCGAGGGTAGGGATAATCGTCCAGGTCTTCTAGTGAAAAAAAAGCGCATACGGAGGCAGGTTGGTTCCTCTGTCATCGGGTGCTCTTGGTGAGGACCGTAGGATTAGTTGCTAAAACGGAGGATCGACCCATTCAAGAGAATTTCAAAGAAAGGCTGTTGGTAGTGGAGACATTTCTTTGTTGAAAAGAAATGTGGGCGAGTTCACGACCTGTGACACATGATCGAGGGGGGGGGGGCGTCATGAACCAAGTAGTTAGTAGTCAGTTTTGCTACAACCAAGATTGATTGAAGCCATAGCTGAGTGAAGGTGAACTGAGCGATACGCTTCCGCCAGCTACCTCACAGTTGTGAAACAACCCAAAGCCAAAGAATGCAGGAACAATCCAGCCTTATCGCAGTCCATATCATGACGTGGTTCCTTATACACTGGGTACCAAATCCCACCTTTTTCTATGTTGGATGGGCCTTACACTTATCTAATTTCATTACCTTCGGACACGATAAAATGGGTGCTACGCACCTTTCATTTCCCTCGGTCACGCCATGATCGGTGGCCCCATCTATATGGGATATGAGCATTTTTAACATCGATTCCTTATCTTAGGATAAAGACTGCTTTTCCAGGGAACAACCTTATCTTTAGATTGAAATTGAAAGCAAGGAATGAAGTAGCTCGAGAGGTATTTGAGAGGAATGGCACTGTGCTGAATCAAGTGTCACAACATGAACTCTGCACCTGCAGAGAACTGGTTCATCTGGGAAGTCTCCGAGAATTTCCTCATCAATACGACTTCCGACTTCAGCGAACTCGCCCCCACCGTCTGACGACTTTGGGAGGCTTGAGGTCCACCCGGAGACTGGAACCCTACTTTCGAGTATCGATCTCTATCTCATCCTAGGGCTTATTCAACTCAGCTACCATAGAAGACCTGGGAGAATAGAGTCTGCTGCTCGTCGCCTTCTCTGGAGAAGTCGCAACTCTAGCCTCTGTCATCGGTATAGTACCCAAGAGTTCACTCACAGTAATCTATGGAGCACTCTTTTCTCCATTAAGTACTTCACCAGGCCTAGAGGCTCCTCCAACCCGCCAAAGAAAGAAAAAGCAATTGAATAATTAGAGAAATGATGATAAAGGAGTCAAATGGAAACCTTTGAAGAAAGCCCTGAGCCTCATACTTATAGGCATCGATCAATGACATGCCTGCCACATGCCAACGATCCAAGCATCTTACAGATTCAACATTTTAGATTACCAGGTGGGTTCTAGAATTCATTCTCTTATTCTTCTCAGCTTCTCGGAAGAGACACGAGAATCAGGGAACTAATGTACACTGGGTAAGATTGATCAAATCATCATGTAAGCCTAAACCCGGTTCAACAAATCGCCAGCTATGAATCAACTCGGTACTTGCCAAACTCGAAGTTGCCCAATTCTTTGAGCCACCCAGAGTCACATCTCGACAAGAGAACTAGCCAAGGGCACTCGCCCTCAACTCAGAACTTGCCAGACATTCTTGTTCATTGGGATAGGCACCCGGCCTTCGTCACTAGCCTTGCTACCAAGCCCAATTATGCACTTTTCTTGTATTCAATCATGTAGCCCTTCCTATACCACAGACCTTGGCTAACACCTAGAAATAGGGAGTCACTGGTCATGCGTGGGGATCTGGAACCTGAAATCTTGAATCTCAAGTCCAAGACACCACTTCGTACTTTTTGACCAAAACTCTATCCAATCGAAATCCTAGATTCTCTCTCTGTCCTCTCTTGGCTTAGTTTGACTCTCTCTTTTTGTGCTCTAAGGTGCCAACCTATGGGTCCCCATGAGAGAAAGAGCCCTGAGGTTGGTTTAGATAGAATTCACTTTAAACAGGTGCCAAACGAAGATCATTTGATCTTGTTTATTGAACCTCGATCGAGTCAATATTAGCTAGCACCTTTCCCTCCTGTAGCCTTCCATTCTCTCTCCTTCTTTCTCTCCTTTCTGGTAAGGCGAATAACATTCAAGAAGTTGACATTCTTTCCATTCAATTTTTCCTCCAGCCCAGCTACACATTGACCTTCCTCCGTGAATTATTTTCTTATGAAATAGAAATGCAGTGACATTCCAGCTAGTGTTTTTATTTTCTGTTCTTTTCTAAGCTTTTTCATCTAATGACAATTTTTTTGTAGGGGTAAGGACATCCCATTCTAGTGCTTCTACCTTATAAAGATTGGAAAGCAATTCCATTTTGAAGAGGAGGACTCGTAATACAAGAGAACGAATGGCAAGGCCTCCCTCCTACCAGTGTTGGCAGACGGCAAAGGAAAGTCAGATGAAAGTGATCCTAATGGAAGCTTGGGACCAAGGTTGTGTAGAAAAGTAGCGATGAAACTTCCGCATTCACTGATTTAGGAGTTTGACTGGGTTCGCAGTACTTTCTTTATGCCTTTCCTTCTAACTTTCCTGAGCGAGGAAGGGAATCGCTACTTCAGATGCCATTTCCATCCACCTTCTCACGGAGTCGTACGTGGACGTTACCGCCATACTGACTCCCCGACAAGCAATTAGCTTTCAGAATGGAAGTGTGGATGAATCGACATCAATTTGGGTTTTCTTAGAATAGAAGCAAGAACATGCATGCTCCTTCACAGAAGAAATAGAGTCGGCATTCTCCCTGTTTAAAGCGAATTCATGATTGACATTCCATTGATTCACAAAAGAGACTTTCAGAATTGACCATTTACACCATGAAGGTAAGGCCCTATCGAGCACTTTTGATGAGCTTACCCGCTTACCTTCGCTGTATTCTAGTAATTCTTCGAAAGGTTTTTCTCTACCATTATCCTCTTCTTTCTTTCTACATTAGGGATTTTCCATCACAAGAATGATTTTCTCTAATTTGCTACCATGGTCAGTGGCCGCTTTGGCATCCTTCATGCCAAATCCCTATGAGATGCTTTGTCAGCAAGCATGAATTGCATCTTTCAAAGTTTCTCTCATGATCTCGAACCAAGGAAGGAAAACTCAAGATATCCTAGATAGACGATTTTTGCAAAAAGGCTGGAAAGATGCAGGACTTGCAATCTCCATATAGGTAGAGAAATGGCTATAGAAAGAAAGGAAATAAGATAACCTAGTTATATGCAACCAGAGCTATGGACTGACAATCCTAGCTGGGTCAGGCTACCACTTCCTAGCATGCTAAGACTCCCTAAACGCAATTCAAACCATGTCTAGAGAAAGCTCTATTCTAAGAAACATGGTATACAATGCAAGTTCTCTATCCTTAAGAAGACCTCTAATGCATGCTTTACTTTGACTTGGCCATGTTATGAAAGTGCACCAACGCTTGGGGGTTTTGATCACTGGCTAGCTTCACCTTGTACCTCCTCTAGGAGATATAAGAGAGCAAAAGTCAATTTCTTCAAAGATTTGGCTAGAGAGAGCCTAAATTTTTCACTTTGAAACATTTTCCTAGTTTATTTTCAGGTTTTTTTCTCATTTTTGGTAGAAAACATTTGATCCTATGAACCTAACGTCAAATCATTTATAGCCCAGACAATCACATTATAATAGGAAAAACAACAATCAAATAGAATGAATAGAAACAACCACTATGCTGTGATGGCTGTCAAAGAATAGGTATGAGGCGGTCTGTGCAATCATTATACATACCCAAAAGAAAAGAAAAAGGGGTAGCCAAATTCGACTCAACAAGCTCAGATAATTCAAATAATAAAGATAGTAGAAGTCTGAGTTTTCCTATGCTCCTGGTCCTTTCTCTTGTTCAGATTATACACCTGTTCGTCGGGAATTGGGTCGGGAAACTTTGCTTATACTTTCTTATACATAAAATTCTTGAAATGCAGTAAAGAAAATATCTTAAAGCTAAATGGAGCCACCACAGCACATCAGAAACATAGAATCATAGATAAAAAAAAAGACCAATTCATATGACTGTCTAAAAGTTTGAAGACCTAAAATGACACAATCATATGATATATATATATATATATATATATATATATATATATATATATATATATATATATATATATATATATATATATATTCCTACTATGATTTGGATTGAAAGAAATAAATCATTTGATCGAGAATATGTTTTCACAAACTAGAGGGATCATCCCCAACTAAGTTGTGCTGACATAATTTCATGCATATGCAATATGAATTAAGATAGTTGAAAACATCAGGCTCAAGATTCAAATGTATGAATGTGGTATAGACACTTGAAGGATTGAAAGGTTCTAGATGAATATCTAGTGTGCGGGATAAGTAGAGATTATCTACTTGGACAAGGAAGGTTTGAATACAGAGGTATACTCAAAGCTAGAGGTGTTCGACTACAGTGGGTAGTCAAACTACAGATGAATGAGCCAGATGTGTTTCACTAAGTCAGAACAGAATTCAACCAAATTTGGTATGATTGAACTCAGAAGGTTTCCCAAAAAGGAGTGTGCTAAGGAATAGCAAAGTCAAATGAGTATGATTAAATTTTGATAGACCTAACCAATGTGTATGACTAGATCAGGAAGAATATAGTCATAAGAACATGATTAGATCAAAAGAAAAGAGCATAATCAAGTTCAAGATGGACATCCTAATCAAAAGAGTATGATCGGATATGATAGATAGAAAAGTTCATATGATGGAAAAAGGGATGAAGAGTACAATCAATAAGGACTGATTATGCGAAAGAGACTCAACAAAATTGTTCAAATCTCAATATAGCTTAGCTAAGGATGTGTAACCAAGCTATGGGATCAAGTCAAGATATTCAATCAATTTCATATAAAGCATGCGATGATGCAAACTAGGTAGACCCGTCTATAGAAATGTTTTTCACAGGTGTAGTGAGAATCAATATCACTTGAACCTAGGCACTAGGGTGAACTATCCTAACATGCTATGCAGGCTATCATAGGATTTTGTGTTCCCCTCACCAATAAGTTGGTGAATGTGCTCAGATAATGATGTGTGGAGCTTAATCCATCTAAATGAAGCCCAAAGTCTTTAACAAGTTGAAATGAAATCAATCAAGTCAGACACTAAGGTGAAGTGCAACCAGATTCTTTACCCTAGAATGTTTACATGCAATGCACATACCCAAGGATGTATGTGTGTGTGCAATGTGTCCTAAGAATTTTGCTGAATTCTCAAAAAATCAAATGAAATTTTAAAAATCTCATTGGAAAGTGGCTGAAGTTATTTGAAAAGGCCATATAAGAGGTCAAATCCAAAGTCAACATCACTTTCAAAAAATGAAATTCTTTGTAAATTCAACCAAATTCATGCAAATTTTAGTTTCTTACTCCTAAACATCATAATGCACTCATAGCACATAAATGACTCCTTCAAGCTACCTTCAATTTCTCAATACATTCCAAAAATGGAAATCTTGGTCAACTATTGAAAATAAAAAAGAACTTCACATAATTCTAAAGAAATGAAAGAAGTAAGATGAAGCATTTGGAAACATGCCAAAGTGAGTCAAATTCATAAGGGCAAAATGGTCATTTTCTAAATTATGCAAAATGAAAACCAAGACTTCATCCTATCCCTCCTTCATTTCCTACCTCTAGCCAGTCCTAAACCAGACATTTTTGATGGTCACCTGACCCTCCCCCAACCCAATCAGATTTCTCTTCATATATTGCATGAAATCAAGTGAAAAAAATTGGGTTCTTTAGAGGACCTATGGACTCAATATGGCTTCATTATGCAATGATTTGGAGAGGGAGAGGGCTCAGTGTTTGAGAGTTTTCTCACCTTGGGAAGCTCGGGAACTCAGTGGGATGGCTTCTTTGATCCTATAGGGAGTGAGGCTTACTGTTCTCCTTCAGGAATGAGCTTGGGGAAGGCTTGAATAGAATGGAAGCTCTTTAGATAGAATTTAGATTGGAACTTTACCAAGGTAATCCTATGGTGAATCATACTTAGCTTCCTTCCTTCGCCATCTGTTAGTTGCCATCCGGTGGAGTGGAGGTTCTAATGTCATTTCACTAAGTTTTGGCATCCCTATTTGGAGAAATAGAATTGGATAAGTACTTTTGATATTATCCTTCTTATTTACCTAACTTGACTTGAGTTTTGCTATAGTAACATGGTTCACCATGGTGATTGGCTGCTTATGGGAGTGATTACAGGAAATAAGGATGAAAAGAGAGTGGTTTTCTCATGGTGAATTACAAGTTATCCTTGGTGAAACTCAAACAATTCCAAATTGTGTCCTATTTTGACATGTTGAACCTTTTGAGTGAATTGACCAGCATAAAGGGTTCAAATGGGTTGAACCAGGTTGTGTTTCTAACATCCCAACTACAATCACTTTCAAGGGTTTTGCACATTTGGTTAGGCAAATTTCTTTGGAAAGTGAAGGTTGGGGTTTATGCATGGATTTGAACTATTTGACTTATTTTGGCCAAACCCATGGCCAACCATGATTGGATTTGGTTCAATCATATTTAGAACATTATAATGAAGCTCCAAATTGGATCAATTCCATGATGAACCCTACTTTTGCTCATTTGACCCATTTTGGTTCAATTGGGTCAAGTTAGGTAAATTGAAGTCTATTGACCTATCCAATGGATCTAATGGGTAATTAATTCCATAAGTTGGTCACATTGGCTCATTTGGGTAAACGAGGTTCAAGTGACCCATTCTCCCATACAAAATTGGCTTTCACAAGTTTTTCTTAACCTAGGCATACCCTAATAGACTCTCAAATTTCCAATTTTTGTTAAGGGTTGAAAGTCAATAGAATTTCTTTTTCAAAGTTTGGCCAAAGCCAACTATAAGATTTGATGGTAGGAGGATTGGGGTTAGATCAAATTTCACCCACTAATTCTCATGGACAAGCCAATGAGAAGATTGAAGACTTAGGCTAATGTTCACTAGGAAACAAAAAGGAAAAGTATGAAAATATGTCTACTTGCTAGAGTAACACCTATGAGGAGGAATGAATTCCAATCAGATGACCTCCTATGATTTTGACTCAGTCCAGAGATATCCTATGGATAGTCTAAGGACTAGTAGGAAGATTGAAATGATTTGATGCATCTTGGCTCAGAGATTCAAACCAACTTTATCTTAGGCCATGTGAGTGAACCTATACAAAGTGATGGATATTTACATTGTTTATGTCAACAATCAAGAGCTTTATACAAAACCTCCTAGTAGCTCCCAACTTGGCCCGTTGCACTAGCCTAGTCACTTCTCTCTAAGGGAAGGGGGTCTTTTCCTTCTTTCTTTTTCACCTCGTGCGAGTCTAGCTCTAACAGGTCTAGGATTCCAGTTATCAGTAGTCTGAGTGCCCTGAGATCCAATGCCCATAACGTAATATTCCTATGTTTAGTTTGGGAGGACCGACTTTTCTTTGAAGTCGTGGTATCTCACATGCAATCTCCCCAGTAAAGGTCAAAGCATAGATTCATCTATTTCAGGATTCAATGCGGAAGAAGAGTACTGCTTCACTCATAGGGAAGAAGCCTAGACTACTCTCAAAGAAAGAAAGAGGGTTGTGATTCAAATGGATCGGTGAAAGGTTGAGTTTGGTTTGTTTATGACTTGTGGGGGAAAGAAGTATGCGGGAGGAAGTAGCTCCAGAGAATGAGCAATAGGAAGAAAGTCAAGTCTTGGAGCAAGAGGACTCGCATGTATGTTCCCATAGCAAGATGCACTTCACACTGAAGCATTCCAAAAAAGGCATTTCTTCTTTGATCTTCTTAGAGAACTGTACATTCGATGAAGAAGGACCCACAGACATTCCTTCTTATTCATCTCCACAGAAGTGAAATTGGATAGTGGTGCTACATGGAGTTAGGAAAAAGATGATCTCATGTGGAATAAGGGCTAGATTGATAGAAGATCTTAAGAGATTGTCACTTGACCTAAGAAGCTTTGAGATTCTTTTGAGAAGTTTGATAAGAGTGACTGACTGACTCCGCTCACTCAATTTATAACCAACAGAATCTCTCTCATTCAACGACTTCTCTTCTATATGTGATGGAAGAATTGAAGAAAGATTCGCAGAGCCTATTTCTTTGACTGTCTCTCGTTCTAATCTAGGTTGAATGACTTGATTCTGATCTTTTCCAGTTTGACTCTTTTCTGTAGAAAGAAGAAGTGGAAAGTCATTCATGGTAGATTTTTTATAGATTGATTTTGAAAGAGACAGAAAGAGCAAGTCCACGATAAGATAGTCCTGACCCAACCTCCCAAGTTTTGGATAGATTGTGAATATCTCATTCGATAGAGTAATCCCAGATTCTCAATGAAAGGGCTTGTCAACCGAGTTTGATTTGTGGGAGTATGTAGTGAAGCTTCACGAAGGTAGGATAAAAAGGAATTCGCTAGTTTTGGGCAATGAAGGATAGGGAATGGACTCATTCTAGATAGCTAAGTGTGTGAACTGACTTGGTGGCACATAAAAGAGGCTAAAGAATCTCATCACAAACCCTAGAGTGAAATCAATCCATGATAGGATAGCGACCATGGCGTCTTGCTTGAAGAGTCAAAGGCAGGGAGAGAGGGAATTCTTCGATCTATTTTAGGGCCAAGTACTCAATCAAAGTTGCAAGAAGAGAGAAATATTTCTACTAACTAAATTGTAGGGGCCTATGAGAGTTCAAGCCTTCTTTTCCATTCTATATAGGGAATTCAATTGTGAGAGAGGTCATCTCAGTCTTTGACTTTTGAAAAATGAGAAGCTACAACAAAAGGGGTTCACTCCACTCAGACTATCCCGACTACAAGAATGAGAAAAAGAGTCAATCTATCTTAGTCAAGGCACTCGCTCTGCCACAAAATTGGCTAAATAGAAAGATATGTTTCCAATGAAACCATAAATGTCCACTTCATACTTAGAGTCTGAGATTTCGGTTGTTTAGGTTCATTCAAGGAATCTTCCTATCTATGAAAGAAAGAACCTCCTAATTAGGTTCCCTAATCCGAGTTCGAGCTATTTTCATGAGAAAACGTATTCAAAGGAGAAATGCTTTGCCCTGACCTACCTACGAGACATCTCAATCGTGCATTCCATTTGATAGTAAAAGCTCCATTCAAGATGGGCAATTTATAATTGACTCTTTCAAGAAAGTAAAATAGATGCGCATCTTAGGTTGTAGATGTTCTTTTCAACTAGTAAGCCTCTCCCAAGTGCTATGGCTTTTTCTACAGTATATTCCCCAAAGCCCCCTTTCTCCAATGGAAATTCTAGAGGGTTAGAGATGCTCTCCTAGCATTAGCAGAATTAGAGTAGTGGGACTGGGATAGATGAACTATGAATCTTTCTCTAGATGAGCAATTACGCATTGCTCTTTCATGTCGTGCTAGCCCTTGGAAGGCCCTCGTACTCTAATATCATTGCCGTTTTGCTGGATGAGACTAAGAGTTCAGTCATTTAGAGTTAGCAGCCCCATTGTATAAATGAATGTGTGAAGAATGAAAAGCTTTTAGCTCCAATGCTGAAAGTGTTGCTTGATGGTATTGAAGTGGAATGGTTTTCTTAAGGGAAGGCAATCAGTCCAGTGTTGAGTAAGGTAGGCAAGCGAAGCAAGAAAGAGGAAACTAGCCTAGTGGTGGAAGAGATCGAATAGCTAGTCTTAGATTTTGGATCTCATATGACAAGCCTTTCCTCGTAATAGGGTGTATTGGTTCTTCGGGGCTCCCAGTTCCATAGTTTCTTTGCTATCACCCTTCCTTTTATTGAGATGCACCTTTTTTTACATCCATCCAAGCCTCTGCGGATGTCATCTTATGGTCGATGTTTCAGCTCACCACTACTAGGACTACATGCTAAAGCCGAGGAGTTGAACCCCATTGACCGTGCGTTGGAAGGAAGTCCAGTCCCTCCCTTTCCATTTGCACAAACCTTTGACTTTTGATAAAGAAAAAAGTCAGAACCAACAACTCTTTTCTGTTCCATCTCATTTCGAATCACATAGAGTTGCCCCTCATTGGAGAATCATTCTCTTTGTGCTTAGTTCCTAGATATGAGAGAATGATTTCTCAGAAAGATCTTCATTTTTCAAAGAAGCCAAATGAGGATTCCCCCTTCAAAACTCAATCAAAGTGGAAGGGTCGGGCTAGTGCGAGAAGGTGAATAAGATCCAGAACAAGACCAATCTAATTTATTTTATACCAGGCGAGCATGAATGAATGGTTCACTCTCCAGCTTCAAAAGAGAGTCAAGTATAACTCACCCTATCTAGCTAAACTAGACGGATAGGAAGAAGAGCTTGGCTTTCACATTGCCTATTTCATAGTATAAAGATAAGCTAACTCGACTAGCCCTATTTAAGCTTTGAAAACTACTCCCATTGTTTGTGCATTTTGGGGTCGGTGGCTAGAGAAGAGAGGGCTTCAAAGACGAGAGCAGATCATTCACCTGATTTTTTGGCTGACGAGAGGGAAAGAGGCGAAAGGTTGCTAACTGGAAGAGACAGATAGTATCTAAATCCCCTGCGTGTGTGCCTCAAAAAGGTCAAAAGAGTTTCTGTTGTTTGCCTTTATTGATTGACTATTACACTACACTAAAAAGAGTCTTTCTCACTTTCAGGAGCAAAGGAGAAAGCGGGGAAAAAGGTATGTGCCCGATTAGCCCTTCTCTTCTGAAAGAAGAGAATTATCGCCTTCGCTTCTCTTTGATAGAAAGAGCTGGTGTCATCTTTCGGTCTCTAGTGCCTTTTTTTGAGGACTCAAGCACATTCATTGATGCATTGCTACGCACCTTTGTTTCCCAAAGAAGTTATTCGCATTGTTCTTACGTTAGAGCCTGTCGGGAGAAAAGAAAGTCTCGCGGGTCTCTCCAACTCTGATTAGTGACATAGAGAAGAAAAGAAGATTTTTTCCATTTTAGCAGATAAGATAGCGATAAGACATTTTTTCCATTTTCGCTTGATTTGCTTCCCTAAACAAACTGGATCAATAGAATATCACACATGCGCCATTACCATGCCTAAGTTCTAGTTCTAAATGCAAGGAACTGACATAGAATAGTCTAAGCATAGGAAAGGACCTGGCATGGTATATCCGCTCATCCCAGCTTTGAATCCTAGCTTGAGTTGCTTATGCATTGGATGTAGCATTTGGTGGGCTTCTCTTCCTTCTTAGTCAGATGATAAGATGTCAACCCTCTTAGGCACCCTCATAAAGGACTGCCTGTCTACTTTGCTACTCGCTTCATATTACTTCATTCAGGAGTAATACATGATGAAATCAACTACCCCTCACTACTTTCTTTAGATAACAAATGACATTCCATAGTGGTACTCTAAGAAAGAGGTAAAAATTTGAAAAAAAAGAAAGCAAGCATACATTCCTCAACTACTGATCTATCTGTTTATGAGTGGAATCGATTGGATGCCCGTTTATGATGCTTCTATATCCAATTTTGACCAGATTTCTTTCAAAAGCATAGCTAAAAGCTTCTAAAGAGAAACCACTATATGTAGGTTACACAAGAAGTTCTTGTATACCAGACTTGTGCCACCTCACAAACGCCCTTTCAGGGTCAAGAATCAAAAGAGTAAAAATGATAGGTCAGTGCCCCAATTCTTCCATTCCCAAGTCAACTAATGAAGGTTCAGCTCACCTTTCTTTGAGAAGGGCTCTTCCTAAGTAGGAAATTTCTTACAGAAAGCTTGCGGTTGCACCTTGTCTAGGAGGTTTCTATCGACTGCGTTCCTTGAAAAGACCAAGTAAGCCATAGTGGATGGAGAAGGCTGCTAGTTTAATAGCCCTAGTGTATGCACTCAAGTAGAGTATAAGGCACACGTAACCAACATACCGCCAGAGGTTCAGGGTTCATCAGTGGATGGAGTTAGGCCCATTTCCTAGCCTAGTTTTCAGCAGAGCAGTACCATCCTAGTCCAGAGTAGTATCTGTCCCTATGGGCTCGAGGTAAGACAAGCAGCCTGCTTCCTTCATCTCATTATAGGAAAGGATAGGACCTCAGTCTTTGACCTTGATTGGTTCCAAGGGTGAGGAAGAAATGGGCGGCTATTGGAGCTCTTCTATTAAGGTAGCCTTTCGGTTAAGCTCGATTGGGTAAATGCCAGTGAAAGCAATGAATTCTTTGGGGGCAGAATAAAAGAAGAGGGCACCAAAAATGATGCCATTGGAAAGGCATAAGCCTTAGCATCCACTCTTTTACCAACTTGTTCGAAGAAGCGGGTGAAGGACAAGGTTTTTCTCTCTACGGAGAGGGGAATGAAACCAACCTTGACTACTCTTTTCTTGGGTTGCATCCATCAATCAATTGAAGCATTTTTTGTGTGGGAGCACAAGGATAAAAAGTAGGCTGATGGTGATGGACTCGGGGTCAGCACAAAATTTCTTGTATCTAATAGAAATTCGTAGTGAAGTTGGCAAGCAAATAGGGAAACTGAGACTTATTCTGAAGCCGAGGATGTAGTTCCTTTTCCAGCAAAGGAATAATTCCATTATCAAAAGCACAGGCCAGTGGGAATAGAGAAAGAAGCCAATTGGTTTTAGTGAGCGGTAGGTGTAGAAAAAGCTTCTTCTAAAAAAAAGGTTGAATTGAGCTCAATCAAGTGAAAGTATGCTCAGTGATTCCTCTCTACCAATGCAACTGGACATTGCATTTTGATTTGTTTTCCTTTGGGCAGGCCGGAGGTTCTGAAAGAAAAGAAAAGCTAACTCATTCTTTTCATCTAGCGCCTCTCTCTTTTCTTCAATTAGAAAGATCATGGAGATTTGTAGCATCATTCTTCCAATCTCGTCTTGTGAGGGTGCTCCTTTAGTAGGTCCGATAAGCCGATATGATGCCCTGCTATTTTGAACTTGGTCCGCTTTAGCTCTAGCAATTATTTTGATAGCGTTCCATTTCCTCCTTTGTAGACTAATTCAAGCTTTCAAGCTTGGGCGGTTCCTCATTTGTTTTATCAACCATCCATTTTTCCAATGGTCTTTGAACTTATCTCTGACAATAGTTAGAATCAAACTTTCTTTCATTGCCTCGTGGGCTGCACTTCCCGATTTGATCTAAGTCAAAGAGTAGGGCTCTTCATTCCCTCTATTGTTGGAAGCACACTATCAATACCAGGAGTCGAGGTGAAAGAAGACGATGCAGAAGAGATGGATTGTGGAGGAGTAAAGAATCGTTCTTTGTCCGAATCCATTTCAGAGGATGCATGACCGATAAGGGAGTTCGATGGAGTAGAGACTCTAAGCTTGATGCGCCTGATGTTCCCTCACTGAAAGGAAAGGGATCATCATATGAGTGGGTTGAAGTCCTCGCCTGTGAGCAGCGCTCGTAAAACAAAGCCTACTTTCAAGTTCAAGGCAAGCCCTCAGCAGCTGTCAAAAAAGGATAGGGCTCGTGCGGAGAGAACCTAACCTTTTCAAGTCAGGCATGAAAGAAATCCATCAAGTTTCATTTCTTTCTTATTTACATGTATGTTTCTCATAGCTTTCTACCCTAAGCCTAATCATGCTTTTCACATGCAATTCGATGCTTCCTGTGTCGAAAGAAAGTCAAGAAAATCCCACTCATGAACAAAGCAGATTCTTTTCTCTCATGTCATGGAAAGAGTATATGCTGCAGATTGTCTGTTCTCAAATCGATCTTTCTCTCAACTTTCTCTTTCAATTGTGCAGTGAAGTTCCTTGTGCTCAAGACTAATTCTACATTATAGTAGATTGCTTGTGCTTTCACCGATCTCTTTGAAAGTTGGGGTTTCCTCTTCCTCTCTTTTGAAAAAAGATGTGAACATAGGTAAGCTAGAAAAATATCAAATTGCCTGCAATTTACAAAGTGGGGGAGAAAGGTAAGGGTAAAAGCATGACTGGAAGGATAAAGCAAGACTCGCTTCCACAACAAGAACTAACTTGGAACCATGATCCCTACACCAATTTATGTATGGGTCATGGAAAACCTATTCAATGGTATGATCATCGGTGAGCCAAGACTTTCTATCTCAACTGGAACTCGATTGACTTGTATGAGTGGAGCTGGTAGACCAATCCTCTAGTACTAAAGAAGTGAAGGGCATCAGCAAAACTCAAACCTTATCCAAGCTACCCTCTTCCTTTGCTCGAGCTTATCTCCTTTCAGTCGAGTATAACAAGCTCACCTCTCCTTTCAGTCTCATTACTCGAGGACTAGGAGAAATGGGTTTACCAAAGAATTAATAGAGTCTGAATCGGTCGAGCATGTAGTTCCATAACTTGTAGGTGGAGCACTAAAGTGCTTCGCTTCAGTCGAGATCTTCTCAACTGTAACTTATCTATCAGTTGAGTAGCTTCATTCCTTTTTCTCCTCTAGCGGTTGAATGGAAAGCTGCTTCTTTAGTTCAGGAAAAATGGAATCTTGATCAGTCTTATGAGAAGAATTTGGGCTCAAAGGAGGCTTCGCTTCATCTCTTGAGATTCTCGTAGATGGTGTAAGTGAGAGCAACTACAGATAGAGGTCAACATGTCTTTTTAGAAGAGGTGGGAGTGGGGTAGGGGTAATCCTGGATGTTAGTCCAATTACTTGACTAGTAAGACGATGCCTGCTACTAGTCGAGAATGTTCTGAAAAAAGAAAAAACATGGTCTTATTACCATCATAGAAAATATGCTTTATGAAAGAGTATATGAAAGGGGATGGAAGTCAATTCTATAGTGACGTTCTAGGTGGCTCTTTTCTCTTTTTTCATTCATAGTTCATATCACCTTTCATACCTAAAAGTAGCCTTTCTCTTTCTATACGATAGCACAAATGATAGAAGAAGATAATGCTATCCTTCTGTTGATCTGAGATAAGTGCATGATGCCAGTATGAAGAAATCAAATAGCAAGAACAAGAAGCACTCCGTTATAGGCAATGGAAAAATGGTGGAGGAGAGGTTTGAAGGAGAACAAACAAGATTCCAATGGCCTTGCCAAAATCTAGAATAGAATGGAATGGCTGATCCTCATCCTCCTCTTCTGGGGCATGCTCACTTCGGATTTCACACTATTTACTCTACGTATCATACATAGTTTTGAGTAGAGTGGATTCCATCTCGGATCCCTCCCTATTTCTTTGAAAAGAGAAGGCACTAGTCCGAATGAGTCGAGCTTCTCTTCTTGAAGAAAATTATATCTCCTATCTCGTGACCAAGTAGAAGAAGTAGAGCTAATTGAACAACTTACTTGATGAGATCAGTGCCTCTGCTTGAAAAGAAAGAAAATGTTCTATCCGGAAAGGGACTTCCACTAGGGCTAGGGACACCGGGTCTTCTCTTTCAAAAAGAAGGTATATCTATTCTCATTCAAAATAGCAATAGTAGGAAACCATAAATTTGGAAGCATAGCACTAAACGAGAGTTTGATTATGAAAAAAGAAAAGTAATTGCGTTCACTAGAAAGGGCCCTCTTCCATAGCGGATGGGTACAGTCATTCCATTCAACAAGAACAAAGAAAAGAAAGAGAGCACCAGATCTTGCATGAATGTGCACATCCGATTTGTTCACATCTTGAAGCTTAGGGCCCTTTGTGAAATGATAGACTCTTCCCAGGGTGAGAAGTGTTCTTTCCTTTGGTGCTTGGTACCCTAAAACCGGTCACGGTCATCAAAAACAAACATGACTCGACAAAGGATTGTCCGAACAAGCCAATCAGCATATATGTTGTTAGCACTGATGGCAAAGTGTCAATAGCAGCTTGAAGGTTGAATGAATGCAAATGCATCTTTCTGTTGAGCAGGTAGAAGTTGATCGAAAGTCCCGTCGGTGGCAAGGCGACTAAGGACCTCCATCACCCAATCATGCAAAGGTCTTAACAAGGCACGCGATTGGATTACCAATTGCAAACACTCACACCTTGCCACTACCCTATAGCTTCACCCCAAATCTCTAGCTTCGGCGGCGTATTCATTATCCCACTCTCTTTATCTAGCTCCGCCATGCGGAGCATAGGATCATCATAACTGGAGGTCACGGGCACCTCACTATTAGAGAACTAAAGACTACCGAGCTTGGCAAGCTACTCGGGTGGGTCGTCAAGCGCACTAGCACGTCGGTGTGCCACATGCTCGACGGTGACTCACTTAGGCGTCTACATCCTTCACCTCATGAACAGGGTGAATGTAGGTCTTAGGAGTAGGTGACCAAAACCAAGTTGAATAGGAATTTGGGAATCAGAGGGGACATATGCGGAAAGCATTCAGGCAGACCTGGTCAATAACTCAACACAGATCTACTTACAACGCTCCCCGGGGGTGTAATCCGATTGGTGAAGATAAAAAAAAGGCAACCACATAGAAGAAAACTACCTACTCATCATGATTTGGCAAAGACTTAGTATCCATAGTAAATGGATAGAAAAATGAGTACCCAGAGTACACCCGTGAAGGAAGTTCAGGATTGATACTGCTCCTGCAAAGGCAGAAGAATGGAAGGTTGGGGATGGAGAAGTCAGGGAATTTTTTCTCATCCGACCATACCAATCATCACTAACCATCTTAGTGCAAAAAATCCATACAATCACCAACTCCTATCTTAGCAGACACGGAATGGGAACATATACTCGCTAACAATGACTGCTCACTCACAAGGAGCACAACCAGACTTGAGATAACAAGTAACGTGTGGATACACCATCCCATCAACATGTCGAGCATTAGATGGACCCTGACATCCTGAGATAGGAAGGACCCAAAGAATAAATTAGCATTAGCCTACAAAAAGTGCTAACACCATGTCTTCGCTGTCTTTCCATATACCCAAGAGTTTGGGTGCATCAGGTTAGCACAAAAAACTTCCTGGGCTGAACAATGATGCCAATGACATGGTGTTGTTGAACAGGCTAAGAGACGAGCCTTTCATTAACAAATCAATGGCCTGGGCTGCGAAGGTTGTATTCCAACAACCCTATGTGTTATCCGATTAGAAGATCTGACTGGCTCTTCCCATTGTACCAATGCTAACACTTCTAATGGCTATTCCGCTAGTTGGTGCACTAATGCTAGCTCCTCGACAAGGTGATACAACTTTGAGTTGGGTAGATTGCTTGTCACTAGGACTCCTTGAGTTCCTGTGGTTTCTCTGGCAAGTCAGCCCAGTCCACATCAGAATAAGCAGATAGTTACAAGTTACCATATAAGATCCCTCTTTACCAGGAGATGCCTTGAAATACCAAAGAATCTGATGAAAATGTCAATGAGGAACTGACGGTGTATGCATGAATTGACTCCTACACCAATAGTGTAGGTCAGGTCCGGGTCCAATCTCGTAATAGTAAGGGAGATTAGCTTCTCAACTAACCTCTTATATGCTCTAGTATTCGTTCCCCTTCTTGGTCGAGAATATGATGAACCTCCACAGTGAACCGTTTCTCATTCAAAACCATGAAAGAGACTCCTCATCGATACTTACACTCTAGGGCCTTGGGGAACTTATCCAGTCAGCCTATCTTCAAGTCAGTCGATTTGAAAGTTGGTTGCTAACTTCACTTCATTCAAGGTAAGAATGGATATCAATCTCTACTAGGCCCTGAGTTTTGAAGAATTCCTGTTTCGCTTGTTAGCCTCTTGTAGTCCCTGTTTGAGTGGTAGTTGCTAGCTTACCCCCTCCCTCTAAATAGCTAGTTTTCTTTCTTCCCATGTGAGTTACAGTAGAAGAAGTTGGAGTGCTCTTTTTTTCTAGTCATTCTCTCTTCCAATTCCTACCAAGCGGACCTACCCATTGATCCGTAAAGGGGCGGTAGAGTGTCAGAAGCGCTTTGAGGAAATCCTCCTCTATCACCGCGGATCGAGGGCCCCTTCCCCTTCTTCAAACCCTGATTCATATTTTTCATATAGAAATCCTTGATCAATGATAGAACAAGATCCATTTTGCATCATATCTAATTGATTCCTTGGTTCAGTCCAAAGAAGTAATGTCACTCGATTATTATCAAACTAACTGCAAGATTTTTCTGTCCGTGAGGATCCTGCCAAAGCCAGAGTGCCTTCTACTTCTAATAGTCAGAATAGTAATAGTCCATGAACTAGATCAGAATCATTCTCAATGAATCCATAAGAAGTGATCCCATTTTTTCATCATGTTTGCATGATGACCAAAGATCTTGTGTGACCAATCCGACAGAACAACTCAAAAGAGAAAGAAGTCTTGTGAATTTCTTCATGCTCGTTCCAAGTTTGAAGTACCATTTGTACAAATAAGAATCCCTTGCCTTACATGATTTCTTCTTCATATAGATAGATATAGGATCTATGGGAAAATTACTTAGAAGTACATTTTGTGTAACAACCTTTCCTATCTGATAGAAAAGGATCCCATGATCCTGAACCGATTGTATTTGGGATCAAAAATCCCAAGTTTTCCTATGAAGAGCTGATCTAATTGTATTAGTTTATAAAATAGATTTGTTCTATGTAATACTAATTGATAGGGCCTCATTGATAAGTGCTACAAGATCTCGCGCATTGGAACCCATGGTTATGGACCCAAATCCGTTAGTATGAAACATCTTCTTTTCGAAGTGAAATCCCCTAGTATATGAAAGAATGAAAAAGTGCTTTCATTGTTGTGGAAGAAGAAGCCTTTGTATCTTAATGCATGTATTGAATTTCTTTAGAGCCATTAGTGCGGGATCCACTTTTTGGGGAATATGAGTCGAAGCAATAACAAGAATCTTTCCAGTGGAACATCTTTCGCAATCCCTGGAGAGATAGTTCTCTAATAGACCAGGGATAAGTAATTTGACTCATTCACATGCAGATCATGAATGTTTGGAATCCATATTATGCAAGGAGACTCTGCTTTTGCTAATTCAAATTGAAGGGTGATATCAAATCGATCTATTGACCTGAAAAATGTGAAAACAGGGGGAAGGCCGAATTGTGGTTGTTGACTAAGAAAAGAAGAATTGGGATAAGAAATTATGCACTTTGTGTTGAAAGGGCTACACGACTGATCGGGCAATCACTTTCATTCCTCTCATCAGACCATCTGTAGCACTCATAGCTACAGTTCTCACTCAAAGGGTATTCTCACTTCTAGTATAAATTCCCAGTGTGACTCTTATCCAAATACCCAGATGTCAAAATAGCAAAGAAGACGCTCGTTTTACCACTACAGGGCCCAATCATAGTCAAAATCTGAGTTTGATCCTAGCTCAGAAGGAACGCTAGCTATATGCTTAACACATGCAAGTTGAATCTCTAATCAACCTAGACAAACTCAAGAAAGAGAAATGTGAGATTCCGTAGAGATGAAAGAAGGACCAACGATGATCTTATACTAAAGGCGTTAGATAAGGAGGAGGAGTAGGATGAGCTTTTTCCATTGAAGTAGAGACATAATCGAATGTTGACGAGAGAGAATGAAAAAAAAGCCTAAAGGGAAGAGCACTTCGCAATTTCACTTTGAGTATGAGGAAGTATGCAGGGAGGAATTCATCCCCCAGAACCGCACGTGCGAGTTCTCCCGCATACTGCTCAAGTTGCGAATCGCGCTCCGATGCGAAAAGAATTATGCATCATCCGCATACCTATGGCGGCTTTGAATAGATCATATATGAATTCACTTTCTCTAAAAATCTAGAAAAAGGGAGTCTGTGCACCAATATCACCCATAAAGGGCCAAGCCATAACAACTATACGGCTCAGCTCCAGCATGAGTAGTTGCCTTTGCGGCAATCCATTTGGAGTTCCCTGGGTGCCAGTAGGAATAATGGTTTTCGCAAAAGTCAATACAAAGAAAGGTGCGTAGCATAGAGAATTCTTCATAGCACGCCCACGAGCTCCACCGTATCAAGGCGTACATCCATGTGATCAAGACTCTACGAAATAAAATGAGATGATACCAAAGAAACTTGAATCAGCACAATTCCTTGCTTCACCATCAAGCTATATGAAGAAAAAACTCCTTAAAGTGAACTAAGCCCCGAAAAGACTAGCTTAGCTGCTTTTGTAGAAAGAGAAAGATTCACGACTTTGTTCACTGACGTAAAGATAGCACAACAAGAAATTTCTTTACCTGTCCAATTTCTAATGCATCAAGATATCCATTCGTTCCGGTGTAAATATAGCTATCTAGTCTTCCACCGCGAGAGGGTCTGATTGGGATTGTTTGAGCAACTCACATAATCGTTGACCTCTAAATCTCTTAGGCATCTCAGACAATAGAATCGGCGATAGCGATAGCCCTACCAATCCTCCTTTTCAAAACACCAGCAATAGTTCACTTCCCTGACACGGAATCTCTGGCTTTTTTTGTTATTAGAAAAAGCACTCGGGCTTTCAAAGAGAAAAGATATTCTATGAGTTTTTCTCAATTCTATCACTAAACCAAACATCATGGGCACTCTTGATCCAAATGGTGGAGGTGGAATGAAAATGAGGCCCCTTCCCGGCCACTGGATCACTCCAGTGCTTCGGGTATTACGAACCCTCTACCATCCATTACAGGAGTCTCACAATGCGGTCGGTAATTTTGAATCAAACATTGAATGATTTGTTTTTAGATATCTGGATGAACTACAAGAAAGAAGGACACTTCTCAAAAGACTGCAAGTCCAAAAGAGTCACTCAAGTGTAGACTCTGAAGACGAAGCTGAAGCTTGCTTGTCTCCAGCAGAGTGTGATTGCACCAAAAAAGGTAGAAGATGAAGTAAGTTATGCAAAAAAGAAAAAAACAAGTCAGAGGGGAAGACATGACAGAGCGAAGGCGGGCTTCCTTGCATTTTCTCGATGAGAGTTTGATCAATCCCTCTCGTCGTGGATGATTGGAGCCATCATGAAAAGAAAGAACCACGCCCAGTCTGGTATTCTTCATTGGAAAAGATCACACCGCTTGTTCACCTGCACCCAAAAAGATCAGAGTCATGAACAGCAAAAGGACTGATCACTACTACTACTAAGACTCAGACTCTGAGCTATGCCACGAGCTCCACTAACTGCGTCACTTATCTAGTGCTTGGGTCCAGAAGTCACTACTTGCACTCCCTTTGCGGGCATTTTTGATGCAAGTTCCAATTTATGCTTGAGCCAGGTATAAATAAAAAGAAATGGACTATATGTTTTACCTAGTACATTAGAATCCCTAGTACTATACACAAAAGGATTCTTCCTCCATAACTTCAATTGCAGGTGTGCCATAGTATTAGCTTCCCTAATAGAATTGAGTGAAGTGCCAAGAATCCTTAGAATGGTATTCCAACTCAGCACCCTTTGAGAAGAGTTGCTCTTTGGAGAGCACAGTATGATGAAATGCTTTGCTCCTCCCCCTAGGTCCGATGGGGGCACGACTCCCCATCTGCCTCTAGAATGAGAGAATTCTTAACAGCCCGAGATAATCCAAGCCAGCCAACCTTTTTCTAATAGCTTTCAATCACGGGTTCCACATTTCCTACATCAAACACATAGATAGAAGGCTAGATGCTTCACGGGCTAGAAGCCCAACCGATTACCAACTGACATAAATGTACACTTACCATTCAGCGGCGTAGAGGCGGGAAAGGTTGACGAGGCTTACGATATTCTGAAGGGGAAATAGCTCGGTTGGTTAGTCGTCATGCCAGAAGTCTCGGGTTCAAACCCCGTTGCTGAATCAATTGCAGTGACTTTGACAGTGGGTTATCTGTCTCTATCAGTCAACCTCTTTTATGAGCTTGTTCTCTTTAGGGTCCACCTTTTCTTTCCATTTATCCAGTTCCAGTCTTTTCCCATGGATCACACTTTTTTTAGTTTGAAGCAACTAGCAATGCTACCATTAATCAAGAAAAGTTTGACCAACCAACCCTACCATCCTAGAGCATTAGTGTACAAGAAGGGCATTTTTCAATTGAGTTAGTCATATATTTGATCTCAGATGTAGAATAACTTCTGATTTCTTTGGTTTTGAGTTGGCTGCACTTTGGGTTTCACCTAAGATCCAGTCACGAAGCTATCGTTCACTGGGAATGAGAGAACCAATGGTCGATCAGATTCTTATCTTTCCGGCGGTCAAGCGGCGTGAATGCAAGATGCCAGCAGAATGATTGGCCGGACAATGAACGCTTTTCCCTTAGTCTGATAGCGATCATAGAAACACCATTTTGAAGCTTGAAGCACAGGCGGTGGCATTTTTGAATGAAAGTGAGATATGCCTCCCAAATCTGGGACCTGCAGGGTCCAGAGGTCTTCTTTTTTAGAGACCATGATGGCCGGGTACTTGCTTGCTATTTGATCCCAATCACCCAGTCTACCAACAACTGAGCAGAGGTTTTGGCCTTCAGATTTGGGATTATAATATGTTGTTTATGACAATTGAGGTAGGTTCACATCGAGGGGAACTCTCAGATTATAATCTGGATGTTCCTCCAGAAGGAGACTCCTCTATGGACCCTCAGGACCATGGAAGCAAGAAATGAAAGACTAAGGTCGTAAGGGAGGATGGAACCCCACTTAGACTCACCAAGAAAAAGGTAAGTACTGTGACATCCTTTATTATGAAGTTTTCTAGATAAATGCCTAACGGCATCGACACTATCGACGGACAAACTTTGAGTTAACGTCGACCGGGATGGCTAGGCCGCCCTTTGTCTCATAAGCCTCTTATTTACTCGACCATAGATAAGAACTTACACCTTCAAATCACTCTTGCCCTAGATGGCTTTATTGCATCTTCTTTTTCTAGCTTGATGTCGACCGGGATGGCTAGGTCCCGCCCTTTGTCTCATAAGCCTCTTATTTACTCGACCATAGATAAGAACTTACACCTTCAAATCACTCTTGCCCTAGATAGCTTTATCGCATCTTCTTTTTCTAGCTTGATGAAAACTTTCTTGTCTTCTAGTTTTGTAAACTCACATCAGGCGCTAGATGGAATATGATGCCATAACCCCTCTGAGGAAAGCCAAGTTTTCATCTATGAAGCTCTCCAGTTATCCAGAGAAGCAAGATATACGCTCTTTGAAATAAGAGCGTAAGATATCTTTCTATGACGGAAGCGGAAGCACAATATGGGGTGGAAGATAAGATGACACAATCACCTTTGCAGAAGAAGATTTACTACATTGACTATACATGCAGTTATAGCTTAATCAAAGAAATGATGAAATTCAAAATCGAAATCTTTTTTGAATTTTTTTTGAAATAGAAACTCAATGTATCTAACCAATTCTTTCTAATGGTTCCTGCTGGAATGCTGCTAGTTGATGAAAGTTACTTAGGGATCAAGCAAGAAAAGTCAAGTCAAATCCATTTGGGTTATTCTATCAATTCCAATTGAATGCAACTAGATCTAGTATAGTATGAGCGTCGAACATATATGAATAGAACTAAGAATGGGGTCTCGAAAAAACAACTCATTTTTTTTTGGGCGTATCCTTTTTTTAGGTTCACTAGATTCTGGTTGGAACTTCTAGTTATCTTGGTAAAAAATCTGATATCCGTATTTCCATCTCAGCAAATTCTTTTTTTCCCCCAAGGGATTGTGATGTCTTTCTATGGAATCATAGGTCTATTCAATAGTTCTTATTTGTGGTGCATAATTTCATGGAATGTAGGTAGTGGTTATGACCGATTCGATAGAAAAGAAGGGATAATGTCCCTTTTTCGTTGGGGATTTCATGGAAGAAATCATCGCATCTTCCATTGCATCTTTCTGAAAGATATCCAATCAATCTGAATGGAGGTGAGAGAGGGTCTTTTTCCTCGCCGTGTCCCTTATATGGAAATCAGGGGCCAAGGAGCCATTCCATTGACCCGTACTGATGAGAATTTGACTCCACAAGAAATTGAACAAAATCTTTGCCTATTTCTTGCACGCATTACCCATTGAGTATTTTGAAATGAACTAAAGAAACTAAAGAATAAATATCAACATGAGAGAAGGAACTTAATACATCTATCAGGAGAATGTATATGGAACAATATTAATAAAATATAAAAATCTAATAGAATTAATCAAATAAAATATATTGAAAAAATAGATTAAGGAGATTTGTACACAAAAACTATTTTGTATATGCGTACACATGTCATCCGGCTTCACTCTTTATACTATCAAAAGGTCTGATAAGTGTAGTGTAGATTCATCAAATATCCTAATATGTCTTTTGTTTTCGTAAAATATAATTCATCCTTTGAATTGATACCCTATCTCCGTGCTGTGGTTAGAGAGTGAAATCTTTTGAATTTGAAATAGAAATTAAAGAATTCAATGATCTGGTAGAGTTCATATTTAAATCCAAATTATATTCATTAGTTCAAAATGGGTTTTCGGAGTATTCATCAAAAGGAATAAATGAAGGGGAAAGCGGTTACAATTTTCCTAATTGCGATCTCTGGAATATGGAAAGAATATTTACTTCTTTTTTTTCATTCGAAAAGGGCCTTTCTTGTATGCTCTATTCTAGATCCTAAAGACTCAATTCTTACAAAAAAAACAAAAAAGCAGAAAAGATCCATAGGTTCGATACCTTCTTCTTGTTATATAATTCATGCTTCATAGAAATCGAGATAGAATCAGCGAATGAAAAGGTTCATTAACAATTTACATCACGGATCTGAGAATGAAAAAAAAAAAAGCAATGGCTTCCTCCCATATCTTGTGTCTATACTCTTTTTTGCCCTGGTGGGTTTCTCTCTCATTTCAAAATGTCTAGAAACTTGGGTTGAATTGGTGGAATACGGGCAATCCAAATCCTTTTGAATGATATTCAAGAGAAAAATGTTCTAGAAAAATTTATGGAATTAGAAGAACTATTCCTGTTGGATGAAATGAGAAAGGAGTACTCGGAGACACATATGCAAAGGCTTTGTATAGTAATGCACAAGGAAACAAGATAATTGGTCCAAAGACAAAATAAATCTCATTTTCATATCATTTTGCATTTCTTATCAAATTTTCCACGCAAGCGATGACAATGGGTCTTCGGATCATAAGCACCATGTCTCCTTCTTTGAATGATCGCCTTTGGGCTTGCTTGTTGAAAGCCCAAGACTGGTAGATCTACAATTTTGACTGTGCCCTGAGACACCGCCCGTCCAAGGATTCCAACTCAAAGGTCTCTCTTTTCCTTTCCTTAGCAAGCAAGCAGAAAAGTGACGTCTTGGGGCTCGCTAGCGCACATACTCTTCTCCATCCAAATCTACCACTGGTTGGTGTTCTATTTTTTGATCTTATACTATGCCTTATTCTCTTATTCATCTCCCTAATCGTAGACTTCTTGCTGTCCCAACCCAAGTGTCATGCCAGGGTGATAGGTGCTTCCGTAGTAACGCATTCGAGCAATAGCCTTTCTTCGCTATTTCAATGAGGGGTGAAATCAGTGCCCTACCCTAAATGGATTAAGGTAAGGAGGGCTTCGGATTTGGAAAAAATGCTCTTTTTTCTTTGCTCATCTTTTTCTTGTTTGATCTGATAGCCTAAATAATATGGTGCCATCCTGAATCAAGTGTCACAACATGAACTCTGCACCTGCAGAGAACTGGTTCATCCGGGAAGTCTCCGAGAATTTCCTCATAAATATGACTTCGACTTATGAACTTGCCCCACTCGACGACTTGGAGGCACGAGGTCCGCCCGGAGACTAGAACCCTACTTTTTGGAGTCTCGATCTCTATCTCATCCTAGAGCTTATTCAACTCAGCTACCATAGAAGACCTGGGAGAATATAGTCCACTGCTCGTTGCCTTCTTTGGAGAAGTCGCAGCTCTAGTCTCCATCACGCAGTACAAGAGTTCACTCACGTAATCCACGGAGGCTCTTTTCTCCATTAACTGCTTCACTAGGCCTAGAGGCTTCTCCATCCTGCCAAAGAAAGAAAAAGCAATTGAATAATAAGAGAAATGATGATAAAAGAGTCAAACAGAAACCTCTGAAGAAAGTTATGAGCCTCAGACTTATAGGCATCAATCATTGACGTGTCTGCCACTTTTCAATGATCCAAGCAACCATTTACACCATGCCAACTTTGTTGCTTCTATGAATACTACAAGGAGCTGCTCTGAAATTCTCAGTTGTCCGAAATCGTACAATGGTCCTGGATCATTATGCATGCTTTATACCTTAGAAGGTACTTTGAATAAAAGTTGATGCCCCTCTTTCACTATTGCTTTATACCTTAGAAGGTACTTTGAATAAAAACTCAAGTGCTCCCCGAATTAGAATTTTTAGTTTCATAATCTTACCCTGCAACAAGGCAATGTCTGAAAGACAACTTACCAGATTGAGTACCTTCTAAGGTATTCCGCCATTCATGTATCTGGATTGAGCAATTTGACCCAACCCAAAACTCACCATGACTCGGTAGGTAGGCTGCTTTAGCACCTGGGAAGGAAGGCGCCTAAGCATGACTCAGGTAGTCATTCAAGAAAACCACAGCCCACCATTGTCAGTGGGCTCCCATTTTCATGTAGATAGGGAATTTCATTCGTCTATACAATGAAAAAGAACTCAAGTTCCTCGAAGATGCAATACTAATTGAATAGCCATCTCTTGCTTCTAGTGCGACAGAGAATGCAAGCAAAGAGAGTCGCTGCTGCCTCTTCTGAGAAAGATTGAGATGAAAGGCGCTAGTTCAACTATGGAAGGAGATTACTTCTTCTTTCCAGTGGACATTCTACATTCTACAGAGGAAATCTGCATGGAAGAAAGGATCACTGCTTAGGTAGCCAAACAAAAGGAAAGGTGCGGAGCAAAGTTTGAAAATATCGATAGAGACAAGAAATGTTTGAAAAAGGCCATCTTTCTAGGTTGACCATTTTGAGGATTCTAGCGTTGAGGTGCTAGTTTAGATTGTTTGTAGCAGTTGATGAAGCTTTAAAGTAACGGGGACAAATAACAAGCTTTTGATACTGATAGGAAGAAAAAGAGTAGCTCGTAACTCGCAACTGGTGAGCTTTCGATTGGGGATTGATTGAGTGCCCTATTACAGAAGGCTGATGGGTAGACCCAATATCTATCAGTACTCATGATCCGGGGAGTACCTTCAGTCTAAATGAGCAATGGGTGATGATCAGACTGAATGCGAGGGAGATTAAGAAGAGTGGTTTCTCATAGCTTATGCGGCTATGACAAACCTTCAGACCCCAGCTATGGAAAAGGATCTTTTCTTGTCCATGCCCTGCCGTTGCTTTTTTTGGATCAATGGGATCTCAATCTTGATTTCTTAGGTATGCTTGCCTGTTGGCTGAAGCTACCTTTTCTCTTTCACTACACCTAAAAGTCTTTGGCCCCAGCCGAGTTTGCTCTTGGCGCCTTGACAAAACTACACCTAAAAGAACAGCGCTAAAGAGGAACTCTACCCTGCCCTAATCTAATCATTTGGAATTCAACCTTTTAGCGGTGTATATAAACCAGAAGTAGTTATAGATGTCTGGAATAGAGCAGCCATGTGCAATGAAAGTACTGTGTTAAGATATTATGCTCAAAGCCAAGACCCAAGATGACAAAAAGAAAAAAAGAAGGCTTTCAACCACTCTTCTGTTTGACAGGAGAGCAAAGCCAAAGACTTCAATAGAGGATGGAACCTCAGATGAAGACATAGTCGTAGAGAGGGAATAGGCAGATTTCATAATAGAGGATGGATGGTGATCCACCCCAATCACCAGTCCGGATTGAGAAGAATAATGAAACTTGGCGGCTACTCGCTATTTGATCAGTAATTCACCGGCCACTAGATCGATGAAGAATCTCTCTAAAATCCACTTTTTGATCAGTGATTCACCTAGCCATTACATTCAAGGATCCCACCTTATTCTCAAACTTGGTGGCTCGGTGGATTGGCACTCTTGTAGGCTCATGTTGCATACAAATTTTTGGGGTACCAGGTCCTGCATCCACCAAGAACATTTCTTCCCTGAAGTGTAAGCATAAAACTGAAGATTGTGAGGCGTTTCCACTACATAATAAGAAATTGGAATTAAAACTTGGAAATAATTGACTCCAATAGATGCTCATCATTAGCTTTTTTTTCTCCTCCTATTCCTATTGATCAAAAGCATCCAGTAGCGACACACCAGTAGAAAGAGTGAAGCTACTAAGCTTAGTGTTGGGGAACTCATTAGAAGCAATTTTCGCTTTCGCCCTCTAGGCTTCACAAGAGCTCCCCCTACCTGCCTCTGGCTGTGCCACACTTCATAAAGAGGTCTTGCACTGACTTGTGTGAGCCCTACGCCTTCCTCCCCCCCTAGCATTCATTGAAGGTCAACAACTTTCGTTGTTCATAAACTTTTCTAGAAAAAGTAAAAAAGAGATTCCAGCTTCTGAAAAGAAGCATTGGACAGGTTCAGCTGGTATGCAATTCTATTTTGAAAATCCAAGTTCTTCCCAAAGGAGGATAGAAAATGCCCGAGCTTTTACTTCTGAAGGCATTGGAGAAGTGTTCCCCACGGACCCAACCCAGTGGGGGCCTGCCAGGCTACTTGGGAAGGCTCCGGTTCAACAAGCCCTGCATTATCGGGACTCAGTTGCTCCACCACCAAGGGTGGTTGATTACCACCCAGAGCAGGGAGGCCGGAGTGGGATGACGAAAAGAGTGTTCTTCATTTTGACAAAGGGCCGAGGATGATGCCTCTCCCGGGTCTTCTCTGCCATAAGCAGATTCAATAATCTAGGAAGCCAAAGCCCCCCATCTTCAAATTGAGGGTAGAGAGGAGGACGACATTCCAACATCCTCGAAGCCATGCATTCAGCTATGGTGAGAAGGCCAGACCATGGCAAAACAATACCAATAAAAATAGAAATGGTCCAAACCCTATCGATAGTTTTCTTAGAATTCAATAAAGAACGAATCAAGATCCATGATACGACAACCAAAATTAGACTGAGGACATACAGAATATCATGATTTAGATCCAAAACCTTGAGAAAAGTCAACTTGGGAACAAACTGAAAGAAGTTAGCTTGCTATACTCGACTGAATACCCAGCCAATCTAGATTTTGTATCAACACAATATAGACACAAAATGATACAATGATTGGAAGTTTCTACAAAATGGGCTATGTTGATTGGAAGTTGAGACAAAATGGGCATACATAACTCACCTTTCAATTATTCTCTTCTGAAAAGCTGTGTCAAGTTCAAGAAGTACTTACACCAAGCGAGTACCGGCATCACTAGACCATTTCGGTCCATCCTCAGGGCTAGGCTCTATTAGGCGCTGGCTTATTGTAAATAAACAACAAACTTGATTCAGTAGGATTGAACGATTATTAGATACAAAATTATGTTGAGAAAGAAACTGAAAACTGAAAGGAGATAGGCTCGAGCAAAGCGAGAGGGAAGCTTGTTTTTAGCTCGAGCAAGCGAGAGGAAAGCTTGTCTTTAGCTCGAGCAAAGTGAGAGGCGTGGAGTAGTCTTTATAGAAGATTTGATTGAAGTAGATTAAGATTGAGTCTTATTCTTCTTATTTTCCTATCTTGAAAGACTTTACATACCGAAGCTTAACGAAGGTAAAGCAAATCGCATGAGGCGAGGAAAGAGTGACCACTTAGATAGCTAGGATTTTGATCTTCTTTTAGAAACGACTAGCACTACGATGCTATCACTTAAAGTTGACTTGAGTTGAGAAGGACTGACATAGATGGGTTATGGTTTAAGTGAAGCAACTCTCAATCTCCCCACGCTTGAGTCTAACCAAGCCTTTGACCCATGTAGTTGCTTTAGCTTGACTTCTACAGATCAAGAACCGGTCTGAAGGAGTGTTTTTGCTTAGTAATATTAGCACTTCCTCAACAATGGAGATGAGAAGTCTCAATACCACATTCTATAGTAAGGATGGGACCTTTTGAAAGAGATGAGAAATAGGTGCGACTTCAAGGAGCATTGAGCTAGAAGAAAGACAAGGTAACCTTTCAAGAAGGTATGCTCAACCCAAGCAAGCAGTCTAAGTTAGCGTGAAAGAGCTTTTTTTTTATCTTTTTGATCCCATTTCTTACCAACCCACTCTTTCAGACTTCATGGTGGTGATTCTTAGGGGACTGAATGTAGCTAGAAAGGTTGACAAAGTGAACAACTTCCTCACCCGAATGAACTATTTGACCTTGCCTTTGAATCTTTGGTGGTAGTTTTATGAATGATTATTCTCATGGTGACTTCTCCTCTTCCTATCCCAAGTCTTTCTAAAGCATGGTGAAGCTTCATGTTCTACCTCCTAAAGGAAACTCAGTCTTTTTGTCCTACATGCTTCTTTCCTTCAGAGAGGGAGAGTGAAATTGTGCGAGTTTAGAAAATCCCATGATTTTGGAAGAAAAAGATAGATATTCCTTAATAGGAAGACCGACTCCTGGATTTCTTGAGTTTTCCCTAGTTTGACTGGTTGAAGGGGCTCACAGACGGTGCAACTAGGTTTGAGAAGCAAAGGAAGGAGGCTAGAGGCGTTATGCCAAAAGATGGGCTTTCCATGACCAGAGACTAGGTTGTGAGAGAGGGAAGGAACTAATTTAGCAATACTGATTTTGACTCTTTAGGATCTTGATCGGCTAGGTAGGGGTCTGTTCAAGTTGCTGGGGCAGAGATACTCCAGTGGATGGAGGGATTGCCCTAATACTTGTCGAAAGGGAGATATGGTCCGAATAGGTATGGGTAGGGTTTTTTTGCTATAAAGGAGTACCAATGTATTTGGCTAAGGAAGGAGAATAGAAAATAGAAAATGTCGGTGGGACTTGCACATGAGATCTTTCATGACTTACCAAGAAAGGTTCATGGAGGTAATGTAGTAATAAACAAAGGCTTTAGTGGGACTTTCTCTTTACTATTCTTGAGTGATTTGGATTTATTGATGCTTGGATTGCACTCATTGAGAGAATGTTCTGAAATTGCTAGTTTGGTTCTCAAGTTTTGAAGTTCCTGTGTTAGTAGGGGAGAAAGGGTGCAAAGTAGGTTGACTGGAAACATTGCATTGAACATTACTAGGCATTCTATATATACACTAATGCAGCTCCTTAGAAGGTTTCTCAATAAATTAAGGGAAGTGGAGGCGTCTCTCTGTTAAGAATTGAGATCTGGATCTGGAGGAAGTAGCAATAGTTGAAGTCAAAGTGGAAGGAACAAGTGGATTTGAGTATAGGCAAACTTTCACATGAACTTGCTCGCTTCTGAAGAAAGATTGAGACCGACAAGCTTTCAAGCAAAAAGAGTTTCCATGGGCGGGCAAGAGAGAACGGTTAGATCATCTTCTTTCAGTAAGCCTACGACTTTTCTTGAATCGGTGAATTGTGAGCTTATGGAACTACTTATTTACAAAGCCTTATGTTCATGCTCTTCCACGCATTATCACAAGCTTGATCCCATACTTTTTTGATCTAGCTTTTCTTGACTTAGAGATCACATTCAACTAGGTTCACCTCTTATCTTTGGCATCATTACTGACGATAGAGAGTGGATTCGACTAGTTTAATGAATGCGACATATCATGGAATTGATTCTTGATCACCGGATCGTCTCCTTAAAAAAGTAGGATAGCTACTTCGTTCCTCTCCTTTTAGTCGACTCGTTAACACAATAATTCATTCCAATGGACCCAATTGGTATTTTTCAAATCTCGGATCAAATACCCATCTCTCTTCATCCACTTTCATGAATTACATATGATATTTTTCTTCTTTTCATTATTTTTCATTGAATTTCCAATCTGAATTGAAAATGGAATTTGTCATTTCTTTCTTGAATTCTGAATTCTTGAATTTCTTCTTGACTAGAAGATCAGGGATTCTTGACTTTCACTTTCTATTTAGAAGATAGAAGATCAATATGAATAAGAAAAAAGATACATAAGAAAAGAAGTCTAAACAAAGTATAAGAAGACTTAGTATAATAAGAAGTAGAATAGAAAAGAAAAAGAACTAAGTCTAAGAGCATGCTATGTCTACACATCACATATAGAAATAGAAAAAGTGAATCTTCGATCGGATCCTTTTCGCATATCGTAAAGCCAGATCAAAACAAAATTAGGGTGAATGAAACAAGGAATTTATTGAATAGGAAATGAGCGGGTACTTTCAAGCCTATGTGCCCAAATTTCAAAGCTGCAAGGAATGTCAAATCTAAGTCACTCTCGTGATTCAGGCAATTCAATCTTCCATGTGTCATGCGTTAGCCCCTAGTTTTCAAAAAATGGGTTCTCAAAAGATCAAATCATTATGCGCATCTTGGTGGTCGTGACTTTTGGTGGTCTTTCTTTTCTCCTCTTCTGTTTTGATCGGAGGCGATTACCACCGGTTTAGAATTGGTGAAGGCTCCCCTCCCAGTCAAAATCAAATCAGGACCAAACCATACCTTGAATCAGAAGCCTGAGCACTGGATGGGATCCTCAAAGAAGCAAGTTTTGTATCATAGAAACTATATACTTTGACTTTCGTGTGCTAGAACTTTGGCTCATAAACTGAAAAGTACAGTACACACTTTTATGCAAAAATTATGTCAAAATTTCTTCCAATTCAAAAATAGAAAGTGGGTTGGAGAGAGAGGGATTTTAACACTTGGTACATTCATACAACAGGCCTTACTTAAAAGGATGATTCACTTCCGATTTAATATACTAGGTTTTTTTTTCTGGTCTTTATCTTTTGGGTAAGAGGATGTAAGGAGATTCCATCCACCTTAGATGGTCAGAGCGGTGAGCTCTTGAGACCGGATAAAAAAATAGGAATCCACCATTCCTCATCTTTGAGCAGCTATGGATGACCCGGATCTCAATTGTTGGAGTTCGGTTTACCTTTACCAAAGGTAGATTTGAATGCTTTGCAAGAGTTTCTTGACCCAAGTTCCAATTTCCTTTGCCTCCTGCAATGCATTGGGGATTTTTTAGAGAATGCTCGCCCTTCTAGAGCACGTCTCCCTGGAGGTGGTAAAAGGCAATAGTTTTATTATTCAAGAAGAAAAGGTGTGAAGCGTTATTATCAATTCTCTTCTTCAAAGAGATAGACTTATGAATAGAAGAAATCTATTCATGTATTGATGACTGGAAGAAAAAAGAAAATTTGTCTTTGAAAACAACGAACATTTTTTTTTTGAAATATTGATTGGATTAGGGGGCAACCGGCTACCCTACTCTTTCATCTGGTTTTTGTTTTGGTTTGTAGTCTTTATATTGTATTACATAAACAAAATACAAAGTTTTTACTTGTTACTAAGAAAGTCTAGCCCTTGTTCTTCCTTAGATCCTCTATTTCACTCCGATAGTATGGACCTGACACATGGAATCATTACTATATCAACTACTCTGATATTTCCATTCGATATAGAGTTCATTATAGAAGTGGATTTTTTTCTTTCCTTAGACCATCACACAAGGCACTAGTTGTCGATCTTTTTTCTTTATTGACTGGATGCTCCATAGTACTCAATCGCTATTGCTCTGCACCTTTCTGCATCTTGCTTTGGTCGAGTAGCCCAAACTCCTTAACCAACAAATGTCTTTCCAGCCCTCTGCCTTTAGCTTCGTTCCAGTTAGGAAACTTGAATTCTCTTCAAAGGCTAATTGGCGGTCGATAAGTTCAAATGAAAACTTCCTCGATGTCGAAGTGAGTGACCAATTCACTACCCAGGCGCTACTTGGGCTATTCGGATATCTAATCCTAGAGGCATCGTGTCAGATGATACGAAGTTCTAGCGCTTTCCACTTTGCCTATCTTCACCTGCCAGACCTGCAAACCATCCTTCCCGGTTAGTCTTCGTAAGAAATGGAAAGACTATCCTTCTAATCTAAGATGTAGTAGTCCCTCATAAGGAAAGGCTAGGCACCTGGGTACTTTACATATCCTAGATCCTAGATTTGCATCTAGAAAGAAAAAAGAATATGTGAATTAGCTACGCCCCTTCTTGAAGGCTAGCAACCTTTACTGCCTGCTTGCTTCCACTAGCGCCTTGCATGTAGCACAGTTGCCCCGCTGCGCGCCCCCTATCTTTTGAAGCAAGTGACTTTTTCTCCCAGCGAGACCAATTGCAAATAACTCCTTTTTTGCTCTTTCTTCTTTCTTTTAGAAGAAACTATAGCCTTTCTTTTGAAAGAGCTGGTTTTCTCTCATGGGTGGGTCGAACACCGTTATGGCATATTGCCAGTCGATATAACTTAAAAGCGGGACCCTTCACTCTATTGGTATGAAAGTAGAATTCCTTGTATTCTCATTTGATTGGAGAATGTAAGGAAGGATTTTGGAGTGGGGAGAAGTCAAAGTTTTTGAAAGAAGAATTTTTCTTTGATCTGCCTTTTTCATTGCATCGCACCTTAGAAAAATAACTCAATCAAATCTGAGAATTTCTTATCATTTCATTTGAAAGTCAGTGCTAAGTATCCTTACCTTACTGCACAAGGTACGGGAGTCACTATGATCGGGTGTAGGGAAGCAGAGTGAATACTCAACTCTTTTTTTTTTGCCTCAATGTTGTTCTTGAACTTGCTATTGCAAAGACATCAAAGTCTGAAGATCAAAAGAAATGCTACCACTTCCCAGACAGGTTGAAAGGAACCCAAAAGAGCCGAGCTGGTAGAAAGTGCCTATCATAAAGTGCTTTTTTGGGTTGAAAGCTAAGGCATAGTAGCTCTATTGCGACTAAACTCTTGCCTTTGATTTGCTTACTAATATCTGGTAAAGAGGGCTGCCCGGAGATTCTTAGGCGGAAATCCTTAGCTCAAGGGAATTTGGATAGAAACCCTTCAAATTGAAACTGTATAGAAGGCAACTCTCAAACTCATGATGAAACGGAACCATCCGCCCTTAGTCAGCTAACCAAGAATCAAAGGCACTAGCTTTCATCTGGATTTCAGTTCTTAGATTGGTTTTCCCTCCCGGCTTGGTCCATAGGCCCATTCTCAATTAGTCTTCCTAGACTATGTTTCTAGTGAAGGTACTCATTGTTATGCCTCTCTGACGGGCCTTTCATCACTCTGAGGAAGGCTTCGCTCGCTCGCTCAATTTGCTCTAACGCTCATTTAATCCCTTCTCTGTCGATCATCTCAATGTTTCATCAAAATTTCAAGTGGCGATCCATTTAATAGAGCCCAAATATGGGTATTCTAGTGCTTTCATACCTTTCCTAGTTTGAAAGTAGTAATTTGCAATGTTTTGAATTGATTCAGAATTAGCAGTTACCACCCATGAAATCTAGTTGCTAAGAAAAAGGTAGAACCATAAATACTATCTGAAATAGTGGAGGGTGCTTGGTAATATTCCATTCCTTGAAAGCTAGTGAATACTAGAGCTAGTGAAATGGCAGCTACTAAAGCTTAAACTGCTCATTTTTCCTTCCCCATGAGTATAGCATGACGAGCCCAAGTTACGACAGCTCCGGATGAAGGGAGAATAGGAGTATTAAGAAAAGGGATTTCCCGAGGATCTAAAACCCCAATCCTTTTTGGGGGCCAAATACCTCCGATATGGAGTATTTTGTTCTGCCTTTTTTAGGAATGAATCTGTTACTGTCCTTAAACATTTTTATTTATGCGACATGAAAATTCAATTTGTTTCACTCAGTTTATGGATTTTGTGGAAAATCCATTTCTTGTGGTATGACACTCAAGATCTTTCATTGGTGGTCGGGAATCTGATAACTCTAGTTTTCCTAGTCACCCGCTGTCACTCAGTCAGATGCTTTTTTGAGACTAAGACTTTGACTTGATGTCATACGTAATCATCTTTTTTCCCAGTCACTTACCCTTACCTTAAAAAATCAAACAAATCAAACTCGTTTGGCGATCGGAGAGAAGAGTCAGGAAAGGATGAGCGAACTACTAGAAAGAAAATAGGATTTTTTAGAATGAAAAAAAAAGAGAGAAAAAGAGATCTTTCTGAGTTTCTTAGTATGAAAAGGAAAATAGTGAGCTGGGAATGCTCCTTTTTAGCTCTAGATCTAAAGATGTTCCACTGGAAAGATTCTTATTATTGCTTTGACTCATATTCCCCAAAAAGTGGATCCCGAAGAGATTAAAGGGTCGCTAAGGTGAAGGTAGAGACACATAGATAGAACACCGAGAAGAGTCAAATCAAAGCCCTTCCTCCAAAGCAAGACTTGAATCCGGAATAGCCATTTCCCTTTCATCAAGATATCCTTCTCCGCTCCGCCAACAGATCTGGATGAGATAGCTGCAGTTCTTCCTTCAACTGCGCTTAGGCGGTCTGGATCTGATGGCGTCTGCTTTCAATGTCAATGACAGTTCGATTCTCGCTAGTTGAACGTAGCCTTGAGTGAAAATGCTTTGCTTTGAGTTTCGAAAGTCCCTAATCACCGCTGAAACCCTAGCTTCAAGAGAATGATTTGAAGTTCTTGCAGAGTGGAACCATGCAGTACTAGACAGGAGATCTTCCAAAAAATAAAGCAGCAAGCGGGGGAGAGTCAAGTACAACACAGGCAAGACTTGGGGTGGGGCGCGCCAAAGCAACCCAGGACCTGGGTCACTACTAAAGCACTGGCACCTTCTTTTAAAGGTGAAAAACTACAGGGCTCAGCAAGAAAATGGATGCGCTACGGCTTTCTCCATTGCTTATTCTTTTTCTTTCTTTACTATGCAACCTTGCGCTTAAGGAGTACATTGTTCATTCTCGGGCACTCCATAAACTCCGACTTTGATCTTTGGAGTTTCTTTGAGTGGGGAGAAGCAAGCGAACCTCGATCAACCCGGACACATAAAAAATGATCGGTAAGAGAGAAAGATGAGATTCGTAAGTAATTAGGTGAGTGCTTTTTTAGTTTGCTTGAAGAAGAAAATGAAAGATGAACAACCGCGTTGGTCGTAATAGATCGACTTGAATGCTGGAGCAAGAAGACGCATTCAAGTTCAATTTCAGGGAAAAATGGCATATCATGATACTTTTTATTTCGTCAAGCCCTGCTTTGGTCTCTAGTTTGATGGTTGTATGTGCTAAAAATCTGGTACATTCTATTTCATTTCCCATCCCAGTCTTTCGTGACACTACTGGTTTACTTCTTTTCTTAGGTCTCAAATTCTCCGCTATGATCTCCCTAGTAGTTCATATAGGAGCTATTGTCATTTCATTCCTATTCATGGTTATGATGTTCAATATTCAAATAACGGAGATTCACGAAGAAGTCTTGTGCTATTTACCAGAGAGTGGTATTATTGGACTAATCTTTTGGTGGGAAATGTTCTTCATTTGTGATATTGAAACCATTCCATTACTACCAACCCACAGAAAGATGACCTCTATGAGATATACGGTTCATGCTGGAAAGGTACGAAATTGGACTAATTTGGAAACATTGGGCAATTTACTGTATACCTACTATTCTGTCTATTTTTTGGTTCCTAAGGGAAGGAGTCTCCGGGTCCTGTGGTTGCCTCAGAACCATTCACTGCAACATTTGCGTTTGATTAAAATGCCCTTTCTACTGTCTATTTTGTTTTTCTGACATGTAGTTCCTTCTCTGTTCTTCTTTCAGAGATCCACTGCAACCCTAACCATTTTGCCTTCTTCCCTCTTCCATTCCGTGGAACTCGTTCAGCTTCTGTGGTCACTCCAATCGTTTGACAAAGGGCTCCCTTCTCTAAGGTGGGATGCAACCTTCTACATAGGCTCCTCCACTTCTAGAATTTTGAAAGGAAACCTTTCCAAACCCAATCGTCCAGTCTCGTGGATTGTGTCAGCCACGAGCTGAGCGTGGCCTCCATTTTCATTCTTACTTTTCGAGTCTGAGGGACTATTTCTGTTGAATCTATCAATTGCATTCAAGTTTAAATCTAACTAAGGGAGAGTGACCAAAGACTCAGTTCACTAGTGCCGTTTGTTCTCTTTTTTTTTTTCACTTAAGGAGGCTTCCGGCTGCCTATCTCGTTCAGATGTTTTGGGAAGAAGAGGCTGAAATCTTCCTTAGTAGCAGAAAGAGAGATCTAGATGTGAGATTCTAATGAAAGGGATGAGCGAAGGTCATATGGAAAACTGATTCATAAATTCTTGGTCAAGTGCTTCGGATGTAGATACGTGAAATGGGATCTGACTTTCCTTCGGATGTAGAAGCTCGGCCTGGATCGTTGTGCATGCTTATGAGTTGCCACTACTTCTTGTCCATCTCTTTTGTGAATCAATGGAATGCCTGTCTATCCATATCATTTGAACTACAACCAAGTCATATGGATGTGTACAACTCATCAATGTCATCACACTGTCGACAGTGTTTCGACCTGGTTCGATTCATGGTCGTATCTGCAAACGTATTCCCGGGGGCCGACACCTCCCACCAGTCCAAGCATTTATCTAGAAAACTTCATAATAAAGGATGTCACAGTACTTACCTTTTCCTTGGTGAGTCGAAGTGGGGTTCCATCCTCCCTTGTGACCTCAGTCTTTCATTTCTTATTTCTACCTCCGACGTTTGGTTTCTTTTCTCGCCTTTTGAAACTCCCCGCCGAGCTACTCGGTGAACTCTGGTTGAAGAACACAAAGATTTTCTTGAAAAGAGAACTAGAGCCTTGCTTAATCCATTGAATGATCCCATCCAGCAGTCATTCGATACACTCCCTCCTCGTATTCGTTCGCCATCACCTTTCCATCAGGCAATCCATGTTATGAATAGCTTGTAACCTCAAAGAATTCTTCTTCCACCAGTTTGTTCACTCGCACCTCATTATCCTTTGAACGCATCGTCAAGCTCTATGCCAACTTGTCTGTCTCGCCTCGGCCTCTTCTTGGATCATCTTGCTTTCATTCCAACAAGCTGGAAGATTTTTTTTGTATGAGAAAATCACATCCCTTGTCATCGGAAGCTCGTTCTTGCTTATTGGATTGCTTGGGACGTCTTCCTGTCCACTCAACTGAAAGGTTAGGTGAGCTTGCTATACTTGACTGAAAGGAGAGATTTTTACAGGCTTGAGCAAAGTGAGAGGTGAGCTTGCTATACTCAAGCAAAGTGAGGGGAGGTATATACTGGTTCAACCTCTAGGAGAGGAGATAGAAAAAATGACTCTCTTACTCTATAGAGATTGAGATTGAGAAAATAACCTAAATTGGTGATCAGCCAACTAGGACTCACTAAATACACAATCCCTTCTGAATTGTGCCTCCTAATCTGATTCCAACCAAACTCACTTTGGAAAGTCGGATCGAAAGGCGCATAGCGTTTGACTTAAAGAAGGGTTTTACCCGATCGCCGTTAGATATCGCCTTCATAGGTTCTCAAGAACTATTAGACGCGCCTCTACCTAATGAATGTGCGAAGGAAATGTCGAAAGACAACTTACTGCATTGAGTACCTTCTAAGGTACTCCACCTTTTTGTGTATCTACCGCTTAGTGAGATTTGACCCAACCCAAAACTCACTCGGTATTATGCTTTAGCACTGGAAGGAAGGTGCCTAACCATGACTCGTAGTCATTCAAGAAAACCACAATCCACCATTGTCTGGGCTAAGGTTACTTGACCGAGGTAAGGTTGAATAAGACATTTCTACCTCATTTCATGTTATGAACATTTCATCAAAAGTGGAATGCCTGACTTCAGACGCTGAACCTTCAATGATGGGGAATTATCCCTCTTTCATCTTCTCTTCCCTATTTTTGTCCTTTTTTTGTATGTAATGTAGATTGAATTTTCTTTGACTATTGATAGGAATTCTCTCTTGGAACCTTTCTACCCCAGGTATTCCTCAGAAAGCAAAGTGGGTCGACGCTAGCTATAGTGCACATTCCTCATTCAAGCTTTCTTTCTTGTTCTGGATGATTCCAGCAACAAGCAAAGAAGAGCATGCAAGGTTGCATAGTGAAGAAAGAAAAAGAACAAGCAATGGGGAAAGTCGTAGCACATCCGTTTTCTTTCAGGGGAACGCAAGTGGATTGGAGAGTCAAAGAAGGATACGACTTCAAGAAGCATCTAGCTCCAACATATTGAAGTGATCTAGATTTTGAAAAAAGCACTAGATGCAAGAAATTTTCACTCACGTGCTAATGGTTTCAAGCGATGCAAGGCACCACTTTCTGTCCATATAATGCATACAGCTTTCTGGTTGGGCCAGGCGCTTGCTGGGGTTCCTCCTCTACTAGGGGAGTCTAGTGATAGATAATTCAAGTTATCATAGGGGCACATCATCTGCTTCAAAAGGCCTTTTCTAGGGCCTCAGGTAGGTTGAATGAATATTGATCCGAAATACGAAACATCATACTCTTGTATGAATTGCCTATAGAAAGTAGAACACTCCCCCCACCTCTCGAGGTGTGGAGCAAAAGAAACGGTCTGCCAATTGGACCAAGGAGAGTGAGGTTCGTCACCACAGTCCCAATCTATCACCGTTAGGTAACTAACAGGTTGGAGCAAGTGGATCATAAGTACAATTAGTAATGGTTGTGCTGATATATAGTATGGAGATAGCCTTAGTGAAATTGGCCATCTCATTTTGGTTATTGTAAAGAAAGAGAAATGTGAGATTTCGAAAGTCACTTAGATCGGAGAAGAGAAGTTCCTAAAGGAACCTTTCTTAGCATACTTCAAGCTTTCATTTTCAGTAGACATTGTTGAAAGGAGTACGCCGATGGTTAGAACTAATCTCTTTTTATAAAAGGAAGATGGAGGGAAAAGATAGATCTAAGCCAAAAGTAGGTTTTTGGAGTCAGACTAATTGCTCAAAGGGGGAATTGGCCCAAAAATTGGATGGGGTCAAGACAATATTGGGCTGGACGAGTCAAGTGCCCCGAACCACATGAAATGGTCGCAATTACACCACAAACTCGCTAGGATGGGGTACCTATTCTTCATCGGCGGTACGACGCTAAAGGGTTTCAGTTTGCTGCATGGCCAGAGGGAGGACAAGTCAACAGATGCTAGTATAGCTGTAGAGTGGTGGAGGCTCGGGCCATAAAAGAAATCTAGACAAGTTTGCTATTTTTTTACTGAAGCTAAAACTGCTCACCTGAGGTGGAAGAGCTTGCAATCCTGAAGGTTGTAATTTCTTCACTCTTGTGATTTCTACTCACGAATAGTTTAACCACATTCTTTATTGCTACTATGGGCTATGGGGCCGACCACGGCACAAGAAGATTTGACTTCGGTGTCAATTAGTGTGGACTCTCCATGGTGCTTTCTGCTAGGTTTCATGTTATGTCAATTCAAACTTGCTCGATCTATTTAATTGTGACCTTCTAATGCAATTGCTTTTTCTGCACTATCCTGTGAGCGTCTGTCCAACGGTAGCATAATGCAACTTTGTTGAAAGATGAATGCGGTAGAAATTAGGGTAGTTTTTATGGCGCACAGAGTGGCAGTGACTTGCGCAAGTAGAGTGAGAAGGAGGACTTTCTCTTTTAGGTGCAGATTCAGCAGGTTCAGATGCCCAATAGATGAGGTGCAGAGCATTTGAGTTGCCATCCTTGCTCCTCCCACTTCGTCAAAGCGAATATCTCTGCAATATGATAAGAATTATGTAAAGAATCAAGCTATATTATTGAAAGACCGAAACCTAGCATTCACTCCCCCAACAAACTCCAGCATCAAAGCTGAGAGTTTAGGGAGCACCCAAGGATGAACAAGCCCTAAACTAGCTAAGCTAAGTACATATGTAATAGCGCGGGAAGAGCCCTACTCTATAGTTTGAAACTAGCTCTAAATCGAAGAAGCTAGCATAGTGAAAAGATGCTCTAAATTAGAAAAACCTAGATTCTTATACAAGTACAAAATGCTCAACCATTAAGTTAGACTATCTAACTAAGAAATGCTACACTCACTGGTAACAAACAATAAGAATCACATACAAAAGTTCATAATAAGTTGAACAACCTGGCACACCTTATCGGTGGAAGCCGCGGCTCTAAAGACGCTTGTAGATCCGGTGACCCTTTCTTTTATTGGTTCTATATGGTTCACGGACCAGGAATGTATGGTTACATTTGGTTACAATGATCCTATTAGGTCGAGCAAAGAAGGTGAAGGTGGGTTAGCTTGGTTCATAGCTCATCTTCTCCCCTCTGAAGGTCTCTTGGGTGCATGAAAATGAGGCCTTAGTGTGGATGTTTTGGCGTGAAACTAGAGGCTCGACTGAAAGGATAGCTTGCTATACTCGACTAACAGGATAGAATATACCATGCTCATTATATGAAAGAAGAAAGAAGTAGCTATCGATAGGATATGTATGGAAAGATCTCTTTCTTTATAATATATGTTTCTGAAAGAAAGAGATCTATATTGAATACTATCTTTCTTTATTGAATAAGAAACTAGCCTTTCTTGAAGGTTATAAGATAAGCAAAGTGCTCTATTGGTGCTCAACCTCGGTGAGGTGTAACCTCGATCGGGTCTCATACCATCTCGAGGTGCTTCATCTAGGGTCTACAACATGATGGGCTCTAAAGTCCCTGCAGTGGTTGAGCAATGGTTGCTTACAATTTCATTCCCTCATATGGTGGCATCCAGAAGTGGTGGTTAATGTTACCGAATATGGTATCATTTTTTTGCTACCAATGAAGGAATGCTTGCCATTATGTACAAGAGCGAGTTGCTTCAAGGACTTCTCAAAAAAGGAAGTAGATAGGTTATGCTGCTCGAGTAATGATGAATGTAATATGTTCAAAAGACTACTTCAATCTTGGATTAAGCGACTTGTTATATTTATGGTATCAAGCATATTTCATATGTCAATTATTCTATGATAAGTTTAGAACACATCCTAGGGTTTTACTTGGTAGGTCTCTCTCGGAGGATAGATAGGAACAACCTTAAGCAAGAGATAGAGTTGTGAACATTGTAGCTAGTGAAGTTCCATCGGGGAGTTAGATCATATCTATCTATGAGATATCCAAATAGGACATCACATAGGTTAGGCCACAACACCATCACATCAGCTACTCCATCAAAGACTGGATTAGAGCCTGGAATGATCCTCCACTTGCTAGTCAGGAAATCTCACCGTGTGGCTGGAATGCCAACAGATGTCTATCTATTCTCTAATTCACCTGACCCGATAATACCCATTTTGAGAACGTCAAGTGCTAAAGTCACTAAATCAGATCCTTTCCTCACTCTAACGAAGCTCACTTATATTGAAGACATCCTAGCTTGCTCTAAACCGAAAGGAGAGACTCTCAGCATGAAAGGAGAGACAACCTGCTTATCTACTCAAAAAGTTTACCTTCAGCTCACCTTTCAGTAGGATCAGCTCTGTCTTTGCACGACCTAACATCGCATTGCATTCATATTGGACAAAAGAAAAGATGAAGCCACTAGGGCTTCTTTTCTCACTTTCTTGCTTTGTGAAGCTATCACTAGAAATTTGAATTCAGAAAATAGAAAATCTCCCCAAGTAGGATTGAACCTCCACTAGTCAACAAATGAGCTTTGAGCCGAGAGGAACAAATGACTCTTGTTCTTTGGACCAGAAAAAAGTAATTCACTTTTTCTTTTTCATATACACTGGGGGAAAGGGTGATGATAGCAATCCTCTTTCTTTGCCTCCCCGACTGGAGAGCCTCCAGGACAGGACAAGGGGGGCGGTGGTCAACCATCCACTCTCGATGCATAGGACTACAAGGGTGAAAAGATAGGATGTATTCTGATGAAATGTGTTGGATTCTAGGAGGACTATGATGAGGAGGATGACAGACCAAATCAACATCTCACTCACGCCTCCCGGTCAACCCTGTTTGCGACCAGAGGAGGGGCTCCCGATGGGAATGGGAGAGCCTTCGCTACCGCTCATGACTTTGATTGTAGTCTCTGTAGGCCTACCTCCTTCATTTGTTACAAGATTCTCAAACATTGAGTTATACTATCAAACTAAGAAATGCTACACTCATTGGTAACGAACAGCAGGAATCGGATACAAAAGTTCACAATAAGTTGAATACTGGCACACCCACCTAGGTGGAAGCCGCTTTTAAAGACACTTGTAGATCCGGTGACCCTTTCTTTTATTGGTTCTATATGGTTCACAGACCAAGAACATATGGTTACATCCAGTTACAATGATCTATTAGGCCAAGCAAAGAAGGTGAAAGTGGGTTAGCTTGGTTCATAGCCCGAAAAATATAAGTAAATGAGCTTCTGCTTGAGCTTCCAAAGAGAAAGGTATGTGAATAGCCATTTGATCCCCATCAAGGTCTACGTTGAAGCCCTTACAAACTAATGGGTGTAAACAAATAGCATGCCCCTCCACTCAAATGGGTTGGAATGCCTGTATACCTAATCTATGCATGGTGGGCGCTCTATTCAATAATACAGGATGCCCCTGCATCACTTCTTGAAGGATTTCCTATACAATGGGTTCTTTTCACCGAATTTTGCTTTTAGCAATCCCTGTGTTAGAAGCAACATCTTGTCTTATTAGACCACAAATTACAAATGTTTGGAAGAGCTCTATTACTATTTCTCGAGGTAATCCACATTGATGTAATGAAAGCGAAGGACCCACGACAATGACGGAATGCCCCGAATAATCAACCCGTTTACCAAGCAGAGTCTCATAAAATCTTCCTTCTTTTCCTTCAATTACATCAGAAAATGACTTGTCAACTTTCTTATGACCATCTCTCATGGGTTTTCTGTGGATCCCATCATCACAAAGTGTATCCACGACCTCTTGTACCAATTTCTCTTGACACATTACAAATTCCCCTGGTGTAGATCTACTTGTTGCTAATAGATCAGTAAGAGTATTGTTCCATACTTTAGAACTTTTATCATTGAATACGAAGAAATTCTATTCATATAGATTGATGCTTCATGGCTTTAATGAAAAAGGCCAGAAGACTCTTGGTTATCTTACCCTACCATTGCAATTCGGTGATTTGAAAACTGAAGTCCATGTGATTGACGCAAATACCTCTTTTCAAGCTTTATTAGGATGACCATGGCTTTACAAGTACGAGATGGTGCCATATACTTTGCACCAATGTCTCAAATATACTCGTGGAGGAGAAACATTTTCTATTCAGGGTGATTTGCAACCCTTTTCTGTAAATGAAATTGGTGTATATGATGATGCTGAGTACTATCTTCCCAACCAAACCAGTCCATTCGACAACTCTTCCTACTTATTTTTATTATAAGCAGGTCCCCCCCCCCCACCTTCCATTTCTTGTCTTCAAAACAAGTGAAAAGAAGCACATCTTCTCAATAGAGACCTTACAATCTAAGGGAGATTCAGATGATGAAATTCTTCTTAGCTTTTGTTGCCCATATTTCAAGCACCACGCTTTGGTACGCATCAGTTGTCAGAAGAAGTTTTGAATCTAACTACTGTTTTGATGCATTTTCATCAAGATCTTTCATATATCAACATAAATATTCTATCTCCTTTGAAAAGGATCTAAGCGTTCAACAAAACTCTATGCAAAATCCTCTGAAAACAAGAAATATTGCCATGAGCGGCTCCCAGAGTATAAGAATGACAAGGGGCGTAGACTAAGCTTTAGAAATTGATACAAAGTGCTACCTAAACTTGACTTGCAAGTTTCCCCACAAAAAGCTCTCCACGCCTACTCTGAGAATATGAAAAGCCTTGAAGCCACGGGCATAACACCTGGTATAGAGACCCAATCTTGAGTGAAAAAATACCACGACTTCTTGCTTCTCTCGCTTGCTTGCGTGAAGGCTTAAAGTCCTTTTCGCTAGGTCCAATTCGTCAAAGTGAAAGATCTGAATTTTTGACTTTAGAAGATGACTGAATGAGGAAGAGCTCTTTATGTGGTATCACTTTACCACCATCTGAAATGCGCGTAACTTTGATTGGCGGAAGCCAGTCCATGAAGATTCTCCTTCTCTGACGTGCAATTTCCCTCTTTCGGTAAGCATCCAGTATCTCAACAAATAAACATTTCTCTAAGCTTATCCTGTAGCTTTTATGTCTTTTGAAAGCTGCTCCCTTACCTTAGTTTTTTGTCCTGGGAAAAAACAAAACTTTACGAGCGGCTTCTGAAAGCTGAAATTCTTCGCTTGTCCTATCGTAGTATCATTGTGGGAAAGAAAGTATGGCTAGTAACAGTGTCTATTGTTCTTATGAATATTCTCTGATTATTTCATTATTTCAGATTCTCTGATTATTCTATAATGGAATATTTCAATGAAAGATTGAGTTTAGTATATTCTTTAGTGAAAGTGGCTAAAACTTGAGCCATTCATGGGGATTTCTTTTCATTTGAATGAAAAGTAAAGTCAAAGGATTTTTTAGGTTTCTCATTTCTTTTTTTTTCATGTGATATTATTCATATGAGAAAAAATGGGGTAATTTGAAGTGAAATCTTTTCCGGAGAAACACTGATATATAAGTGTTTCTTATTATGTATCGGTTCAGCCAATGACTCTTCATGATTCCATATTGAATCAATTGCATACGGTTCAAAATTCAAATGAGATGGATGTTATGGTAAAACTTCATTTGAAATGATGATGTAGAAAGCAACATGCGACTTGAAGGAAATGATTGGATGTGGATTATGACATCCACCATTTTCTATATGAATGAAGATGCTCTTGTCTCGACATAGTTTGTTCTACTAGGAACCTGATTGAATTTGTCTTGGGTTGCTAAAGAAAGATACTAATGGTATAGAAAGGTATAGCATATGATGGAGCTCAAGCAAAAATGATTCATTCATTTATCGGGGGAATAATCTAGGGTTAGTGAAAATCAATAAGTTAGACCAACTTTGTAAATAGATCATCTATATCTAAATCTAGATAAAAGGAGAGGTTCAAATTGGAACAAGTTTGAAATGAAAAAAAAAGATCCGAAAGGAGAAAAAAAGAGGGTAGAGATAGCTCAAGAAATTCGAAGGATTTCCTTTCGAACTCTTTCAAAACTATCCAACTTGAGTTAGGAGTACAAATGAAATTTCTTTTTCTATAAAGAAGGAAAAAAAGGCTCAAATTATAGTCTAATTCTTTATGGATCCATTTTTCTTTCTATCTATATATATAGAAAGAACCATTCTAGAAATTAGAAAATGAGAATCCTTTTTTCTTGAGCTGTATGAAGAGAAAAATTCCTATACGTTTCTAGTGGGGTATCTTTTATCTACATCTATCCCAATGACCCATCTATTGAATCATTGCAATTGATGTTCGATCCCAAAGAGAAGGAAGAGATCTTTGAAAAGTGGGTTTTTATGATCTGATAAAGAATCAAACTTATTAAAATGTTCCTGCTATTTGAGATTTCCTTGAAAAAGGTGTCAACCCATAGGATCTATTTATGATATTTTAAGGACTTTCAAGAATTTTGAGTTTCTTTTGATGAAAGGAAAAACAAGAATCATGAATAAGATAGGCTAACTAGTACCTATCTTTGTGTAATTCTTTCTTTTTTTTCTTTTCTTGTTCTATTCATACTTCCCTTCATTTTTTCTTATTCTGCTCTTTTTCTTTTTTTTTTTTTACCATTAGCAATAAATTGTTTTAGTTGAATATAAGAAGAAATTCTCATTTCTGACCATGTCTCAGACCGGAATAAAGAACATAGTCACTTACTGCATGAGCACCTTGTTGGAGAAGATGCAGATCCTGAGCTACTAAGCTCAATAGATCCTTCCCACACATTATGGGAATAAACCTAGGTTTGCTTGAACTTTGTGATAGAGAAAACTTGCTGCCCGCCCTATAAGAGAAGAAAGGTGCAGGGGGCGATCATTCATATTGGCGACTCTGAGCTTCTTCCTCTTAGTCCGAATTCTAATTTCAATGCTCCGCACCTTGCCTTTCAAAGCTAGGAATCCCAGGTTTCTTTAGTGACCACTTTGTCATGAGGAGTAAAGCCTAGCATCTTTGGTTCTTGTCCCTTCCTATCACTAGGTAGGTCCATCAGATTATAGTGCTAGATGATTCTATTCTAATCTTGATATCCTTCATTCCCGAAGAATTCGAGTCAACGGCAATTGATCAATCGCCCTAGGTGTAAGGCCTATCTCATTTTAAAGTATGATTGTGGTCCTTTCCTTGGTTTAGGGATTAGGGTGGTGTGCTCTATCCAAATTTCAAGTGTGCTCTTGTGAGTGGGGGTGTGTGTTGTGCCAGAAGGGGAGTACCAAGTAGGTGATTCAAATTCTTGCATATAGAAAGAGAGAGTCGGAACTTTGGAGAGCTATCGACCCGGGTGGAAAAATAGAGTTTCTTTAAACTATATAGGTTCTTCTTTTCTACCTTTCTTTCTTATCAATGAAAAGAGAGCATAATGGGTATATAAGACTTTATTACAAGAGTGGAGTGCTTGCTTGGATCAAGTCACGTAGCCGCTTTCCTTGCAGATTTTAGGGATTCCATTTCAATGTTTCTTATCTAGGCTTCGATTAGCATGTGTTAAGAATATGATTCTTCCTTGCTCAGTTGAGCAAGCCTAAAATCCCTTCTTGAAAAGTTCTAACAAAACAAGCATAACATAATTGAAAAATGGAGTGATTGCTGGATTAGCATGAGATACTTCTCAAAGTTGGATCTACAATCGGGTTACTAACAGGTGCTTATCGTGAAAGGAGGCCAAAGGCGAATCCGAAACAATGTTCCGTCGACCTATTAGCTATTGTTCTGGCCTTACAAGACAATCACCAAGTCAATCAAAGCCGGTAAGTCTTCTTTCTCCTATCTGAGCGCCTTTGGCCAAATTAGTGAGAACATTCTCTTGATGCGGAGATCTTTCACTTAATGAAATGAATCCGCCGAGTCATAGGTTACTAGCATTGTTAGCAAGTTCATAAGAATGAAAGTTAGCAGGCCCCTCCCTTGGGCTTGTTGGCCTAGTTGTTGGGAGAATTTCAGGTGCTAGTGAATAAGATGTTTTCTTCTTGCATTACTACACTTTTGGAGCCCCACTCCTAGCGGGGCCTAGCTGAAAGTATCATTTCTTCAATCAATCCGAATTTAGGTGATTTAGTGACTCTCTATTATGTTCATAGCATAGTTAATTCTGAGATATCTCAATATATCAATGAAATTCGAATTCAAAATAAAAAAAAAAGAATGAATATCAACCATTCCACTATTCCAAACTACACTGTCAAAATGAAGGAGGAGTATCGACAGAAAAGAAATTGCATGTGTCGAATGGATCAGAGAAGGAAGGGATCACTATTCCAAACTAAACAATTTGCGCTAAAATGGATCACTGTTCCCATACAATTTTTTCTATCTATGGAGCATCAAAATTTGGATAAGTTCCAAGTTGAGCTTGAGCCAGGTACAAATAAAAAGAAATGGAAATTGAGAAAGCATTCCTGGGAAAAATTAAGCTATATATAGTCCTCTCCTTTCAGTCGAGTATATCAAGCTACCCTCTCTCTTGCTTTGCTCGAGTCAAGACAAGCTATCCTCTCGCTTTGCTCGAGTACTTCTTTCTTTAGATACGATATATTCTGAAACTACCAGTTAGACGAGCGGAGGATGAAGTTTGATCATTAGATGATTGAAACGAGTACGATCTGCTGCGTGAGCAATTCGATTGTGCCTGACATGTGCTCTACAGGCCACACTCCATCTTTCTTCCTTATTCCTGATTTTGAAGAGGTTGGAAAGGCAGGGTTGCCAGCTTGTCCTGTCTCCACTCTCGCAGGTACCCAGCTCTTCTTTAGATCATCCTGCTTTCGTTCCAGCAAGCTGGAAGATTGTTTTCATATGAGAAAATTACATCCATTACCATCGAAAGCTCATTCTTGCAGAATCTCTTTTTAGAGTCCCAACACTAAATCTACTTCTATAGAATCCACTGCTAAGAACCAAATTGCCTTCTTTCTCATCCCGCATAGTCAACTCCAAATCTGAACAAAATTATGCTCTATAGCTTGCAACACGATCATAAAATCTCTAGCACGAGCAACTCCAGGTTCGGACCCACAAAGTCAGGCGCTACGCGGCGCTAGAGGATGGGACAATCTTTCATTCTATCAAACCTAAACCAGTGGAAGAGGACTCCGTGCTCAATCAAAGAGTGGATAGCTAATGGCTTCCACTTATTGAATGATGAGGGAACCCTAGGAGAGCCGCCGACTCTAACTATCACAACCTTAATACACTTCGGCGCTATGCTCATTAGCAGGACTATATTTTCCCTGCCAAACATATTTAAGAATTTTGTCTTCCTACTATCTCTTATGAGATAGAGCATCAGACCTTCCCAAAAGAACACCAGCTAAGATGACATATACCATCAAGGATAAGTAGTGGTTTCTGTACAAGGCGTTCCTCTTTCGTACCAGGGCTCCAGTTTCATGTCAGCCAAATAGAGAAATTATTTGAAGTCTAGGCACAACATAGCAGGGTACTCTTTCTACTAGTACCTAAAAGGTTTCAAAATGAGAAAAAGAAAAATGGAATTCACACTGGTCGGTGAAGATTCTGACTGCCCCCACCCTGACCTAAGCTTTAGGGAGACCCCAAGTCATTGGGATTAGAAGCTTCTTTTTCCAATCATTACTACTCTCACCCAGTTCCTATTCTCTTTCCCTGAGGAGCCTCAGAGTGAGGGCTTAGTCCAGATTAAACAATGGTTTTGCTTTGCCAACTTGATTCTATTATATTGGGATGGTGTGTTGGATAAGGTCTTGGGGGTCAAAGGGGTACTGGTGCACTTCTTCTAGCTAGCACTGCAACATCTTTTTTCCACATCGAAAAGATTCTCTACTAGACTTCTCACTCTACTGAAAAGCACTTGGAACGTAAAGGAGGACGTTTAGTCCTAGAGTAGTTGAAATAAGTTGCCCTAGAAACCGCCCAAGAATGGAAAGAAGAGAAGGTGATAGTTCTCTTCTTTCAGAAGAGAAGGCTTGAATCCTTTCACCTAACCCTCATAATGTAGCTCCTGCTAACGCCCTCAGTTCATTCTGCTTCCTATTCATAGAACAAAATTGGAAAGAATTTAGCTTGCTATACTTGACTGAACACCCACCCAATCTATATTTTATATCAACATAATATAGATACAAAATGATACAAAATCTAGATACAATGATTGGAAGTTTCTACAAAATGGGCTATGTTAATTGGAAGTTGAGTCTCTTTTTTGGAAGTCAATTTCATCACATCAACTTGGATGAGTATAGCCCTTATGGGCTTGACCACTTTGGATGGGGCTGAGGAAAAAACCTGTGTTTGGTAAAGGCATGTGTTAGCGCAGATGAGTGATGTTAGTAGCCTACAAGACTAGTTGTTTCCCAGTGGGTTGAGGCGATCTCTTCCATTTCACTCAGAGTAAGCTGAACGAGTAAAAGATAGTTCCTAAGATAGGTAGTTCGGATATCAATATAGTGAGGTCAGAGGCAGGGAGACTAAGGGAAGTGGTTCGCACAAGCCTCCCTCTCCTCGAGAAGGGAAAAGGCTCTTTCTATGCCGGCCAATCAACCAGCGCTGGAAGCTCTTCATACCTAGAACAATGACGTTCTTTATTTCACATAGGGAGAGAGAAAATAGGAGGTCTATGAGCTCTTCCATCAGAGTCTACACAACATAGAGTCTTTCATGTAAATGAACTACCTAAGTCATGCTCAGATGCCTCCCTTCCCAAAAGCTAAAGCTTCCTATTTGAAGTAACCAATGAAAAAAACTTATGTCTTTTTGACAGGAGATGGCATACCGTGTTTAGTTCCTCCTTATTATCAAAAGATCCTGAGAAGGAGAACTAAACCTAGAATTGTCAAATTGATACTGAGCTTGTGCTCTTTATCTAAGGTTAGAAAAGTCTGGCCAAAGGTGCAAAGTAAAGTCTCCCCAACAACGATCTTGATACCAAATTACAATCCTAGTGAAGCATGTAGGGAGACCGCAGTCGAATTAATGACTAAGGCTTCCTCCATGCTCTCAGCTTATGTCCCATCCTACACCCAAATCCCTCTTCAACTCAATTTTTTTTAGTTTCAACTGGTTTGGACCTCCACTCCAAACACCTACAAGAATCCTCTTGAGGGGTGGACGTGTCGGGGTTGTCATGGTAACTTAGTGCGTGGCACACTTTACCAGTGGAAGCCACTGCATTGATGACCATGGTGGATCAGCATTCCATTTCATAAAAAGACCATTCCTAGTATTTCATCGATTGGAATGGAATTGATTCCTTTCAAGACAAGCTCCATTGGGAGGGAAAGTACATTGAGGACGGAAGTCTAAACCTCTTCCAGTCGTCAGCCAGCCTGTACCGAGCCTGACTTTTTGTTTGGAAAAAGAACTAGAGCCTTGCTTGATCCATTGAATGATCTCATCCAACAGTCGTTCAGTACACTCCCTCCTTGTATTCGTTCGCAATCACCTTTCCATTAGGCAATCCATGTTATGAACGGATTATAACCTTGAGGAATTCCTCTTCCACCAGTTCGTTCGCTCACACCTCATTATCCTTTGAACGCATCGTCAAGCTCTATGCCAGCTTATCTTGTCTCTACTCTCACAGGTACCTAGCTCTTCTTCAGATTATCCTGCTTTCGTTCTAGCAAGCTAGAAGATTTTTTTGTATGAGAAAATCACATCCCTTATCATCGAAAGCTCGTTCTTGCTTATTAGATTGCTTGGGACGTCGTCCACTGAAAGGAGAGGTGAGCTTGCTATACTCGACTGAAAGGAGAGGTTTTTATAGGGTCGAGCAAAGCGAGAGGTGAGCTTTCTATACTCGAGCAAATTGAGAGGAGGTATATACTAGCTCGACCTCTGGGAGAGGAGATAGAAAAAAATGACGCCCTTACTCTATAGCGATTGAGATTGAGAAAAGAACCTAAATCTGTGATCAGTCGACTAGGACTCACTAAATACACAATCCCTTCTCGAACTCCTAATCCGATTCCAACCAAACTCACCGAAAGTCGACGAATGCACATAGTAGTTTGACTTAAAGAAGGGTATTACTCGATTGTTAGATCGCCTTCACGTGTTCTCAAGAACTACTAAGACGCCTCCGCACCTAATGAACAAGACAATGTCCAAAGATAACTTACGGATGGAGTACCTTCTAAGGTACTTTACCATTATGTGTATCCATGTCATTCAATGATTTGACCCAACCCAAAACTCACCGACTCATGCTGGTAGCTTTAGCAGGAAGGAAGGTGCCTAAGCATGACTCGTAGTCATTCAAGAAAACCACGTCATTCAATGGGCTAAGGTTACTTTTGACCGAGGTAAGGTTGGATGAATAAGACATTTCGCCTACTGCCTACCTCATGGTACAAACCTTTCATCAAAAGTGGAATGCACCCTTGACTCGATACGGGAATCTTCAATGAGCGGAATGATCCATCTTTCATCTTCTCTTCCCTATTTTATTCTTTTTTGTATGTAATGTAGATTGACTTTTCTTTGACTATTGATAGAATTCTCTCTTGGAACCTTTCTACCCCGATTCCCCTCCCCTTTTCGTCATTCATCGCAAAGCAAAGTGCCGCCTATAGTGCACGTTCCTCATTTGAGCTTTCTTTCTTGTTTTGGATGATTCATATCGCACGTGCATCTTCAAGTTCCATCATTTTGAATAGTTCACAACTCCTGCGTATCAACATGAAGTTTTGCACATAGGTGAGTCAGGAGACCTCGACCTGCTCGACTTCCTAGGAGAAGAACAAAAGGTAGGCACATAGGATCTTTCCTACTTGTATGAGTACTATAAGTCATAGCTTCCTCGAAAGTGTTCACTTCTTTTTTGAATAGATCGATGTAGGATTTGCTTGGAACGAAGCTCCATCATCTCGTATTGAGTCAAGCTTATGTGAGCAAAGAGCAAAAGACCATCTTGGTTTCAAAACCCAATGGTAGAGAGCATCCCGAATGAACCGATGCATGCGTACGTGCCCGACTCCCGATAAGGACCCCCTAAAGGGAGCAATTGAGAGGTTCCAGCTGAGCCGATGGGCAAAACTTCTGTACGTGATCGTAGTATGTCACGTCGTCTCTTCCTCAGAGCATCGAAGAGTACCTATGCACTATGTTCTGGTTCACTTATAAGGAAGATTTAGTTGTGGTGGAGGTCTATGATGTGATACTAGTATGACCCGGGGAGAAAGATGCGCAACTCAAAATGGAAGCAGGCATTTATGTCAAAAATTTCAAGGGCTACAGATCTCTGATACTACCATCGATCCAATAGAGAGGAACGACCAGGGGGCAGACCCCAACCTTTTCTTTTCGGTCATGTCCCTTGTCGAAATTGGGCTAGGAGGAAGAGGGTTGGCTTTGCCAACGTAGTCTGCGTAGTATGGAAGATTGGTCCGCTTCACAAAGCGTGTGCATTTCAGTTCGCTCCCCTGGCTATTCAGAGTAGAGCTTATATGAATTTGATTACAGAGATTCAGATGACAAATGGGTGCACCACTCCTATAGAAAATGTCAAATTCGTGCCTTGGTCTTGTAATTTTGGATTTGTTCTAGTATGTAAAGAAATTGCAAATATGGTCCAAGTCAGAAATGCCCAAGTTTCCTTAGGGTCCCAATTCCAATAAGAACCCCATGGTTCATTAGCACATACTACTCTAGAAAGAATGCTTATGGTGAAAAAGGTAAACCCTAAACTAATGACACGATAACTCCAATAATCCAAACACTGAATTCATTGATCTTTGTCAAAAATTTTAAAATGAGAGAAAAGAAGTTCATACACTTCCTTTTTCGTTCTCCATATCACCAAAGAAAAATGACTTCCTTCAACTTCAAAAATTCTTGTTTTGAAAAAAAAGAATCGATTCTTTTTTGAAATGTAATAACTATAAGAGTAACTGATAATAACGATCCACATAAAAGAGGTGCATAGCTCAAGAGCATCATATTGACATGCATTATTAACCACTGAGATTGTAGAGCAGGTACTAATACTACGGGTTTATGCATTTCAGTTGAAAGACCGACGTGGCAAAACTTTGGGTCAAAATAACACTTGGTGCGATTATTAGAAATCATTTTATGATTTCCCAAGATACGTAATCATATGAATAATGGATAAACTCCATGAAAGGAAGATGAACGATTAGTATAAATTACTGAAAGGAAAATGTCCTGAAGAAATCCCACAATTTTGTGAATTTTTTCATTGACCTATTATGCCAGTTCTTGTTTAGTGCCTTTCTTTCTACAGGAATTCTCAACACCAGACCTACATGGACTCTCATTTTCACAAGAGAATCAAGATGTGGTACTAACTTCTGGAATTGACTCAACTGTTCATGCAACCGTCGGAGATTGCACTAAGATGAGTTTCGTGATTACTTCGGTAACTTCACAAAGCAGTATTGACCGACCGATAGATCTAAGGCATGAAGCATTTCACTTCACTAATATGCTGGGACGGAAGCAAGAGAAAAAACCACTAATCCGCTTATTGACTTCAATTAGAAAGTTTTCTTTCTAGCGCCTATGATCATTTCAATCCTTTCAAGAAGTCCGTGCCTGGGGTTGTAATGATCGCATTTTTGACAATTTTGACTAAGCTAGGGATCCAATGGTATAGTTCATTTGTTGGTAGTTTGGAGGATTACAAACATGACTATTGCTTTCTAATTAGCTATTTTTGCATGAATTGCAACTTCATTCATCTTACTGATTAGTGTACACAGTCCTCTTAGGTGGAGCTGGGCCAATAGCATGCACGTGTGAAGTCTCTTCTCCGATTTCCAAAAAGGCTATTTTTTGGAGAGGCGCTAGTTCTTAGTGCCAAGTAAGAAACACTAGTTTTATTTTTCTTCTTTGTTTGGCTGACCTTCCATGACATTCATTGCAGCAGAGAATTCATTCGATCTATTCGCCTAAGCCTGAAGGAGACTTCTGTCCGAACCCACGAGGCCGATCTCAACTCACCAAGCATGGCAGCTGGCCTATATTATTGTTCTAATGATGGTTGTCTCTCCTGGAGGATGGGAGTCGAGAAAGCCGTCTCGAGCAAAGGTGACTCCTTTTGGAAGCAGAGGGGGGGCTAGCAGATCGATCCAAGCAAATTGGCAACTCGCTAACTTGAATAGCTTGACATGCTTGGCGTGGGTAGACGTGACCTCTTCCTAATGTTGATGCTTTATCATCGGTCGCGATACAAAGAAAAGACCTGGACTGACAGACTAGAAAATGAACCTCAGATCCTGTTCTAGCAAAGTTGCTTCACACCTTAAGATAGAAAAGAGGACATCTAAATATAGGAATGTGCCACTATGCTGGAGTATGAAGCACAGTGAATATGGAGCTATTGATGCTTATTAGGCACAAAAGGTAGAGTAATTTATTCTATATTGATTATTGGAACAATAGGATTCCTAAAAGTCAAACCCAAAAATATTATCTCCAGGTTGCTAAACACAATTCGTGTCATTCTTGTCTTGGCTGCAATCAAAAGTTGGCCTTCTTTCAATTGGAATTGGACGTGAAGAGTCCCTTTCAAAAACATAAGGGAAGGGAGGATAAGATTCAAAATCAGTTGTAAGGCATCCTCCTCCAATTCCATCTCTTATCATAGGAATTTGGTATGCAAGCTCAAGAAAGCGATTCACCTTACGGACTCTGACAAGCTAAAGCATGATATGATTGAAGTATGCATGGACAGAAATAGCTACTTAGGTCTTAGGTAATGTAATATGAATTCATAATAATCTAAAAAATAGAATCCACGGCTATTGATATGGAATACGCCTTGCTGGGTAAGCAAAGTAGGGACTTTTTACGGTGCCTTGCTTAGCTTTGTTCTTTCGTACTGGTGATCATAGTGAAGTGGACAAGACCTGTTCCCTTCCCATCCCGAAGAAGACAAAAGTCAAGCACTTTCATGATGATCAGATGAAAACCCGGAATACTGTTGATCTTCAATGAATCCACCCAACGCCTTTCCTTAATATGACATTTTATGAACTGCCAGTCCGTTCGTGGGCTGACTCCCTTCTTTTTTAGAGACTATCTCCTTTCCTAGAACTAGGAGAGAAGTACCTATCTTGCTTGTGAATTGATTCTATTCCAAACCAGAAAGATAGTCTGATCATGACTCGAAAGGAGGTATGCTCTTGTCTGGTAGCTATGGGAAGAAAAAGGGGATTTAGCCAACTATAGCTACTCGAGCAAGACTACTTTTCACATCTTTCTCAATCTAAAGGCAAAGGCTAATGCTGACAGTGACTAATGCCATCCTTGCTTCATTTTCTAATCTATTAGTCCAGGTCTTTTCTCTATTTCACGTAATACATTTTCCAGTGCTTCTTATTTGAGAGCGGATTCGAGTCTTCCTTAGCCAACATGCTTTGAAGAGGTAGTATAGTCAGAGTTCATTTCACCCCCCTCAACCCCCCTCTGGCTTTCTTACAACAAAGGCGCTAGATGATTGGTGCTTTGTTGCTAGAAATGCTAATCCAATATGGGAGAAAGTCAAGGATGTCGGCTCCTCTTTTTCAGGTTATACGCAACCTCACTCCAGTAGCTGTCGTAGTTGAGGACATAGCTATGAGAGAAGAGCAAGAGGACCTTGTCATTGTCTTTACCTTCATGAAGCTGAGGCCCAAGTCCAATCCGAAGAAGCAGCTTTCTCTCTTTCTCTACAATATTGGACTCTTTTTTGTTTGACATAGCCTTTAGAGGGGCATGACAGTAGATAGGGACTACCCGCATGGATGAGTTATCACATTATTCACCCGAACCCCTATTCCATGAAATTGAAATAGCTAGAGAAGAGGAAGAATCTAGCCCACTAGTAGTATTCATCTCAGTTTCTCTCCTTGTGGGTGAAGAAGGGAACGAAACAAGCAATCAAGTAAGCTAGGTCGGTCATTTCCTACCTATAGAGTCAGGGAAAGGGAAATTCTAAGCCCATGGGAATTTGATCTTGATTTTGCTTTAGCGGTCTAGTCTAAGAAGCTGGGAAGACTCGAGAGGCAAAAAGCAGCTCAATTGATTCTTTCGACCCGTATCTTAGACTACAACATTGATTGAGAAGGATGACTCGTCGACTATCAGATCAGGAGATGAGCCTGTGAAGTGGAAGGTGAAAACCAATCCCCCTATCATACTAAGCCATCTATGATCATCCAGCTGAGTCAATTCGGAAGAAATGAACTGAAAAATGCAAATTCACATGCAAGAACGGAATTGAGAGGGAGTCAAAAATGTAGCTTATGAAAAATAGACTGAACTGAGACGACTAGCCAAGGCCTTCCAAATTCTACTGGCAGTCCTTTAGGTAAGAAGAAAAAAGGCACTAGTTTGATTCTGAAAGAAAGAAGAAAGGGTCACTTGTTCGCTCATACTTCCTCTTTCTACTATAAGGTGCGGAGCCAGCGTAGCATTTTTCTTTGAATTGAATGCTTACCCAAGCTCTTGCCACTCTTCTTTTGAACTACTCTGGTCCTATTGAATCAATTGAAGGCAAGGCTTTTCTTTCTAGATGGGAATCATAACCTAGTCAAGATGTACCCTTGCTTTTGGTATTTGACTTGACTTCTGAGGATGGAAAGAAGGTGCAGCTAGTCTTTCTTTTCTCTGAGTCCTATGATGGTGGTAAAGTCTCATCTTTTGTGTTGGCTGAAGTGACAATAGTCACATTGAACCCTTGAAGATGCTTGAAGATCTCAAAATGATCTTCTAGTTCTGGGGAGAATTCACAAAACTCCATTTCCATTGAAAAAAGAATGGGGTTTTCGGAATGAGCGCACCGACATACCATGAAAACGTTCTAATATACCGCTCCGTGGGTATCTTAAACTTCTTCCACATGTACAAAAAAAAGATCAGGAGAAAACAAAACATCCTTAACCACTTGACAAGCAATGTACCTTCATTTTCCTTACTAGTAAAAGGGAAAAGTCACTTCATTTTCTAATTCTTATCTAGCCGAATAGATCAAATATTCCACATTAGGTCCTAAGCCTTTGTCATTGAAGCAAAATCTTTCTTTTTCTTGAAAGATCGAGCCCAAATATGGTATTCTAGTGCTTTCATACCTTTCCTAGTTTGAAAGTAGTAATCTGCAATGTTTTGAATTGATTAGTAGTTACCAAAGTGAGATATGTTTTCTTTTGTGTTACCTTAAGACCAAGAATTAGTGCAATAGCCTTTAGAACAATACAATCTAGTTTTTGTGTCATCTTGAAAGACCTTTTAGGGTTTATTATAGGAAGAAAGCACTCTTCCCAGCCAGTAGGGTATCTAGCTTTGATCCGTTGGTCCCTGCATTTTGAGTTCCCAAGCGAAGCATCAATTCTGTCAGAGAGTACTCCACCATGAAGTTTTTCCTCAGCCAATCGTCACTGTGCCCATCTAGGCGAGGAAAAGATGTTTCAAGCGGCAGTTTCTATAGCTTTTAGTTGAGCCTAACTTCTGTTATACTTGACTAAAAGGAGAGGCATATTTTTTTTCTGAAACGGACGAAGTTCATTACTCTATTTCTAGTTGAGCTTGGTGAAAGCTCATTTTTAGTGACTCCCATTCAAGTATTAGAGTAGGCTCCTAGTTCTATTTTACCCAATGAGTCTTTCTTTCCAAACCGTATTCACATGTGGCGCCGATGTTTACTAGCAAGCTGGTTTTCTGTTCTTTAAAATGGAGGAGTACACTGTTTCTCTTGCTACAGCTACAAAGGAGGGAAACTGAAACTCCAATGGCTTTAGTAGGGAAGTAGTAATAGTCTAAGGTAAGCGATTGGCATAGCAAACTTTCTAACCTTCATGATTAGGCGAGAATCTTTTGTTTTGAATAACAAGAAAACAACTGAGCATAGAAATAGAAGTAGATAATGAATTCTTTTGCTTCGCACCTCTTTTTTGTAATCAATTTTTAGTAGGGGTAGAACTACAATGGGATTGGGGTAAACTGATGATGGGTTTCAAATGGGTGAGGATGCTTCCTTTGATACTTTCTCCTATATAACGAGCTCCAGCTTTAGAACTTTTGACTTTTAGTGGTCCGCACTTAGATGAGGCTGTGGTTTCAAACAATTTCTGAATAGGGAAAGAAAAGTGCCATGGGATCAGCGCATTTTCTACTGAAGCTCCACATCTAGTGGACAGCTCTCAGGAAAGTCTTTTGCTTTCATTACTTGGCAAATGAAGTTGTGGTACATGTGAGAAGTCTCCAGAGCAATTTAGCAGAAGGTTAGTAAAAATAGAAGAACACCGAGGAACAATTCAGTTAGCCCATGCTTCAAGGTCAGATGATAGAAGTTCTCTAGCACTGAATTGAAATCGTAGGTCTCTCTGTATGTCCCTTTAGCGCTCAGTTAGGAAGTTGATTTCGTTCCTTCAGTTGCAGCAAGGCGATAGTTTTCTCTTTTTCCGCCCTAGCTTTTGATTCTTTCCATTCTCAAAGTAGGCTATTCCGCCTCTCCGCCTGGGGCCCTTAGTCATCTGTGTCCTTCCATTTGTAAAGGGCCATGTGCTTTCTAATTTAGAGCATCTTTTCACTATGATAGCTTCATTTCAGCAATATCCTTGCTCAAAGCCCTAAAAAGAAGGGATTAAGCCATCAGAATGAGAGAAATGCACTTCCATTTTTGGCTTCAATGTGGGAAGAACTAGTCCTTATTTATTTGATAATAGAGCTTTTTCGGGTCCAATCTCATAGAAGTCAGAGAAAAAGCTATTTTATTTCAGACCTATAATGATCCGTTTCTTTTCACAAGATAGGACAAGAAAATGAGAACTATAGTTCACCTTAGCTAGTTTTAGAAGATGCGATGCAGTTCACAAACAAACTCTTTGAAGATTAATGCAATGTTTCCAGTCAACCTGCTTTGCACCCTTTCTCCCCTACTAACATAGTTAGTAGTGAGATCAGTCTGTGGCAAGAACGGGAGAATGCTTCGCATCGGTTTGCTATCTGGTCCAATAGAAAAAGAAGAATTTTGATCGGGCATTGAACGGATGGAAGGATTCAAACCTCTGAGTAACGAGACCAAAACCCATTGCCTTACCGCTTGGCCACGCCCCATTTTTCTTTTTTTATCAAAAAAACTTGCCTATCCATATCCCAAATTAGAACGAAGACACTTTCATTTGTTGTGTATCCCAATGGGTTACAACTTGGGCCTTTGCCTTAGCTGCAACTTGAGCTCGAAACAAGAATAGAATCTATTTCATCTCGTCCCTGTCAAATGTTCTTCTTGACCAAAACCTGAATGAATGTTGATTATCTATTTGGAGTGGGTCAAAGTCATTTTATGAAAAGATTTCCCTAACAGTTTGATTGAAGGTCTCCCAGCATTCACATGGGCTAAGAACTTCAGGGTGGATAATACAAATATGGTTGGCATAAGTATATTTGATCACATTTATCCATGCAGGTGATAAACATACATTAGGATATTTTCATAGTGGTTCAGGTGCTATGAACATCCAGAGAGAGAACCCAAAAAAGATACAAAGAAAGAGAACAAAGAGAATATCTCTGCAATACGAGTATAGAATAGCATCAGATAGTGTAAAACTATTTATTATACCCATATCACAACATACATCAGCAATACCAACTATCTTATTAAGTAATGGGGGTTACCCTATTTCCATCTACATCTAATTGGAAATGAAGCATTATTTTAGCAGTAAAAGCTTTCCATCGTGCAAAAGTATAGATAGAAATCAATTCCTTATCAAATGAATCAAATTTGACACTATATACCCCCTTTGTGTTGGCATCAATTTTTTTTAGTATCAATTGAAATTTTCAGTTATATTCATATGGTACTTCCTCATATATGGTAATTCAGATTTTTTCTGAAGGCTATTTAAGAAACTCTTTTCTTATTCATAATCTATTGGAAGGCGGGGCTTCGCCATATCCCTTAGATAAACCACTTCCACCTGATTATCTTAAAACAATCTTAGAAGAGAGAGTACCAAACAAGAAAAATTGAATTTGGGAAAAAAAGAGAGAGAATATATGAAGCGTAGACTATGTAACTATCGATATTACAATAAAGAAACAGGAAGATTCAACTATTTTCATAAATGGAATCCTTTCAATTTGTCTATGTGTAATTTGTGGAATATGAATTCTCACTATAGTTTGCACTTATAAAAAAATAAGAATCTAACTTTGTAAATACTACTAAGATGATAAAAGAGATATTTGATGTATTATGGTATCAATGAAATCAAGAATGAATATTACATAGATCCCTATCGAGGATTGAGAATTGCTAGAGTTTCTTTCAAGAAGCCATTCTGAAGATATATTGACTGTGATATGATAGTCTTTGCTATTATATGACTACTAATCAAGTATGCTTACACTACTGAGTCTAATTATGGTAAGTTTACTATGAATTATATCATGAGGATACCCTCTGGAGAAGTTCCCTTTACAATCAGTAAAGCTATCACTTTGAGAGAGGATGGGAAAGATTTGCCAGTCTATGCTTTGATTGATCAACTTGTCATGCAGAAAGCAAAGGATTAATATGATTCTGAGCTATCTAGCATTTCTATTAGATTCTATCTTTGATCTTCAACTCGTGTCAAAAAAATCCTAATTGAAAGATGAAGCAATCAATCAATTTCAGTTTCTATAGATTACTCGATCGATTAAGCTCCACTACTTATTGATCCATCTCAGGGACTAACTCAAGTTCAAAGAGGTTCAGATGCCCGTATGAGTTTTCTATCTCATCGCACTACTTTTCTAGACTTCTACCGAGCTGAGTGAAGGTTAATTTTCCCTAGCTAACTGGGAGGCTTGCTCCGAGTCGAGTCTCATAGCCCTATCATCCTCAAAGTTGGGGGCCTATGAAGGTTATTGATTTTCTCTGCCAGCCTTCCTTGACTTCCGTGGTCGGATCTACTGCTCTGGGGTGGGATGGTCCCGTCCACTATGCACCAATGCATAAAAGACTTCAGGGATGGAGAAGAGTTTCAAATCATTGGTGACATATAGTCATTCACTGTACATGAAGTGAAGATATATGAAGATGCAAAGTCTTTCATCCCAAAAGAGCCCAAGCCAGCAGAACCTCCTAAGACTTCAGACTGTGACATCTACTTCAAAGACTACAAAATAGTCTGAGAAAAGATGAGAAAAATGATGAGGAAGCTCGGAGTTCATACTGGTGTCTCTAAGCAACGAGTTCAATTCTTTGAATTCTTTGAAAGGATATGGGGTCAGAAAGGCTCACAGGTGTTGCAAAGAAATGAGAAGTGCATTGCCAAGGGCCTTGGGTTTATGCGTCTAAAGCATCCTCGAAGGGAGACCTGTTATGTAATAAAAGAAGAAGAAATGGAAATGGAAGATGAGGATGAAGATATTCTATAGGAAGTTAGCCTCTCTAATGACCAGAACGTAGAAGTAAAGCCCGATCTTGGTTCACATCTTTTCTTTCAATCCTTCCCTTCTTCCCCCTTTCTCTGACATGGTAGGAGCTTTCTTTGCTATCTTCCTTCATGCCTCATTTTGGCATATATCCAACCTAAAAAGGATCAGATCCATACGCCTACCCCTACCTTCTTTCTATCAAAAATAAACCAACAAAGTAGAAGCATCCCACATCCAAGTGATCTTGCTAAACCCATAGTTGGAGAAAAGTTTGCACCTCACTCTCCAAAGAGACTCACTTCTAGCCCTTCTGAACCTATTCTACCCTGAAATGCTACGCCCTGAGTCTGATTGGTGTAAGGAAACGTGGAACCCGTGATTAAAAGCTGATAGAAAATGGCTGGCTGGATTCGTTTGCTGTCTTTGGCATTCAAGATGGACAGTTACATTTGAGGGGGCGTAGAAACTTTCTTTGCTCCACACCTCATGAGTTAGGTCAGCTTTAGTTCGAATCTAAGGTAGGAAGGTAATTCAGCTAAGCTGATTTGTTCACATCTGTCCTTGCCCTTTCCTTGTCTCTATAGGTAGGAAATGACCCCGACTTGGCTTACTTGTGCACTCCCAAAATGTTTTGCTCCGAAAATCAATCCATGCCAACCATTTGCTCCACAGGCTATTACACACTATAACTGAGTCAGAAAAAATTTCCAGCTGGAGGAAACATGGAAAAGATTAGATCGTGTTCAAATCATACAAGAAGTTCAAACCCAATTTCAGAGTCTTGATTGACATGTATTTAGCTCATCAAATTGGTTGAAATGGGATCGAGGTTTTCATGAGCAAGCTGTTGATCTACCGAACTATAAGAATCTATGCATAAAAGTTCACAATAAGTATGCCGGTGAAGATAAAGGCACATCCTGAGAAATAAACTAAAAAATGCTCGACTTCATGGTGAGCTTCCCGTGTCTTGAATTTCACAAAATGCAACTGAAAAGAGCAAACTCCATGCAGTAGTGTGTCATATCATGGAAAGATGGCCGGCTGTTATGGCCCTTTTCTATGTGGCTCAAGCATTTCAACTTCAACGTGGAAAATCAACCTCAAGCTGTGCTGTAGAACTGATGTCTTCCTCGAATAGAAAAGGATAGTCTACCCCTTCTTTATGCCTTCTCATTCAACGAATTAAATCTATCCATTCTTGCCCTTCTGAAAACCAATGGAGGACTTGACTGAGGAGGATGAGTGCTTTCTATAAAAGAAAGTCTTGGGATTTGGAAAAGAAAGACTTCATAGACATAAAAAGAAAAAAGTCTTTCTAGATTCCTTTTCAAAAAGACCTTGATGGTCTAATGTACCATCCATCGGAATGAAACATCCCAAAAAGGTTGAAGCAGTACTAGTGCTTTACTGCATTTGGGATCGTGAACATCTTAGATTTTCAAGTAAAGTTTCCTCTATCTTGACTTTTTCTCTCATTTCCTCCTAGTCCGTCGAGCCGAAAAAAAGTCTAACTGTGCATAAGTGACTCGTGAAGCTCAACAGCTGGTACAAAGGCTAATGCTGACAGCAACTAATGCCATCCTTGCTTTTCCCAACTAGACTTCATCATCCTTTTCTATACTCCGATCGATGATGCTTTTTTTTCTTAGAAAGAAGAAAAGAGCTCTCAGAAGATCTGCTTTGTGAGTCAGTGTCTCATCGATTTTGAAGCAGCCACCAACGTCTTTTTTGCTTCCTTCCATCTAGCTCTGGAGGCATAGACATCGCCTGAATCCAATGGTCATAAAATGGTATTCAAAATGTGTCTTTTCTCATTCAAATGGGAGCCTTTCTAGGTGTTGTTAGCACTTTTCAACATGAATGAGAGAATCTAAAGATTTTTGAATATGAGGATAGATACTCGACTGTTCCGGATAGTATCTTTACATGTGTTCAGTCACAATGGCTTACTTCACACCAAATTACAACCCTTTCCGACAGACTGCTCAAATGAACAAACTCATTCAGAGAAATGCGACCTCAGCACCACATCTATTGACCGGGCTAACTACCCCCCATTGACTCTCATTCTCTATACAAAATGAAACAGTGGCTAGCACACTAAGATCAACCACTTGGAAAAGGCATCACCCTTCTGTCTGTCTGGCACAGAGTCCTCTTCCACTAGTGGAGTAGATCGTAAGGTGGATGGGTCAGTTCGCTCAATCAATTCTTTGTTGAAGCAATGACTTACTCATAAGCACCTCGGCCATCAAGGCTTATGGAGAAGGAATTGGCTCAATGATTATCCCCTGCATGACCAACCAGCTAGGATCACTCCTTCAGACAGCGACCTCTTACTCCCAGCCCAATCTATGTTGGTTATAAATGGAGCCCGCAGAAGGTGTAAAAGTAAGTAGAGCCCACTGACAGAGAAATATCTTTTTTTTTAGATAACCATAAGAAGGTGGTGCTCCTTGAGAGCCCTAGATGAGACTTGAAGAAGCGTAGTTGTCAAATAACAGTAATTTCCAGCACATGCATCAACTCTAAAAATTGATGCTTGACCTAATTTTTTTGAAACTCTTGCTTTTTCTTCTTTCTTTTAGAATCAAACTCTTGCCTTGTGCCAGAGTCAAAATCAGAGAAGCATTTTTCCAACTAAAAAGGAGAGAAAGAAGTTAGCTTACTCTTTTGCTCCTCTATCTGAATTTTTGTTCTTTATAAGAAAAGTTCTCCCCCGCCAATGAATGATAAGTGCCTAGGTTCAGTATAGTCTAAGATAAGTCAGAAAAGTCTAGACTTCTTGCTGTCCCAACCCAAGTGTCGTGCTAGGGTGATAGGCACTTCCGCAATCATGCTGGGGTGGGATGACAAAAAGAGTGTTCTTCATTTTGACAAAGGGTCGAGAATGATGCCTCTCCCAGGCCTTCTCCGCCATAAGTGGATTCAATAATCTAGGAAGCCCAAGCCCAAAGAAACTCTTTCTTCTTCTGGTCAGGTAGCCAGGTATGGGTAGGCAGTTTAGGTCATGGACTCATGGTAGGCTAGTTTTTTTAGTGGAGAAATTCTCTCTCATCATTCTGATCTGAGAAAAGAAAAATAGATCCTGACCTAAAGAGCGGGATGAGTGATACATCCGGCGAGCACCGGTGAAGAACACAAGCAAAGCTGGAGCTCAGGCATTTCACTATTCAATCAAGTGGCTTGGCTGGCTGGTCTCAGGGTCTGCAGATGTTTTCACCGATAACTTGATGGTATCCCTCATGGGTGGTAGTTGATTGATTGGAGTCAGTTTCAGCCTTTATAGTAGTTTACTTTTGTAGATCACCCCCAAAATACAAAACTCTGCCTTACATAAAGTTGACAGAGTATGATGAACCTCTGGATTTGAAATCACTGCTTATGTACCTGGTATTAGCCACATTGGATGAGAGAATGTCAAGAGGCCTTTGAGGACTTCAATAGAGCCATCATGGTAGATCTAGTGCTGGCCTTTCGAATGCCACATGAGTGCCTTCACTAGTCCCTGCTAAATTAGCACACCTCATTCTTATGCTGGAGCTGAGCCGTATAGTTGTTGGCTTGGCCCTTTTATGGCCGATATTGGTGCACAGACTCCCTTTTTCTAGATTTTCAGACTTGCTTTACCTTGCTCTGAGCATTCACCCTCTAGCATCTTGTAACCCTAGCTACCTAGTAAAAAAGTGATTCTAATTCTTCTACCGTCACTTCTTTATTAACTGGGGAAGTCCTGTCCTATTATCTTCTTTTCTTCTTCATTCGATCATGCCGTGACTTATTTACTAGAGTGCATAAGGATCACTTTTCTTCTTTCTTTCAAAATCAAACTCTTGCCTCGTTCTTCCTACATATCTAAATTTAGGCTAGGCTACATCCCGCAGCTATAACACATATCCCTTCGAGGCAAAGATGCGGGCACTACTCAAAGATGCAGTACTAATTGAATAGCCATCTCCCGCTTCCAGTATGATAGAGAATGCAAGCAAAGAGAGTCACCACTGCCTCTTCTGAGAAAGATTGAGATGAAAGGCGCTAGTTCAACTATGGAAGGAGATTGCTTCTTCTTTCCAGTGGATAGAGAAGTCTTCAAATCCATAAATTCACTACGAGCCAGAACCAATTTGAAACTTTTGAAAATTGAAACTATCAATCATATTCATAAAGCCCAAGTCTCAATAGACTCCTTAGTGGAGTGGAATGCACCACTCAAGAAAAGGAGTCAACAGTGCCTCAGCTAGAAGAAGTGGCCGAACCAACCATCTGGACACACTATGTTGATGGTTTATCTAAAAAAAGTGGCACTTGGGCTGGTCAAGCACAAAGAAGGTCAAATTTGATAGTGACTCCCAGCTTGTCATGCATCAGGTCCGAAGTTCTTATGAGTATGAGGCTTAGGAAGAAAGTCTCTTGGTATAGTGAATATAATCACTTCAAGCTTTTACTCCTTTTAGATTCCATTTCACGTATTCCAAGGTCGAAGAATGCCAAGGCCTTTGCTTTTGCTTTGCCCTATCAAAGTTGTCCACCTCGGCTTACTTTGCTCTCACCATTGTAGTGCTAGTGGAGATCCTTGTGCCAGTGAAGATTGATGCCAATGTCCTCCAAGGCCTGAGGGTGGATTGAATCCAATCCCATCTCCAAATTGAAAATCTTCCTATTTTGACCTCAAAGACGCATTTCCCAAGTACTTTAATGGTCACTTCTTTTGAAGTGGACTTTTTTTGCTTTCTCTTCCATTTTCCATTCTTTTCTTTCTAGTTATAGGGAATTGAGAGACATACCAGACTACTTTTGATAAAGAATCCACCTTCTTTCCTTAGGACCACAGGCGCTAGAAGTAGATCGTTCTACTTTAGCTTCTCCCACATTGAATCTCAAATAGATCTTTGCCAATAGACTGGGCTGGCTTAGAATCAATGCTTTGACCGCTAATGTTGATCCCCTGACTGATTACTATCCTAACTCTTTCAACATTTGCTCCATCCGCAACTTCCTCAACCCAGCCAGCTTTCCAACCCGAGTTCCAACTTCACTTTCAGTAGTCTCATTACGCAATGAGTGAACACATCTTAGCACTTGGCACACTTTACCAGTGGAAGCTAGTGCGCTTGACTCGCAAGAGGAGCTCAATGATATTGGGTCTGACTCTGCTCTAACCCTCTGCTTCACCTTTCCCTTACCTTACAGTACACTAGTGGAATCAATCCCGGGAAATCTTGTTTCATAGTGAAGTAGGTCCCTTGTCACTTGGTGTGGCACTCTTATCTTAACAACCCAGAGAGGTAGTACAAAGTGTATAAACCGCTCAAATCTGAAAAAAAATTGATGTGAGTGACCTGGAGATGGTAGAATCGAATGTGTAGATAGCCAAAAGGATTGGAAATAAAAATGGGAAGGCGGGGCCTTCACGCTTAAGACCATTGGCTTTCTTGTGGTCAAAGAAAATAGAAAACAAATTGCAACAGAAGATAGATAATAGACCTTCCTTTGACTTGATGAATCATCCAGTCAAAGTTGAAAGAGTTTCACATCAAAAAGTGAGTTTTTGCTATTCCAAAATGCAATGGAGTAATTTGTTGTTAGTGGAAGGAGTTTGGGCAAGAGAAAGGTTCAATTCAATGCTTCAAGCAGAGGAAGATGTAAAGTTCACTATTTCTGACTTGAGCTTCACTGATCTCGGTTCAATTGGCTCTTTTAGATCAACTAAATAGGTTGTTAGTGCTCTCTCCTCCGGTTATAGGCTCGGATATCTTAGAAATGAAAATACAATCCCTTTGCTATTTCACTCCCCCATAGGACCTATAGTAGGTTTGTCAATCAGTTCTAAGAGAATAGAGGGGCTTGAGAATGATGTGTTACAGGCCATGAAAATGTCGTGGGGCACTGGCCATCCGTTGGGAGTTTCGAGTTTCATATCGACAACAAATCCAAGAAATCTAAGCTTAGTGTTGGGTGTATTGATTTTTTTTTGGAAAGGGAGTGTGTGCGAGTTGTGACCAGGGTGAACTTGCTCTGCCCACCCACACAATCATGTAATTAGATAAAAGCGATTATAGGCCAAGAATAAAGAGAACCAAGAGGTTGACCTATGACAAATGACACACCAGACGGAATACCATTTTGCTTCCTTTTACAGAAGGATAAAGTAAACCGATTAGTAGCCAAAGTCAAGTTTACTACACTTGAGCTATAAGAGCTTCCAAAGAAATATTGAAAGATCTCAAACATAACTAATAAGGGAAATCTGTGCAAGCAAATTTGAAGCTTCAAATCAATATTTCAATTTCTCGTCTGATTCCGGTGTTAGGGCTAATATGCTTTGACACTCTTTAGAAAGAGAAACCTCAGCCGAAATTGTTTTGATTTAGATTCTTTTTCAAAAAAAAGGCTTATCCATGGACCCCCTCCTTTTCCACCTATCCTTTCACTCCTAGGGATTTCAAAGCTAGGCAATCACAGAGTTGGCCAGGCTGACAGTTCCGACTCGTCTGGCCATACCATAGTGTATTTCAAAAAAGAGAAAACTATCGGGTCCCGCGGAAAGAGCTCTACTTTCCGCATTTCAGTCAAGTTACTTTGTATGCTTGCTAAAGTGTAAAGTGAGCATAGGGATCGAATCAGCGACTAATCTGTCTTCTTTATAGTGAGGCTTCGATAGACTTTCAATCTTTCTTCTTCTAAGGAAGAAGAGTGACCTCCATGCTTGACTTTTTTGCCTGACGGTGCTACGGGTCCTCCTCTATGCTAGCTTATGCTAGGTTTTTTTTATTGACGTAGCATAACAAGCAAATTGGAAGCTTCAAATCAATATTCCAATTTCTCATCCGATTCTGGTGTTAGTACTAATATTCTTTGCTTTCTTCCTTTCATTTTTCAGTAGTTGTTGGAAGGAGCACATTTCAGAAGGCAGAATCAAGGAATTTCTTAGAACCCTTTGCCGGATCACCAAGCATCTACATCAATTTAACAGAAGACTGAAGTTGTCAGGCATCAGCAGGTTCATCCGTCTAGTTTGATCACCAAGCATTATGTGAACAAACCAAAGAATAGAATGGAAATTCTTCAGTCCAAAAATCGTTTTTTGTGAGAAAGGCTCAAAGCATTGCTACAGTGGAAGTACAAAGGCCTATAGAAGGAAAGGACCCGATGCCTTTGAAGAGGAACCAAACAAAAGAGATGGCGAGTAAGCACCAAAAACATTGAAAATTGATTGATGGGTGAATACCCGCTTTTTTTTCTTCTCTTGTTATGCTATGTCCCCGATCCTTCTTTCGAGTTATAGCCTATAGACAGGATCTACTGTCGACTCGAGGCATTTTTGAAAACTGGTTCATTGGGGCATATCCACCCAATTTGCACTTGACTTGCTATGTGCTCAGAATGGGTGGAATGGAGGGAAGGGGGAAAGGCAGGCGAAGCGATCGTGGATGAATGATCTTTTGGTGAAGACCAGATGTGCTCTTGTCGTACACAGAAGTTAGAATCCTTGGTTGCTACTTTAGAGACTAAGGTACACCCACTGTTGAAGAGCACCAAGCCGCTGATGCAGGAATGCAAATTATGGCACTGGGGGTGTGCTTGCATGGGCATCCATCCCGAGATAGTGAAGTCTAAGCAAAAAGATAAGGATTGAGAAATAGAACTTCTTAGTGAAGAAATTCCTTTATGGAGCTTTAACTAGAAGGGATAACCGTCTGAAGAGTTCCTACTCCCTTTCTTCTGAGGGGGCTGCTGAAAGAGTGAACTAAAGAGTAGGTACCATATTGCTTTAACAATTAGAGCTAAGGCATCTACTTCTTCTTATAGGCTTCTCTAAGGGGTAACCCTTCATGCACACTAAAAAGGAAGCAAGCCCACTCACTATTGAAAGATATTCATGGGAGGGCGAGGGAACCATAAAATTTGACCTGGACAAAAAAATTAAAGAAGAAGACTAATCTATTTTCAAAGTTCATGCCACGACGATCTATATGGAAGGGCAGTTTTGTTGATGCATTCTTACTGAGATGAGAAGGAAGTGGAAGTGGATCTGTATGAAAACACTTCTTTCTTTTTCTTGGAAAGGGGGAAAAGAATGGGAAAAAGTGAAGTTCCATATGAAAATAAATACAATTTAAATCGTAGTTCATATTCAAGTTTGTTCAGTGAGGGCAACCGTGAAAGTCACTGATTAGGATTATCCTGCTTAGTCCCCTAATGTGGTAGGACATGGACGGACACAACTTCTTCTAACATTTGAAGACCACAGGAAGAGACCTGGGACTAGAGCATGTCATGACAGAAGCAACTTACTATAGCGGCCACCGTGTCTCTGACAGTGGAATGTAGAGATCATGAACTGAGGTACAGATACCATACCAATCAAAGATTGATCGTGAGTTCATCCAAAAACTAGCTCAGCTAGAGAGGCCTAGCTCGATCGATCGAGAATTAGGATATCTCACTTTCATTCAAAAATGCCACTGCCTGTGCTTCAAGCTTCAAAACAGAGTTTTTGTGATCACTATCAGATTGAGGGTGAAGCGTACATTATCCTGGAAAAAAAAGCCTTCCTTCCCACCAAAATATCTATGAAAAATGTCTATAGTACCATTACATACATGATTGTTCGCTCGATCTGGCATGATGAGAATCGACTCGAAGATCAAAGACTTCGCCATCTCGGTTGCTAGCGAATGAAAAGAGTTGATTGGAGGGAAGCGATTGGAAATCTCTATTTTTCCTACATTTTTTTTGAATTCAGCTTGGATGTAGATACATCTGTCTCTTTTGATTGAAATATTCATTGTATATAAGCCTCTTTCTATTATGCAAAAAGAGTTGTGTCCAGATAGTATAGTCAAAAAAAGACCTTCGCTTTCAAATTCAACACACGCTAGAAGCTCCTCTAATGACCTAAGATGACATATTCCGTCTTCGCGCTTTCTACTTTCTAAACTAAAAGCCACCTAACCTTAGATAGCTTTCTCTTATTCCCCTCCTTCCACGCTAGCTGTAGTGGACTACCCCCCTTGAATTTTTTCCTACCTTAGTCAGGGCTACTCTTATTTCTTTTCAAGGCTTTCATCTCTTCTCTCTCTCAAAAGAAAGAAGAGTTTCCTATTTCATAGAGTCATTTTCATCTGAGATTTTCTATAGTATAGAATAGATTACTATAGAAAAGGAAGTGATAGGATGGGGAACAAGCGGAGTTACATTATCTATTTCTCGAGGTCAATCACTCATCGAAAAAGAAAACCATCATTTTTGAACCATGGGCTCAAATTGGAGAACTGAAGGCGCTAGATCGCACTCCCACTACATTTGATCATATAGAAGAAAGAAGTTGAACCAGGTTATAAAGGGATATGCGACATACTAGAAAGAATGATGCAGTTCTCCTATCTGAATGGAATTGTAATGGATGGGTTGGCATAAGACCTGCTTTCACCACTGGCCAGACATACTCATTTATTCACATAGGAAACTATCCAACCATTCATCTAGCACCTCTTCCGTTTCTTTTCCCGACTGTCTGCTAGCTATGTATCCAGAACTAGATCAATCTCACTCTATCAATAGAATCAAAAGAAAGTAAAGGCTTGACTGAAAGAAGTAGCTCAACTGAACACCCACCCAATCTAGATTTTGTATCAACACAATATAGATACAAAATGATACAAAATCTAGATACAATGATTAGAAGTTTCTACAAAATGGCTAGGTGCCACGCACAATTTTGTGGCTGAATGGATGGTGCAAACCCAGTGGGTTAGAATCCAAGCAAGGTGTCAATTCGGCAGCCCTGGGAATGGGAACCTTTTAGTGGTTCGATCACAGCTTTTCTAATGCCATTAGATAAGTGGCCAACCCTAGTCAGCAATGAATTGAGCAGGAGTGGAACATTCAGTAGTCCCATTGTAGTACTCGAGCAAAGCGAGAGGATAGCTTATCTTGACTCGACATTTCTAGTACCAACTAATTCATTCGGACGAGACATATTATGATGTCATGATGCACCCATTCCTATGGCCATTCCTTCAATACTTCTGGCTCTCGGGAGTCTCTTTGTAGGATACTTGGCCAAAGTGTGACCCGTTAGCCCATAAGTTAGTACTGTGCTATGACGAAGTGGCTGTTGCTCACCTAACATGATTGTACGAGGTCACAATTCACCCAACACGATCATCCGGGGTGAATAAGAATTGGGGATCGGATGCGAGCAAAATTCCCGCCAATGGCTGAGATGTTCAATCGACTCCCTCCCCCTTAGTGGGGAGCCGAACCCCTATGAGTGAGCAAAAGAGAGGAGGAAAGAGGCCCTGGTGAATCGAATGAAAATAATCTTGCAGAATCCAAAGTGGCTCTAGTCTATGGTTAAATGAATGAACCTTAGCTAGTCCTATCTTTCCCTCCCTCTTATGAATCTCTCAAGTGGCTTGGTGGAGAGTCGTGGAAAGCTCTCGGCTATTGAGAGGTTACCTTAAGAAGGTTATCCTCGTAGCCACTGATGGTCTGACCAAGGAAGCTTGCATTGCAGCAAGCAACTACCAATGCTACCATCAATCAAGGAAAGTTTGACCAACCAACCCTGCCATCCAAGAGAGTTAGCATACAAGAAGGGCATTTTTCAATTGAGTTAGTCATATATTTGATCTCAGATGTAGAATATCTTCCGATTTCTTTGGTTTTGAGTTGGCTGCACTTTGGGTTTCACCTAAGATCTACAATCTAGCCAAGGCTATCGTTCACTGGGCGACGAGAGAACCAATGGTCAGTGCAGTACCTCTTATATTTTTTATTGAAGGGGTTCTTTGGAGATAGCTCTGGTTTGTGCGCATTAGAAGTCAAAATGAGTGAAACACCTTGCCTCAGTGCTTCAATCCCATTACGATCAAGATTTCGGTCCTTTTCCTCATTCCTTATAAAAAGTGAGAAACTGGTTCATGTACAAGATACTATCATTACCGCCTAGACAATGACATCCAACCCGTAATCACAATGACCCAACTGCAAGAGCAGAGCTCCCCGTCTCCGCATCTTTCAGAATCGAGACACAGCCGGCAGGGGAAAGTAGATCAATTGCCCTAGATAGAAAACTCAATCTATTTTCTCTTTATCTACAAGTCTAGAAATAGAAATAAGTTTCAAAAAATGGATTGATCCGGTCACACCTGAATAATAAGATTCTAGAGGAAAATGCACCTAAGATCAAATATTTTGAGCCGACTTCCATGGAAAATTCAGACTTTCTTTTTGATGCTGCAATAACATAAAAACATAAATGACACTCTCTCTACACATGGCGTTTGAGGTGTCCTTGACAACTCGACATCGACGAGATAATCTAAAGCTTGTGCTAATAGTGAATCCCCTTTAGCTAGGCGCGAAGTGACCTACCGACATGAGCATATCTATTTCATACTTGAGATTACCAAGGTCGAGTCGTCTGCATATCTGACTACGGAAAGAACATGCAAGAGGTCCATGAAGCAAACTCATTTTGTAGATTCAGGGCTTCCACAGAGAGGAAGGCTTGGCTGGGAAGTCCCCACATGGACGCAAAAGCGACGCTGATTGGGTTGCCTATGGAAAATACACTGACCTATAAAAAAGGGCACTGCTAACCAAGACCAAGCAAGAATGGATGGAAATGCGGATATCCCTTTTTTCATATCCATAGAAGTAATCCAACCTAGTGCCTTATCCAACAGAAACTTCCACTCAATCCCGGAAGAACTCATCCATCAAAGGAAGAAGTCCTACAAAAGCTCTAACCGGAGGTGAATGTTGACCTCATTTTTGGATGAGGTTAATTTGGCACTTAAGAGATCCTAATCACAAATAGGATTCTCCTAATCCAATGCTTAGGACATCATACCTAGTAACCTAGAGAACTTATCTTAGGTTGGACAGGATCAACTCAAATTTTCCAAAATTAAAATTAACCAATAAAATTAATCTCCTTAATTAATAAAATTAAAATAACAAAAATAAAAAAAAAATGAAAATGAGAAATAAAAAAAATAATATATAATAAAATTAAATAAAATAAAAAAAGAAGAAAAAAATTATCCCCACCTTTTAAGAGGATGGCAGCCTTCAAGTGACGGCTGCCAATGAAGGCTGCCTTCAAGTGATGGTTGCCTTCAAGAGAGAGTTGGCCTCTCCAAGAAAAAAATAAAATAAAAATGATATATGATGTTTCAGCAAAAGAGAAAAAAAAGACATACACACTCTCTCAAGGCAAGAAAAGCTCTCATGCACCATCCCAAGCCAAAACCGAAGCCAAACGAAATCCCCCCTTCCCTCCAAGTGTTCTCAATCTGTGGAAACATCAAAACCAAATTTTGAATCCAAAGCCTGGGCTAGTGATCAAACCACAAGGAATTCTCCCAATTCTTTTGGAGAAAAGCTTTCTCTTGAATAATAGAAGCTACTTCATTTGATTCCAGCCTTTGAGATCCCCTAAATCAAGACGCCATTATTGACCCCCCCCCTTTTTCTTCAAAGCGTTCGTCTATGGTCGTATCCCTACAAGGCATGTTCTTTGGTGAGATCAAGTCCTATGGATGGAAAGAGGATCTTTCAACGATCATGTATCACTTTAAATCATCCGATTTGGTTAAGTATATCAAAAGATATTAACAAAATAAGTTGGACGGTCCATGGCTCCCGCAGGCTGTGAGGGAGACGAAATATGAACCGTCCATTTCTTTTTAAAAGAAATGGATAGTCCAAATCTACCTGTTAATTCTGATTAAAGCCCTTTAGGATCACAGTGATCTGGACCGTCCGATCTGCGATCGAACGGTCCGGATCAAACCGGGGATCAACCGCAGTGCGCTACGCCGCCCCACGCCGCGACACGCTGCCCCGTGGGATCGATCAGGACTGCTTGATCTTTGATCGAACGGTCCAGATCTAATCCCGCTCATTTTAGTTAAAACGCATGGGACCCGTTACTTAAAACCGTTAAAACCGTTGATTAACGGTTTAATTAATTTAATAAATTTAGAAAACTTCAAAAAATCATAACAAATCAAAGAAAAATTAGCAAAAATATAAATAAAAGCTCTATGGATTCGTCTTGATGAGAGGAATCCATAGAAATTAAAATACCCAAATTTTATTGGGAGATTTTTCCTTAATTTAGGTTTAATTGAAAAACATTAAACCTTAATTACTCTTAAATTAACAATCCAATTAATTTGAAACTTTGGGAAAATGAAATTAAGATTAAACATATCTTAGGTAAATTTTTGGGGATTTAATTCTCTAAATAAAATGAAATTAAAATTATATGTTAGTTAATCCTTAAATTAAATAAATTAATTATCCTTTAATAAAATAATTATAAAATTTTAATTTAATAATCTTAAATCAAAATAATGAACATCAGAATGATAATTTAACTTAATTAAACTAATATGAACTTAATTAATTTAATTTGATAATTAAAAGAATAAAATAATTCAATTAAATTACTTGAACTTAATTAAATCATAATAAATCAACCAGTTAACCGAAAATTATGAAGAAACCCTCATTGGAAAGGTATTTTAGTGGAAAATAAGTAAAAAAAATACAATATATTATATAATATTAATAAATTATTCTTAATTTAGGTTTTAATGAAATAATTAAAACCTTAATTATACCCTAATTACATCTCTAATTAAGCTAAAACTTTAGGAACATAAAATTGGCATGTAACCACACCTGTCATAATTATCTGAAACCAAATTGATCTGCAAATTTGGAATTGTTGATTTTCCAAATCTCTAGGTCAATATGAATGAAATAATAATTATAAATCATTAATTCATTGGATTAACAACTAAATTGAACTAAACTGAAATAAGCATCATAAATACTTAGGGTAATTCATCAAAACTTCCCAAGTCAAAGAATCTAATCAAATAACAAAGTTTTAAGAAAATTAATGCTTAATGAAATTCAAATATAACTGAACAACTTAAGTTAAACTTAATAAAATCACTCCTCTTTAATGAATTTAAATAATAAACTTAAAACCTAGGTTAATCAAATCAGATCAAGTAATTAATCTAAGTACTTTAGGTTAAGAATAATCAATGAACAATCCTAAGATATTAATTCATATTAATGACTTAAAATTTAAGCTTATTCAATATCTTAAGTAAAATTGAATAAAATCAAACTTAAATCAAACTCCTTAAAATAACATAAGTCAAATCAACTGAAATACACATAATTTAATTCAAAATGAAAACATAAACCAAATAAACAAATTAAATCAAATAAAATAATTCAAACAAATGAAATAACATAAATCAAATTCAAATATAATTGAAATCAAAAGGATTAATTAAAATACTTAAGGATTTTAATTAGCATTTTGGAAACTTCATTAGGATTTAGGATGTTTAATGGAAAGAGCTCCATCCAAAAATGGAATCATTCCATTCTTCATTCTTGAAAACCTATACAACTTTAACTAAATAAAATGAACATAAAATGAGAATTAAATCATTAAGTCATTTGAATTGAAACCAACCAATGGTAAAAATTAAACTAATTCAAATTTCAAACTTCAAAACTTAAACTTAAAGGCCTAGCAAAGACTTACCACATAAACCCCACTACTACACACACTAGATTATTTAGGTCACGGACCCTAGATCTAGGTTAGATCGTTCTGTGATTTTCTTTTAATCTCCTGTGATATGTTGTGATGTGCTTCACATGTCTGTGTGGTGTATTACTTTAGACTGGATGCCTAAGCTTGTTTATTCATTAGATTGGATGTTAGGGCGTTCTTTCTAGATTTGCCATTATTTTTTACAGGGGATTATGTTAAAGGGATTGTTGTAATAAATAAATCATAAAATTGTCATTTGCTTGCAGGTGCTAAAAATTCTTTAACATAGTTCATAGGACAGGTGGGCTTGGCAAGCAACTAATGCTAAGCCCATATGTTTGGAAAATATAAACTGCTTGGTGTGCTGTGTGTATTTCCTAACATCTGTTTTGTAGGGCTTAGGATTTTCTTTGAATTTTAAATGTAAATTTGAGCTTAGAATTAGGTTAGGATCTATGGGGTCTAGGATTAATAGGAGCTGACCTAACCAGGAGATGGTGTAGTGGTCCCCTGTGGAGCCCGATGGATGTCCCTGAAGAAGGAGACTTTCTTGGAAAGAAGACCCATAGATCTAAACTTGTAGTTCTAGGCCGGGTTGTATAAGGGCAGAACTCGGCTGCCCAATTTTCTTTCTTTCGGGGTGTACAATAGTACCCGACTGCATTGGCCTTTTTCTTATATAATTTAATTTGGCTTGATTTATTTTGGGTGCGCAATAGAAACAACATACTTTTCTTAGGTTTCTTTCTGTGATATGTTTGTGTTGTGATGTATGACGTAGGCTCATAGGATAAACTAAATTTTCTACCCAACTAAATCAACTAAAATATAAAAATAAATACAACTCATAATCTTAATATAAAAGCCTAGGTATTAAAACAAGATTGAATATGTAGCAACCCCTTAGCTGGATGTCATGCATAATCATATTGTTTCACTCTTGATTAATGAAGGAATTCCATCTTTACCTAGGCTTGACCTTTGAGAGCCTATGATGGAAGTACACCTTCTTCTATTTTGATTTGGCCCATGATCTTTTTCTAATTTCATGCATTAGGCATAAATTGTATCCTTATGGCCTAAATAAATCGTGAGTCAAAAATTATTAAAATCTGAAAAATGTACAGTAGTTATATGCATCTTCATACCCTACATGATCTTAGAGATTAGGAAGTAAGTCTAGGTTCATAGATTTCTTTCCTAAAATTGCAATAGCCCAACCATTTTGCATTCATATGACTTAGCCTCATGGTTTTAAAATGAGCTTAGGTGGTGTTAGCTGGTAGCCTTCTCCAGGCATGTTGTAATCCCAGAAGAGTCAGGGATAGGTTTGTTCCTTCAAGTGAATAGAATGACCAATAATTCCTAAAAATAGAACTAGGTCGAGCATCTGAAATGTGTCAGAAGCACCTATAGACTAGGTTTTGAAGCCTCCTTTTAGGAATAAGTCTTCAACCCTAGGCATTTCTGCAGTCTTGTGCTGTTAGAATCTAAGTCCTAGATTTCTAAGAAAATGACAACTTGAAAGTTAAAATTAAATCCCAAATTTAAGCCTAATCATAGGATAGATGAAATGTCTACTGGGCATCCCAGTATCAATAGGCATTTCTTACTCTTTTCCATTTGACTCTTAAAAATAACTCTCTCAAATTTGGACCTCTCCCAATTGAATTTCCAAAAATCAATTCTTTGAAAGCTACCTTAGTAGTCTTTAGGAATAACCACTTATTTCTTTAATCGAGAGTATTCTTAGGAAGAGACCCTTCCTAAGATGTAATTAACTATAGAGGCTTGCCTTTATAGGGAACCAGGATCCCAGGATAAAATTGACCCTGTTCTACGAGAGAAAATACTTTGGTACATGAAAGACCCATTAGCCTTAGGAGTCTTTTATTGAAATGATTGAATCCTTTACAAGAAAGTATGTTTATCTTTTGAGATAATATGTGTATTTCTTAATGCCGTATTTGATCATTTAGATAAAATATTCCTAAACTCTACGTGGTGTCATTTCTTTTCTCTACTCAGAGAGAAAAAGAAAACCAACAGTGAACAGTTTCTTTCCTTCTCAAGCTTGATCTTACTAAGCTTGGTCTTTCCTAGAAGCTATGCTAAAATGCTTTGTCCCTTCTTTTTTGAGAATAACCCGGTTGCCCATTCTTTGTACATAAACTTTTGTGAGAGTTTTGTGAAGATTCAATAGTTCTTCTACTTCCAGGATAAATTCCCTTGCTTGTGCCTCGTAAAAAGAACTAGCAGGATGGTGAACCTTGAGTGCTATGAAATGGCACATATGTTGAGCCTTGCTTTAGCTTGAGTGCTTCCATGCTTGCTTCCCGGATAGGATAAGGAGCTAGTTTTTTTTGCATCAATCACATGGACTTCAGTTTTCAAATCACCAAATAGATCGAATATTCCACAATAGGTCCTGAGCCTTTGTCATTGAAGCAAAATCTTTCTTTTTCTTGAAAGATTGAGCCCAAATACGGTATTCTGGTGCTTTCATACCTTTCCTAGTTTGAAAAATGTTGAACTGCTTGACGATGAAACCAAAAGAAAGAGACATTCTTTTTATAATAAGCCAACTGGAGGAAGGGTTATAGTCATTATCAATGGTCGAAAGCCCCTTTCTTCGACATCTGTGACAGTGTATGAGCCACTCTATTTCCCCTATTTGTACAAGGTAATGGACTGTAAATTCATTGGCGAGATGTCTACGCTAGTTCAAATACAGCTCAGCCCAAGGTAAAAAAGGTGGAGCAAAAGTAGTTTCAAGGGAAGAAGAACTTTTTGGAGAAGTACATGGGTCTTGTCTGATGATGCAACAGACAGACGATAACTCAAAGGATAATTTCTATTTTTGAGTAAGAACCCACTATCGCGTCACAAATGGAGCATACAAATATGGGCAGTGGATCTGAATCTTTCACTCAATCCTATTTTGAAATGAGAGCGCTTAGTGGAACTCATTTTGTGAGGAAGTCAGGGCTATGGTGGTTCTAGAGGTAGCAACTAATGGGCAAAGAGAATCGGAAGTCACTGCACTAGTTTGGCACTAACTAGGAAGAGGATCCCATACCCCTTAGCAGAGGGGGAGAGGTATCCTATGTGAAATGTCACATATGCTATCTATCCCAACCCCGCTCTTGAAGTGAAGGTTGGTCCATGATTCACATACAACTCTTCTCCCATCACGCTAGGCACCTCTGAACCTAAAAAGAACTTTTAGCAATGAATATTCGTACCAAGGTGCTAGTTTTTTTCTTTCATAAAAAAAGGCACGAAGTGATAGAACTCATGCCAACAATTCTCTAATGATATAAATGAGAAAAGAAAAAACCAAGAATATTGGAATTCTCAGATTTCTACTAGATCATGAGGAAGGATAACATTTTTCTTTTGGCATCGAAGTGTGTTTCTATTCCGTTCAACTAAAAGCTAGAAGTGGAAACACTGGGACATTTGACCCATTGCCGATACGGAGTAGTAATCAAAAATTTGTATCCATTTTTCATGATATGATGCATGGATCAGATATATCATGGCCAATTCCTCAGAAGATTCTTCCACAATAGACTCTGAAGTAATCTGGGATAGCTTACCTATCACTATCCATCTTGTTCTTGGTCCTTGCTCTACAAATGCACTAGCAAGTAGAAGAATTAGTGATGGTGTTAGTAGCCAGAATGAATGCTTGAATGTGCAAGATCGAAACTCAAGGCGGGGTAGATAACCTTTGGAATGAGACCAGGAGGTTTGATTGAATTTCAAGCTAGCTCCCAATCATGCCTTTTCCTAGATAAAGATTCATTTTGTTCTGGTTCGAAGAAGAAATCAGCAGAAAGAGATTCTCCCTTAGTCGCTAAGAAAGAGCTAATGGTAGACCACCCTTGAGTTTGATGCTATTTACTTCTTTAGAACTGCTGGTCTAGTTTTCTTTCTCTGAATAAAGCAAGAAAACTTCTCCGTAGGTGAGAGCACTGATTCGGTGCCTCCTAGTCATACTGCTTACCTTCCTCCAGGAGTTTAGTTCCTTAATAGGAAAAGAAGGGATGAAATGGTTTCCTGTCTGTTGAGTCACGGAAGGATAACAACAACAGGGTGAATTCAAGTGTTCCACTCCTGTGCTGAATAGTAGTGTGGAGAAACTGAACTTGCCAGCATGAATTGATTAGGCCAATGAAGGCAATGAGAAATACAGAAGTTGTGGTCAATAAAGTAGGGATCATCAAAACACTGTGCAGTATTTGTCGCAAAAACCCATTACAAAATTTTGAGAGTTTTTCTTCATTTTTGGTTTTTTCTTACTCCCCTCAAAAAAAGATGCTTCCTTGGCCGTTTGTTTTTCCAGAGTACCAAAAGCAAGCATGACGTCATTATGAACATAAAGGCCCAAGGTATGGAAGCCCAGATATAGGCTAGCCCAACTTCAATGAGATGTTATAGCTTCTTTATGGTATAACATTCTTGCGCTCGAGCAAAGCGAGAGGGAAGCTTGCTCGCCTGAGAGGGTCAAACAAAAGACAGTGCCATGTTAATGCGATCATAAGAAAAAGAAGCTACGATCGGTCGATTAATAACAAAATGGATTTTTTCGATATATAAAATTGAAATTCCAATGGCTTTTGCGACTATGACCTTCACGACCATGATTTTTCTTTCTTCAAGGTATCTTGCTGGAAATAAGAAATGAAAATGCTACAAGATTGTCCCCAGCCCCAGAAGAATTGCCAAATACTGTGAGGTCCAACAGTCAATTCCATTTTTGACTTTACTTTCTTTTGTAGTGCTTTATGGTCGAGTCAGTTCATAAACACTATAGATTGAGAAGTAGAAGGCTTGCACTCCCAAAATGTTTATGTGGTTTTGCCAAGTGAAATAGAAGGTAAGAGAAGCAAGCAAATCTAAGAGACCATAAGCGGTAGCTGGTCCAAGTATTCGAAGCCTTATTCATTCACAGGGGAAGAAATGAAATTTCTAGGTCAAAAGGAAGTGACCAGAACTAATCGAGTGGTTCAAGCTTCAGCGCCCAATAGAGCCTAGCCTTGAGAACAGACCAAAATGTTCTAGTGAAGCCTGCACACTAGCCGAGGATGGACGAAATGGTCTGGGGTACCACACTGTAAGTACTTCTTGAACTTGACACAAGGAATGCTTACTGATTGCCTGTAACATCCTTAGATGATTTTATGCCATCCTCCTTCTCTTTCTTTCTGGCTTTGCCTGGACATTAGTTATCATGGATTCAATCCAAAGATATACCCTAAGTCAAGGTTCTACCTTCTGACTGTCTGTTCTCCCCAAGTGGGAAATGGCTTGTTGAAGTTACGTGGGAACATACTCTTTCATGCTAATGAATCAAAGGTAAAATAACTCTACTACTCTTTATCCTCTCCGAGGCCTAGGGTCAACTTTCGATTAGACTATCAATCTAGCCATAACATAAGAAGAATGCTTGACTCACTTCTTGGTTTTCGACCCCCTCAGTCACTACGAGCGCTCCCCAATTAGTGTAATGGGATGTGTCTCTTTATCTATCTCTTGACTTGAAATGAGAGGAGTTGTTAGCGAGATGTCTTACTTTTCTTATGCAACATCTTTTGCTTATTCGCCTTCCATGATGTGCGCCTAACGGATCCTCAACTTTCATCGATCTTCAGCCTGAGTAGTATGAGGCAGAAACTCATCCCACATACGTGTGGCTTAGACCATGAATACGAGCAATGCCTTCGCCCACTTGAAGTATGGTACCGATATTCACAATCTTGACTTCTCTATTCTATTGTTCAATACGTTCGTGTATAATCTGACTAATTTTGTCAGCTCAAAGAGTTCCCATTAGTATCTATTTTTTCTTTTTCGGAAGGAAAGGGAAAAAAGAATACTTAAACTAGAGTCAAAAGGCTAATCAGTTCTTTCTTCCACATACCCGAGGATACCAATATTAGCACTGATGGCACGAAAATGTAATTCGCTATTCAAATAACTATTCAAAGTTCCTAGAGCTCTTTGTAAGGCTTGTTGCAAAACTTGTTGTCAGACCTGATTAATTGCTCTTTATTTTTCAAACCCACACTAAGAAAACTGAAGTGATTTCAACTTGGCCTTACTATGTAAGTAACATATTCAAAGTGGGTAGACCTTTAGATTAGACAATTCCTACTACTGTGCTAAAGCCTAGAGAGGCAAGAAGAAGGCCATCTCTTCCTTAATGAATTTTTATCTTTCTATCTAGCAAAGTAGCCCAGCAAGGGCGATAAGGCTTTCCTTATGAGATGCCTGCTTTCCGGTGCAGATGAAGAAGATGGTGGTATAGAAGTCAGTGAAAAGGCATAGGTTTACTCTATTGAATGGTAATAAGGGATGATACTTGATCTCGAGGTTTCAGATGAAGATCCATATGCATGTACGAATGAAGGTACAGATCGATGATCCAATTGATCTGGGACCCAAAAAATTATTTCATTCTTGAAATAGAGAAGAATCTTTTGTTTCTTATGGAAACGATCTGGGATGGAAGGATTCGAACCTCCGAGTAACGGGACCATAACCCATTGCCTTACCGCTTGGCCACACCCCATTTTTCTTTTTTCTAAGAAAACTAAGCTAAATATTGGTTATTCGTCAATAACCAACCAAAAGACATATACATCTTGACCAAAATTATTTACTTTCTTTAAGAAGTACTTAGCCAATTTGATCCATAGGCTTTTCACCATTCCCACTGACGGAATCTACCCATTTCTAATCTTATGTGATTCTTGATGCTCCGCACCTTGCCTAAAGTTATATATTCTGCAAGAATCTTAGGTTGTCCATAAGGCTTTTCAATTCTTGTGGTAGCAATGTTGAGTCTCCAGTTTACAGAATGAAACTCTTTTTGTACATTCATCTGTAATTCTTTGACTTCATCCTTCTATTAAGAAATTGGGAAATCCAATATAGATTATGACCTAAATCAAATCTATTCTTTTTTGAAGAAAAATATGGGCAATTCCTTCAAACACGAGGATCTTTTCTTACTCGACCAATAGGGATGGGATCTAGCAAGTCAGTTATTACACTTAGGAAAGTGCAAGTTCCCTATCATCCAATTGGAGTCCTTCTGCTTTTGATGGCATTCCAGCCGATCTAATAGACCTTAGAAAGAGCTAGACTAGAGAATCAGCTAGCCTAGTAGCAGGGAAGTGTTTTCTTTCCCAGTGCTGTTGGGAGTAAGGTGAGTCCATTTAGCTTAGATTTCTCTTCAGCGACAGACAAATTTCCCTTATTAGTTATGTTTGAGATCTTTCAATATTTCTTTGGAAAATCTTATAGCTCAAGTGTAGTAAACTCGACTTTGGCTACTAATCAGTTTACTTTATCCTTCTGTAAAAGGAAATGAAATGGTATTCCATCTGGTGTGTCATTTGTTGCAGGTCAACCTCTTAGATGGATGCAGAATAGTTGGATGGCCTCAGTCAATTAGTCTAGCCTGCCTTCCGAGTCAGATTTGTTCCAGAATTTTTTCTTGTCAAGTGAAAATGGAGATGAAAAAAAAAGGGTTGGAATTCTTTGAACACGATGTTTTTTGGAGAGTCGGCATCCATTATGTGAAAGTTGGGTCACATCGTGGATGTACATAATTGGAGATCGCTTCGCGCCTACTCCTTCACCTCGAAAACTTCTCTCCAGCTCAAGATCACTTATTTTGTGAAGTTCTTTCATTGTAATTCGACATAACATAAACAGAATCATGCTCTGTAGGATTTAAACCTATGACATTGGGTTTTGGAGACCGCATTCTTTTCAAAGACCTTTAGCTTTCTCGCCATGGCACCACTTGTTGACTTTGCAGGTAACCCACCCGCTGAGCCAAAGATGCGGCAAGAGCACTCATTGCCTCCCATAGAGAGGTGCCTTCTTCGTTGGGTCTTCGTATTAGGCAATGGCATGAGGAGCCATGGTATGCTTCTATGGATTGGAGTGCCAGTTCGTCATACCGTTGACTTCTCACACCTGATGAGGAAGAAGAGCCATAGCTTCCCTGTTTGGTGGGGAGTACACTTTTTTCAGGTCTTTCAAGCCCTTACACAGTGCATTTCCCTGCTCCCGCGAGTCCAGACCTGGGAACCTCACATCACATAGCGTTCATCCTCCAATGGAGAGTCCCATCTACTGGCCAGGAGAGACATCAGAGTCGGAGGCCTCTTTCTTTTCAAGATTCTTTGGAGTACCCGTGTATACTCCAACGACTCCAGAGATTCCTTCTCCTCAGGTGTCTCTTCTGATGAACCCACCCCTTCGTGGCGGTGAAGGCACAGCCTGTGTACATATGGTTGTGTTCACGCTTGTTTTTCTTTTTACTGCCTTGCACCAACAACACTTTTGCTTTCATCATGCGTGCTTGAGTCACAAATTATGTCTCAGATATTCACTTCAGGTCGATGCCACATGCTGATCCAAGATGTGCCTCACTTCATGGCATGAACCAGGGGTTCTTGAGGCAGTTGATAGCAGAGCTAGACCCCAACATTCTAGAGATGTTGGATCGGTTCATAGCTGATTCCAACATGCTTACTTTACTACCTGGCACACTTCAGCTTGGAGGAGTAAGAGCTCCAATTTTGGGAGTCGATGTGTCCGGGAGGCGAGTTCTGTGCAGCTCAAATCTATCCCAAGTGCCAATATACAGATGCCTCTCTCCATGCTGTGAGAGAGAGTTACCACTATATGGGCTACTACGAACAGAGCTTATCGAGATTGTCCGAGCAGGTCATAGCAGGTCGGTGGTCTTCTTGAATGGACAACCTTACTACAAAGATGCGGTCCCTTTAGAAAAAGATCAGAGATGCTATGAAATGCAGCACAAGAGCTCAAAGGGACTGGTATGAGGCTGATCGGGTAGTCTCGGTGGAGCTTTCGCAATATCGTCACATCGCGATGTTTGATGCCGAGGAAGAGCTTACCCGAGTAGTGGAGGCTTTAGAGGTCACGAGGAGAAGTATGCGATCGGAAGATGCTAGGTTCTGATGCGATTTTGCGCTCCCGATGTACCCCCTCTTCTTTCTTCGAATCAAACTCTTGCATTTTGTTTTGTAGCATACTTTGTACCGATGTAGTTTGTACCTTTTCTTCAATCAAGACTTAGTTTCTTTTGCTGTGTTTCATGAGTATGCTGTTTGTCTTTGTCACTCTTTGTATGATTTCCTTCTGCTTCTGATATTTTTGAATTCAAATTTCTAGTGATAGCTTTTCTTACCTAGTCACCCCTGTCCAACCAGATTAACCCGGGATAAAGAAGGAATATAGAAACAAAAAAAGTAGTGAATAAGATGATTTCAGGACAAATGCCATAGAAGGCGCTAGAATAGTTGTTCGCAAGGTAAGTGACATAGTGAGTCCTCAAATGCAAGCTCCGAGGGTGTTCTCTTTGCACGAGAATCCACTTGCCAACTGATTCGAGTTTGAATTGTGGAACGAATGATCTAAGTTAGGGCTCCTTGGGAGTCCTTGTTCTATCAAAATAGACTGCTTCACTCCATGAAAGTAGTTCTTTGACCTAGTTCAGTGAGACCGGGGCTTAGCTCTTTCAAGCAGATGTTGAAGGAAGAAGTAGCCCATGATCTCCAGTGTTTTTTGTGATGCACCCTTCATTAGAGCCCCAAAAGAAGTCTGAGTCATGAATTTCTAAGAGATCAAGCCAGCCATTTTGAGTGCCTTTGTCAACTCATCAAATTGCATTTCTCATTACACTCGCTTTGGTCTCGCTAACTTTCGCTTCCTTTATCCAACAGGAGGGGAGGAGAACTCGCCTATTCTAATTGACCTGGTAACCACAGAGACTACTACTTTCACTACTCTTGAAGGCCGATGCACACCCCTACTCTTGGCTTTCTTTCCACCCTTCCTAAAACATCATAAAAAAAAGGTGCGAACTGTTTCACTTAGAGAAGTTCAAGGCAATAGTGGATTTCTTGAAAAAGAAAAGAAAATAAAGGAGACTGAAGATAGGGGCTTGCACGTAATTTCCATCTTGGGGAGCTAAGACAAAGCAAAGCCTAGTTAGAAGCATGAACATGAGTTTGTTTTAATCTATCCAAGACGCCTGACTTTCCATTCCTACTTAGTTGATGTATCTCTGAATTTGATAAGTAGAGGGGGGTTATGGGGTTTCCTGGTGGATTACCATTTCCTTATCGGTTAGCGGTGAAAGTCGTATGGGCCTAATTTCCCCACATAAAGTATTATGACTAACTGTGGCTGAGATGTCTGAGGCAACACAAAAATAGCCAACCTTTCTATACGAAAGACTTCCCCTTAAATGCATTTGAACTGAATCATCTACTTTGAATAAAAAAGGGTAGGGACTTATGTGTACAACTTGATCCCTTAATCTGAATTATACAATTTCCATGTATTTAGCTATTGAGCCTCAAAGTTTATGCTTTTATGTTATTGCAGCATCAAAAAAGAAAGTCTGAATTTTCCACGAAAGTCGGCTTGAAATATTTGATCTTAGGTGCATTTTCCTCTGGAATCTTAATGTTCGGGTGCGACCGGACTACTATCGATCCATTTTTGGAAACTTCTTTCTATTTCTAGACTTATAGATAAAGAGAAAATAGATTGAGTTTTCTATCTAGGGCAATTGATCTACTTCCCCCTATCGGCTGTGTCTCGATCCCAAAAGCGTCGGAGCTTTCAGTCAAGTCCAATTTTTGCTTCTTAGCTCAATGCACTATCCAGATCTCAAATCATTTCAATTCACTTTGCCTGAGAATGCGAGAGTTCTCAATTTGTCTAGTAAACTACTTGGGGCACATGTAGCTCATGCCGGATTCATCGTATTCTGGGTTGGAGCAATGAACCAATTTGAAGTGGCTCATTTCATACCAGAGAAACCTATGTATGAACAAGGATTGATTTGACTTCCGCACTTAGCTACTCTAGGGTGGGGAGTAGGTCTGGTTTGAGAAGTTATCGACACCTTTCCTTACTTTGTATCTGGAGTACTCCACTGACCATCCGCTAGGAGTCAGAATCATAGCATTTCGTGACTAATTGATAAATTCACTTTGATTCTCTATAAACCAAGAATGTTGAGGTCTTTTACATGGTGAAAGAGAAATTGTTTGAAGTCTAGGCACAGCATAGCAGGGTACTCTTTCTACCGGTACCAAAAAGGTTTCAAAATGAGAAAAAGAAAAAAAAGGAAGAATTGGGAATTTATTCAATGTAGAAGCAATAAGACATTTCTGCCTATTTAGCTACCTCATGGAACATACTATTATCACGATAGCTAATTGCTTAGCTTCAGACTTAGATATGCTAGAGAGTGATGAACAATCCATCCAGGGTAGCTTGCTATGCTTGGATCCAAAATGCTAACTTGCAAATGCACTACTGAACAATGCTCCTTTCCACTATGGGGAGATTACGTGGGATGCGACACGTCGTAACCAACCGGTAGGATAACGCCACGAGTCATCGATAGGGGTATCACCAGACCGAGGATTGGAAATGATTTTCTTCACTAAATCTTTGAACTCACAAATGGAGGGAACTAGTACTGGGTCCCCCCTTTCATTCAAGAGTAGCTTATTCAAACATATATCCAAAAAAAAGAGGGATTGATAGCGTCGTTATAGGCTAAGAAAGGAGTAATCGTCTAGCTTAGTTTACAGGCTTGCCAACCGACTTGCTTGACCCGCCTCTTGTCTACTGAATATACGAGATGAGCTAATAAGCTATATTGTATCATTTTGGAACACCTATTGACTTCTCTTCTTTCTCCCTAAGATCGACTTTAGTATGAGACTGATCCTTATAGATGCGAGACAAGAGACAACAATGACAAAGAACGAGTTGAAAGGTACCAACTACGAAGGAGCTACCTCTTCCTTTAGCGGAGCGTGAACCGGCCAAAAAGAGTGCCCAACGAAGGACCTATCTCTTTCCGTTCCAGACAAGAAGCGTGGTATAATAGAGCGCACCTTATTGAGATAAGACTTTCAGTTAAGAGCAAGGCGCTAGCCTTATTCATCAAGCCCATCAATCGAACTATTCACAACACTGAAAGGAAAGGGGACAGACTTCAAGACAAATACTCGATTCATGAATGAAAGTGCCTTTTCGGGTTTCCAGGCGACAAAGATTGATTCAGAAAAGAAACTATCTGACAAGGGTGAACCTTGTTGACCCCACCATCTTGTGATTTTCCAACAAACACTTTGAAATTGCCTCCTTCTTCTAAACCTCGGGCACCAGCTACCTTCAGTAGGAGAGTCTTGAAAGACATCCTCAACCACGCAGCAACTATCTGAAGCTATCCTGGCAATGAAGGGGAACATCTTCTCCAGCTTAATACCATCACACCACCTATCTTTCAAGAACAAAATCTAGCTTCCATCTCCAAGACTCAAATCTGAGCCAGCCTGGATAATATCTATAGTTTGCAAGATGGATTCGTGCGTGGCAGCTGGTATAGATGATGAAAGGTGGGCCACTACTTGAACCGAGACCTATTGTCTTATCTAAAGAGGCAGCAAGCAAGAATAGGAAAGGGGGAGGCTTATGATTTAAGTCATAAATAGAAAAAGGGTTGAATGTTGAGCTAACATGGTTGGTACAACCAAAGAAAGATGAGACAGAGATGCCGAGGTCGCAGGGGACGACCAGAGGAAAGCCCACCCCCGCTAGCTAACATAGATATCTATTCTCGATGTTCTCTCTTTCCTTATAATCTATTCCCAACTAGGCCAGGCCAAATTGGGCCACCACTTGGGATGGGGAAACATAGCACATGAGTAGTTCGTTCAAGGACCACACCTTCTCGAGAGCCACTACGCGATGGATGTGAAGAAGTAGACCATTGTCGCAGCAAGAATTAGCCAAGCTAGTATTTTCCCCCCTGACTTGACGAGGAATCCATTCTCGCGAACAAACACACCCCCTACACACACCTAGGAGCACCCCTTCCCGCATATCCATACAAGACCAGTAGGCTTGGGGTCCCTATGTACCCTCCCACCAAAAAAAGATGTGTGGTTCGGTGGTTCGACCAGAAATGCTATGCTGACGCACACGATTATCCCTCTTCCTGAAAGCTTTGTGGGGAAGACTTGACTTTTGACTACTTGACGACAACGGAGGACCGCCCATAGGGGGTTTACTTCACAAGGCCCTTGTAGAGGATTGACATGCTTTCAGGAAGAACATAGAATAGTAGAGGATCCAACATGCGGGACACGACGATCATTAGAAATTCACAAATTAGAGATGTTGTAATATACTCTTTCCCAAAACTTCTCATACCAGACCAACCCACTGAAATGCAAATAGGGATCAGAAATGTGGTCAATATTATGAAGAATAATGAAAGATCATCTATACCCATAGAAAAATGGATGTTTTCATAAGGAAGCCATTGAAGGCTTTCCACAAATTGAGATTTGACCGTAGAAGGATCAAATTGTATCCAAGGAACAGGGGGATCCATGTCGCAACTGATTCGGTAAGCTATGTGTCCGAACGAAAAATTGCCTTCGGTCTCCCAACCTTACTCATGGCAACCTTTCGGCCGCCCAACAACCTATAACGGCAGGCGAAGGTCATAATTTGCAGGAACATCCTATAATATTAGTAAGAGGAGGTAGAGTGAAAGATTCGCCAGGTGTGAAATCCCATTGTATTCGGTAGTCAAGGATTTGCTGGGAATTGTGGATCGTAGAAGGGGCAGATCTAAATATGGTGCAGAAAGACCCAAATCGAAATGAATGGAAGATGCCTCTAGAATGTCTGCTAGTTGAAGGCAAGCTATCGTCTATCGCTTTGTTCAATGCTATGGAAGCTCTTGCTTCACCTCAATAGGGATTTCTGGCGAGCAAGCTTCCCTCTCGCTTTGCTCGAGCCTCTCTCCTCTCCTTTCAGTCGCACCTCATTGCTTCACACCTTGCTTCTTGTTCAACGCTTTGCACCTTTGTATATAGACATAGAGAGCTTTCTTTGTGAAAGTGGGTTCATCACTCTTGCTACAAATCTCCTCTTTTTTTCGATCCGGTTCCTCCACCACCGCGAACCCCAGTTAGATTCAGGCATGATATGCTTTTTCTTTCTTGGGATAACTCAAGTACTCTCTTGCAGATCCATAAAACAACTCTCAGAAAGATTTTTCCCTTTTGGAAGATACAAAACAATCAACCTATTTCTATTGGAAGATCAGATTCTTCCAATGTCTCCTTTAATGGAATTCATAGGTATAGGAAGAAGCCCCACCAAATAGAGATTTTTCTTTCGACCATCTTTGATTGTTAATACAAGCAAATCGAGGCCAAAACCTCGCTTTGTTGGTAGATTGGGTAATTGATCGCAGAAAGCAACCCACCATCATGGTCTCTGAAAAAGAAGACCACTGGACCCTGTAGGTCCCAGATTTGGAGAGATAGAGCCATCAAAATGGAGCTTGACTCTCAAAAAAATTTCTTCAACAAGGAAGTCTCACCTAGTAAGAAGAAACTCAGACTTAATTCCCTAAATCTCCATCCCTCCATACCGCAACAATAGGATCCGTTAGGCCACTTGACTGAACACCCACCTCCTAAATACTCACCCAGCTCATGAGGACATTGAAGTCTGGTTCACAATTTAGTGAGATACTTTATACCAAAACTTCTGAAGTACTACACCTAAATGAGCATTCACTGAAGAGTTCTAAATGGTCTTTAGGGAAAGAGAAGAATCATATTATGCAAAAGCATAGAAACAAATGAGCAAAGATTGTCAGTCCAAAAGAACTCACAGTATTACACACCTTCATCATATGACTAAGCACTCAAGATGAAATGAACCTTAAATAACTTAGACGAGGCGCTATAGTCAACCCCTAACAGCCCGTCTAATCATCCTTTCTGAGACAAGTGAGATGGGAGGGCGCGACCGTATACTCTTAGGTAGGAACTAAGTAAAGAGAACCTGAAATGAGTTCAAATTAGAGACATTTCATTTTGACGTCAACTCAAACCACTCAAGTGGTTCACAGTACTTTCGATCCACCATATTCACTCGGTAAATGATCAGGTCACCAAAGAATAGCATATTAGAAACCTCTTTTCGGTGCACACCCATTACAACCAACCTTCGATCCTAACTAATAGAATGAAATGAAGAGAGATTGTAATGAACGGTACCTCATGAGGTCTAACACCCCATGTTGAATAAGCAGTTATTCACCGCCACCTAGGAGTGTAAGTAACAGTAGAGTAGGCTAGAGAAGATTACCAATTTATTTTCTCATTAACTTATCTATTGCCTTATAGCACCTTAGGTAGCATTAGCTAATACCCTCAGAGAGGGTATAATAGCTAGATTGAGGGGGGACATGCCTTCTATAGTCTATAGTCAGGAATGGGTTGCATGGATAGCTGGTTCTCGGGAAAAGAAAGCAAGTGGAAAATGAGAAAGGGTCCAAAGTAGTGGGATTGAGTATGCAGTATGCATTTGACCCCCGGTCAACCCTTATCTCTAGGCTAATGAAAATCTCTGAATTTCTTTCATCTTTGACTATCCTATCACTTACGAAAGAGGCCTAAGCCTATGCCAATGGACTGAGTTGTCAAATGACGCACCCCAATTATACGCATCAGCCCACAGGTGCCCATGCCCCGAATGAAAGACCCAAGCCTACATGCACGGGCTGACCCATCCCAAAAAGTCCTTAAAATGATCGGGCTAGAGCTTTTCTTCTTCTTTTCTTAATGGCATCATAGCTACATGAGGGAAAGCAATGCTGCCCACTCTGCTGTAAAATGGGGCTCCCCCCAAAAATGTTAGTTCCACCATCAGGGCCTAGCAAAGATAGTTGTTCAGGTGTGTTTCATTCCGAAAAGTAGTATGGTTCAAAGCGCCTTGTTCCATCCGGCGCGAATCCCCTCCATCACTAGTCTAGTGGAGGTGTTCTTTGTATTGCAAGAATGAAGAAATGTATGAACACAAAGAATGAGTAGACCAACCCACTTTTCTGTGTGGGCTCATTTTAGAATGTCTTTTTTAAGAAATAAGCGCGCTCCTACTTAGTGTAACGTAGGTGTCTTTCTCGATTGATGGATGGGAGAAATTCTTATATGGCTTTGTAATGTTCTTTTCATGTTGATGCTTGATTCAAGAATCTCATTGTGAGTCCCAAATTATCTTTCTCTTACTGTGTAAATGAACTTCAAGTCTGAATTGTACTCAACAGGAAGCTTCATAGCCTAGGTTTGGCCGCCTCTGATGTCGATCTGCAATAATAGTTTTCTAAAGCAGCCTATCTAGTTTTTTGAGGTTCATCTAGAGTGATATGCCTGCTTTGGTCACCCTGTTGTGTATGTGCAAGCTGAACTACTACCCTAAATCCTGTTTTGGTGCGTCCCACCCCAACTAACTAGTGCTTGACTTAAGTCTCCCCTGCCCTATCCAAGCTGGCCTATCGATGACCGAGCTAGTTTGAAACTACTCCTGACCTCACACAATGAGCAAAGTCAAAATGTTTATGAGAAAGGGGTGAGTCTTAAGGCCAAAGAGTGCTCTTTGAATGCTACTATGCATCCTTACGATGAGTGGTTTTTTTTGGTATAGCAGGACTTGAACCTGCGGTCATTAGGTTAAAATACCAATGCTCTACCAACTGAGCTATACACCCAATTTTCCAATCAGGGTTGGTGCGGAAAAGAAAAGAGGGTGGTCTGGCCTTCTTTCAGAATCAACTAGCGCTTCTTTCAGAATCAAACTCCTTTTCTACTTATTATATCATATCACAAGGGCTCTCAGTATGAGGCTTTCGTGGAGAAAGTATGGGAGTCCTTTCCACTCTTCTATTTAGAAAAGATGGTCAACGGGAGACCGCAGCTCTCACCGAGATTATCTACTAAAAGGTAAGGCGTTAGCTCGAGTGAGTTCGAGAAAGGAGCTGTGTTCTATGGTTTGATGTTGTTCTGAGCACTCTCTTTTCTTTGTCATCCTGAATATTACGATTCATGAGGGAAAGCAGTTTCGAAATAGAAGTCAGAAGGCAAGGCGCTAGTTATTTTGTCGACCATCACATTCATCCTACCAGTTGGCAAGATAGACCCCATGTTGATGCTAGATTCAAGAATCTCATTGTGAGTCCCAATTTGTATTTCTCTTACTGTATAAACGAACTTCAAGTCTGAATTGTACGCGACAAGAAGCGCAACAGCCTATGTTTGGGCCTCCTCCGATGTCGATCTGCAGTAATAGTTTTTGAAAGTAGCCTATCTAGTTTTTCGAGGTTCACCTAGAGCGATTTACAGCAGGATTGAATGATTGTTAGATACAAGATTGTGTAGAGAAAGAAATTGAAAATTGAAAGTCAGCAATTTCGTATAGAATAGAAAGAGCTCGACTCAGAATTCTTGATGAGGAAGAGCCGCACCTAGTGAATTGGTTGATCTGTTATAGAGACCCAGAAATAGGTTCACGAATACCATCAATATTAATTGGAGGGGCAATAATGAAGGCAATGATAAATACAGAAGTTGCGATCAATAAAGTAGGGATCATCAAAACACCAAACCATCCAATGTAAAGATGGTTTTGATCGTAATCCAGCCATAAGCCACTTTTGCATCTCTCTCAAATTGTAGTCATGGTAAGATCTTGGTTTATTCCATTTTCAAGAACCCCCAAGCACACGTATGAACAATAACTATAATGAAAGGCTTATTATTTCATAGTATAATATGTCTTATATGCCAATGTCATTACAATCAATATTCAAAGAGAAGGACTTTTGTCTACTAATCAAATACCGAAAAATTAGATTTTGAGTCGAGCCTATTATATCCTTTCAGGGAGTCTTTGGTTCTCTGATCGCATAATATTTGTGACTAGCGGTTATGATGATCCAATAGAACCTGATAGAAGAGGTACATTAGGCCTAGGCTGGTTCTTAGATCTAAAGAAGCCAGCTCATTTCAGACCCTAGTGGACACCATGTCATATTAAGGAAAGGCGGTGGGTGGATTTATTGAAGATCAACAGTACTCTGGGTTTTCATATTCATACTCAGTCAATCAAAATGAATAGAAATATACTTTACGTCTTCTTTTCCAAAAAGAACTCTCTAATTATGGGTTGGAAAAATACATCAAGTGAAGTACCAACATCCTCCATTCTTGGTAAGAGGTAAATTGATTGATCGATCTGAATAATGAAATTCCTCTTGAGCCTTTAGGAAGATGAGTTTACCCTACATGTAGCATTTTTTCTACCTCTTTGAGCCCTGCATGTGCTCCATGGACCCTCAAGAATTTGGTTGACTTTTTTTTTTTTTGCAGCCTTACTTCATCTTACGCCTTTTTTGGTGCAATCACACTCTCGGAGACAAGCAAGATTCATTTTGTCTTCAAAGTCCGCACTTGAGTGACTCTTTTGGACTTGCGTCTTTTGAGAAGTGTCCTTTTTTCTTGCAGCTCAAGCATTTGAACCTTTTCTTGGTTCTCTTATATTCTCCCTTTGTGTGGTGTAGAGGATTTTTCTTTTGGACCTTTTTTTCCTTTGACTAGAGTCTTCCTTTTGATCTTCTAGCACCTTGACTCTAGCTTAGGAAGTTCAATGTATTGATCATAGATTCCTCCTCTTCCCGTGATCAACATGTTGGCTAAGTGTCATCCTAGACGGTGACATGAAAAGATCTACAATAAGATCCAAGGTAATGTACCAAAGAAAGAAGCAACTCGCTCGAAAGTGGGTACAACACTGATATTCACAAATGGATCACTAAGATGACGGTGAAAAGAAAGGGAAGAATAAAGACCCAAAATGCCCTCATAGACACGGGGTGACTCCTCGATTCACCTCCTGGATATAGATAGAAGAATCTATCTAATCTATCTATAGGAATCGAGAGATAGCGAATGGTTCAAAGAAGCGGTATGATTCCTAACCGATTTTTTGAATTGATTCCATTCTTCTCTTCCCCTTTTTAGTCAACTTGGGCAAAGCCAAAAAGATGATGAATAGAAGAGATCAGAAAGATATGCAGATGACTTTACCATAAGATCAGATGTTTCCATGAGCAAGAGCTGCAGTTCCCCATTTTAGGGGAAAGGCCTTTTGGCATGTTCATTCTTTCGACGGGGTGGCCTGATTCATTCAGTAGATCCAAATGAGGTGGTTTTCATTTACCAACGTGTAGGTGGTCTAAGTTCCTATGACCGAGTCTTTCTGTCCCCTGTGAACATCTTTTCTAAAAGTCTTAAAGAGGGCCTCTCTCACCGGTGAAAAGTGGTAGGTGTCCACTAATAGCTACCGGCTCGGCCCCATAACGCAATTTGAGAGGAGTCGGTGGGCACCTGGATCCCTTGGACTGGAGAACATGTGACTGGTGGGGTTTGGTGAACCAACAGGTCACTCCTCTAGTTGAAGTCTCGGGCCCCTATTTCATTGCCTAGGTTACACCTTCGAAATACCCTAGATGGGGATTTTGCTTTACTCCCCCCAATCTTCACTTTACGCCATGCCAACTCTTCATCATGGAATTAGACCAAGGGGAATCCCCATAGGACCCCGTCTCCTGCATCTTTTGGGATCGAAACACAGCCGACAAGAAGAAGTAGATCAACTTCCCTAGATAGAAAACTCAATCTATTTTCTCTTTATCTACAAGTCTAGAAATAGAAAGAAGTTTCCAAAATGGATCGATAGTAGTCGACCAACAATAAGATTCAGAGGAAAATGCACCTAAGATCAAATATTTTGAGCCGGCTTCCATGGTAAAATTTAGACTTTCTTTTTGATGCTGCAATAACATAAAAACATAAAATTTGAAGCTCAATAGCTAAATACATGGCAATTGAATCATGTGCCGAGATCATTAAGAGCATACTGCAAGTCGGAAGTGGAATTAATACAATGGATTCAGAAGCATCAAATTGTTCACAAAAAATCAAAACACATTGAAATGGTACCAACTGTACTTAATAATGGAAGGATTTGGTAGAAATATGTCAAATTGTCCTTCCTCAAAAAATGATTCCAGGAGAAATGGGCAATAGTTAGGAGAGGTGAGCGTAAGGCGATTAGAATCAAGGAAAGCCCAGATCACACATGCAAGTTTCCTTGCATATGGCTCATCCATGATAACTTCTTCAAATTTGCGTGAACTAGCGGACCGATCACTAAGTGGGATGCACCCTCCAGCATGACTCTTTGGAACTGGTTAGGCATGGGTGCCACTATCCCCGGTTTTAGCCAGGTTCTAGTGATCATGCCCCCTTCACTATAGTTGTACCTTATCTTGGGGTGTCTTTGGCTTGACTCGATCAAGCTCGCCTGTCTAGACACAGTGCCCTTTCTCATTATCATCTACTTCCCTTTCTTTCCTCCCTTCACGCATGAAGATCGTCATATGTAGGTTTGACTTCGGTTGCCGGTGCAATAGAATAGGTAGGAGTACATTATGGTAGGATCACCACTGGGCAAACCAACCTAAAAACAAGAAGAATTGTGTTATGCCCCGATATCCTTATAGAATGAAAGCTCGATGATCCCTAGGTTGCGACGCCCGGGGTCCGTGGAACTCCTAGCGCCGTTGCCGCCGCTTTCTAGGACCAACTGACGGCTCACCCGCAGGTACCTACGTGTAGTGTCGGTCGCACATTCAACATAGCATTGGACTCATGTGCCTTCCGGAACCGGGGAGTTCCCACTCCGCCTGTATGATTAGCCGCCTTAATGGCAAAAGGATTAGACGTCCCCCCCATGCTATGGTTCTCTGCCAAGCGTTAGGGAGCTTGACGATCATAGCTCCTCTGCATCCCCAAGCACGCTGCCCTCCTAGGCGCACAACACTAAGTAATCCAAGCCAACCCACATTTTAAGTGATTTAATTGATTTATCAACACTTGGTATTATAAAAGGGGAACTCCTTGATTACAAAGAACTCTATAGGATCCTAGTCTTGGTACTTTCATCTTGAGAAATAAATAATATTATTTCTTTCATATTTCATTAGTCTCCCATATTTCTACTTACAATATCTTTATCTACTCTTATTTCCCAAGTATCCCAGAACGTCCCCCCTGCATCTATGATAGATTTGTATTCAACATCCTTTTAGTTGTGGTGAACAAGGAAGAGCATAGGAACTAGAAGCCAAATACAAAGCAAAGCAAAACCTTCAATATGAGATTGCTCAGCCGATATTGAGTAGAATATCCCACAAATTGCAACTTAGTAAGATTCGTGAGAGATGGAAGATAGAATCACTAGTCTTATGCAATGGCCACAAGAAAGACACTCCATGAAGAACGAAAAAGAAAGGAGGCTGAATGATCCACTGAATCAGGTACTCGTTGAGCTTAACAAGAAAGAAGAAACCCATCTGAGGTCCCCAGCTCTTATCCATCCAAGATTTCCAACTCTGATGATGACCCCTATGACATAAGTCAAGAAGAAAAGGTTGTGTCAAAGAAATAGCCATAGCTAAGAAATGGTTTCTCTACAAAGATTACTAAAGCTCGGCATCCTCACAAGTTCAATATCTCATATCTTGAATCTTACATAGGTCAAAATAGCCCACATACCATATAGTGTACTTTGTGTTGACCTACTGAACTTAGACGATGTGATGAAGTGCCAACTTTTATTCACCACCTTCAAAGGGTACAACTATTAGGTGGTTCTTGCACCTCCCATTAGGAGGCATAACATCATTTGCTAACTTCAAAAGGATGTTCACTACTCAATTTATCAATGCATAGAAGTTATTGAAGAGTTCTCAAGCTCTCGTGTACATGAGGCAGGAATGTAGCAAGTCTATAAAAAAGTTCGCCACTTGCTTTCAACGAGAGGTGCTAGAAGTTAAAGACCTGAAACCTATAGTTGCTTAAGAAGCATTCACACAAGGTTTGAAGGAGGGGCCCTTCAAGTACTCCATGGGGCTTCAACAACCTAAAACACTTGCCAAATTACTAAAGCTCATGAATAATCATGCTAACACTAAATATTACAATGAAGTAGTTCAACCAGTACCACTGGATAGAACCAAAGGCTTACAAAAAAGGTCTTTAGATCGACCTCCTAAAGATGGGTATCAAAGATGAAGAATATAAAAGAAAAGGAAATTAGAAGTACCAGGACAAGGCTTTAGGAACCCGGCAACTCACTACCTAGGAACTGATTAAGCATAACCTACTCTAGCAACTCCTCTTAAAAAGTTTATGTCCAAGTTAGTAGTGGCAATTCAAATCAAAGATTATTTTATATGCTCACTGCCTATGAAGGTAGATGGAGTGCATGATCGGTCAAAGTATTATGCTTATCATAATGATCATGACCATGACACTGAGGAATGCTATCATTTGAATGGCATAGTAGATGAGTTGATAAAGGTGGAGAAGCTCAAGGAATTCATCATGAGGAAAGATAAAGAAGCAATTGATGATGGAAATGAACTTATATCAGTGCACACTACTCACATTGATGGAGTCGTAACCACTATCTTTAGGGTCAGCATTCATGATGCATGTACCATCTATGACCATCATACTAGTGAGTTTTTCAAAAATGGATAAATCCAAATTAGAAATCCATACAATGATGCTGTCATAGTGATAGCTTTGATCACCAATTATTAGTTGGAAAGCATCTTGATTGACATAGAGAGCTCAGCCACTATTATTTTCAAATCAATTTTCAACAATTTGGGGCTAACAAATTTTAAATTCACACTCATAGGAGGACCATTGTATGCTTTCTTAGGAGGGAATAGAAAAATTGAAGGGATGAATACTCTTCTCATCAGCTAGGGAGAAGGCAAGAAATAGTTTACGGTCATGGCCGACTTCATTATAATAGAGACCCTGTTACTTACAATGTTACCTTTGGTTGACCTCTACTCAATACATTTAGAGTGATGGTTGTTGACATATTATGTAGTCATCAAATTCCCCACTAGAGGAGAAGAGATTACTATTAGAGGACACCTCAATAAGTCTCATGTATACTACTTGAAAGTCATTGGTGGCAAAGAAGATGAGGTGTTACAACTAGATATTATGCAAAGAGGGATTGAAGCCGTTGAGGGGATAGATGAAATTCCAACCGTTCAAAGCAATGTGCGAGTATAAAGAGTCAATTCAACTTTCTGTCCCAAGCATAAAGAAGCCCTCATTCAAACTCTATTGAACAATATAGATGTATTTACTAAGACAGCAGCAGAGATGCCGAGCATAGACTTTAATATTATCATCATTTGAATGTTCACATGGGCGCACAACCTGTCAAGCAAAAAAAGAACAAAATAGCATTTATACTCACTGAGACTATTAAAGAGGAGGTCACCAAGTTACTCGAAGCTAATTTAATTGGAGATATTCAATACCCAGAATGGGTATCCAACATGGTGATGGTGCAGAAGTTGGGAAGCAAATGAAGAATGTGTGCCAACTTTACCAATTTAAACTCAATGTGTTCGATGGATAGGTATTCTCTTCCATGAATAGATGAGCTTGTGGACTCACCGGCTGGATTCTCAATGATGAATTTCTTTGATGTAGTTTCAGGATATCATTAAATTTAAATGCACCCTGTAGACTCTAAAAAAATGACTTTTATTACTGCTATAGTGTTATGCCCTTAGGACTAAAAAATGCAAGGGCAACTTATCAGAGACTTATGGATTGAGTATTAATGTAACAAAAGTGCAGAAATATTAAAGTCTATGTGGATAACCTACTAATCAAAAGTAAGTTATCAATGGAGCATGTTTAAGAACTCAAAATAACAATCATCATACTCAAGAAGTATAATATATGTCATAACCCTCTAAAATACATTTTTGGTGTTGGAGCGAGAATGTTCTGTGATTTTTTATTACCCTTGAAGTAATAAAGGTAAATTTATATAAAATGAAGGCTATACTCGACATGTCCTTACCCAAAAATACAAAAGAGGTACAATGACTCATTAGCCAAGTAGCATGATTAAATAGGTTCACTGAAAGGTAGTAGATAGATGCTTGCCATTTTTCAAGGTTCTTAGATGAGTGAAGAAGTTTGAATGGACTCTAAAATGTGAAAAATCTTTAATGGTTTAAAAACCCTACTTACATCACCTCCTTTATTACAGAGCCCAAAAGAAAAAGAAGTCATAGTACTATACTTGGGAGTGGGAGAAGACTCGATTAACTCAGTTCTATTTAGAGAAGGTAGGAAGTAATGGCCCATCTATTATGTCAGCAAATCTCTATAAGGTGTCAAGTTGAACTACCCACTCATGGTGAAGCTTACACTCACGCTAATCACCTCAGCCAAGTGACTATGACCTTACTTCTAGGCACACTCTATAAAAGTTGTCACTAATAACTCGCATAAATATGTACCTTCTAAGATTTTTCTTTCTAAAAGATTACTGAAATGGTCTAAGGAGTTGAGTGAGTTTGGCATATCATATTTACCTTGAACAACCTAAGCACTCATGGATTTTCTTGTTGAGTTCAATAGCTCCAAGATATTCTCATCAACTTGGAACCATTGTGATGACTATACATTGATGGCTTTTTCAATGAACCAACTATGAGTGCAAGCATAGTGTTGAAAACTTTAGTAAGAATCACATTTACACAATTAGTCAGATATAGCTTCAAGGTAAGAAACAATCAAGCTAAATATGAAGCTTTACTCAGCAAACTAAGATTCACTTGGGGGTTTGGACACATGTGGCAGCTTATTCAAAATCGCAACTTGTGGTGAGATAAGTAAACAAGAAATATGAAGTCTAAGATGAGTCCTTATTAAAGCATTTACTTAAACTAAAATCAGAAATTGGACAACTGTGATATTTTAAGATTAAGCAAATCCCTAGAAAAGAAAATAACTCGGCTACCTATTATCCTAAGCTACCAGACTCGTGGAGCATGTAGTCATTCAACTCACTCAATGAATCACAAAAGAAGAAAAACTAATGCAAGTTGATCATGAATACTTTCCAAGCTAACATCCCCATCAAAAATTGCATACATACAGAAGAAACTGAATAAATGATAAAAGACTTGAAACTATTCAAAATCAGGGTATCCTAATATTTGATAATATGAGAAGAATTATTTCAAATGTTGGCAACCTCACTTAGCCTCAGATGTATAAGAGAGCCTAAATAAAGAAAAAGCCTTTAAGAAAATACAGTCTGGTGAGTGCAACAGCTGTTCAAGAAGAAGGCCAGTTGCCTATAAAATTCTAAAGCAAGGGTATTTTTGGCCCACACTCAGAAAAGATGCGGGAGAGTTCACAAAGAGATGTATACAATTTCAAAAGTTTGTAGCGCTCTAGTAGAAGTTGTCGCAACCTTTGTAGTCCATCACCAGCCTTTAGCCATTCGCTATTTGCCCATCACTAATGGATAGTGACATCTTAATCCTAATTTAGTAAGTAGATAGAAGTAAAGCCACTCGCAGGTAATAAGAAATTTTACTTGGACAAACATTATTTGTATGTATGGGTTACCAATGGTAATCCTCATTTATAATAAACTTTAATTCACTGAGAGATGCCTAAGGGAGTTCTGTGAGTCTCAAGGCATTAAGTTGATATTCACATCAATGTACCACCAATAGAGAAACATACAAGTAGAGATTACAAAAAAGAAGATCTTTAATTTACTCAAGAAAATGGTCAAGGGTGCCAAGGATAAATGGGTAAAACATTATCTGCAGTACTCTTGGCGCTTAGAATGACTTCAACTATTGGATAGAACACTTGTCATTCAAATTATTGATTAGCACAAAAGCCATCCTATCTGTCGAGTATGAAGTATAGAGCCAAAAAGTCCTAACAATGAAAAGAATAGAAGGTGAAGATGGCAAGTGGAGTAAAGCCAACTCACAGGATAGAGAAGACATGCTTGATATCCTTGAAGAACTCATAATCAAAGCATCACTATAACATAAGGAGTTTAAAAGATAAATGACCAAATATAATAACCATTGTGGGAAGGAGAGCCATTTCAAAAGTGATAGCCTAGTGTTGATGAAAGTAAATGTTGTTACACCACAGAATGTTCTGCACAAACTCACCCATAATTGAGATGAACTTTTCCTAATTAGGGAAAAAGTTGGTATAGGTGCATATTGACTACATCCTCATTCAAGCAAGGGCATACCAAGAACATGGAATGCCAAAGATTTGAAAAAGTTTTACCCTAAGAGAAAGTTGCTCTAATTTATACTCAATTTATTAGTTTTGAGTATCATGTATCTTTTTATTTTCAATAATAAAGCCTTTATATTTTTCTCATTAAATGAGTTAACCCGCAGGATAATGACATCAACAAAAGAAGAATACTCAAATTCTAAAAGGTGGAACTTGCACTAGGGGAGGTGCGTATGACCCTAAAATACTTGATATCTCATTTTTGGCCCAAAGAAAGGTCCCACTTGGCGAGCGATGAAAACTATAATAATAATACTAAATTTGGATACGCAACCCTAGAGTTGAATTTACCTTATAAAATAAAATAGTGTAAGACCAACATCTTAAGAGGTCAACAACTAAAAAACTAACACCTTTAGTTGGAAACTAAAAATACCAACACCAAATATGGTTGGTGACTGTAGTATAAGATCGACACCCCATGAGGTCGGCAACTAAACTTAAAAAGACCAACTCCCTTAATTGGCAACTAGAAATACCAACAACCTTGCAATTGGTAACTATAGTCTAAGATCAATACACCGTGAGGTCAACAACTAAACTTAAAAAGACCAACTCTCCTAGTTGGCAAGCTCAACACCCAACGCAGTTGGTAACTATAGTGTAATACCAACACACAGTAAGGTCATCAACTAAACTTAAAAAAATCAACTTTCCTAGTTGGCAAGCAAAACGATCAACTCCTCTAGTTGACAACATTAAGATCTACATCCTATGAGGTTGATAGTTATAGTGTAAGACTAATAACTTGTGAAGTTGGTGACTAAACTAAAAAAATAACAACTCTCTTAGTTGGCAACTAAAAACACTGACACCCCGTAAAGTCAAAAATTAAACTCAAAGTTGCTAAATCTCCAGATTTGGCAGCAAAAGAATGATTGGCAATCAAGGTTAAGTCTTTTAAGTGGCGACTAAATGAATAATTTGATTTCCATTAAAGTCATGCAACTTATAAATGGGTATGTTTAACTCACTATATCAATTGTGACTACCCAAGGAATGTTTTTCAACCATAGCTTAAAATATTCTATGTTAAGAGCTAAGTAATTCAAGTATCAATAAGTGAATATCACTCTAGCAAGTATACACAAACTCGCCACATTAAAGAAACTATCTAGGGAAGGCAAGTATTACTCTAACAGTTACAAGAAAACTTGTTATACTACAAATAATCACCTAGGGAAAGTTCTCTCAATGAGGTAGTGACTTAAAAATTCTCTAAGTCATGAGCGAAGTTATTTAAATATCAATCAACAGATACCATTCAATTGACCAGTGGCTTGAGAATATTCTAAGTTACAAGTAGAGTCATTCAAACACTAATAAGTGAATGGACATGAACTCGTAATACTTATGCAACTATCCAAAGAATTTCACTCAATTTACCAGAAACAAAAAATACTCTAAGTCATGAGTAGAGTCATCCATACATCCACAAATGAGTGATAAGTAAATGAGAAAACTAATTATGTTCAACTATGATTTTCATTTCATAAAATAGAATTTTTACATTGAATCAAATATGAGGAATACATTTTATTCACTGTAAAAATTTACATAAAGAGAAATGAAGGAAGAAAAGATATATCAACTTGAGCTACCCTTGTCATCGTCATCATCGAAGTCTGAGAGTGTGAGTACATCAGAGAAGTATAAAAACTTAACATCCAAATAGCCATGCTTTACTAACTCACTGATAATGAAGTAGGCACCATCTTTAAAATTTTATTACAAAAGCTCATGATACGCATCAATGTTAGAAAACTTCACAAACGAACGTCCTTCTTTTGAAACTCCTCAATGCAATGAGAGAGTTCTTCCTATAATTCTTTTTTTTGCCTCTGCAAGGTGAGTCAACTCCAAAGTTGCCCTCTATTTCTCCTCCTCTTGGCCAGTAACCTTAGTTTAAAGGTTCTTATGCTTAGCTTCAAGTGCTATCAGCATTTTCTTTATTCTCACCAGCTTGGACTTATTAGCATAAGCCTTCTTTCTCTTCTCAAAGAACTTTTGACAGATTACCCAAGTTGACTGCCATGCCATGGCCTGTGCAGTCATAATAGCATGTGGCAAGGGAGCATTGGGACATTACCTGAAAGATCTTTGAATTCATTTGAAAAGATGGAGGGGTTGAATTCATAAGCTTAATTAGTAGTCTAGCTCAGGTTTGGAGTGAAGTTGTTCATCGAACCTTCGCCTTCCTCTTTCGCCTCCTCCCCTCCTCAAACTCACTACTTTGCTATTGATTGTGAGGAGTTGAGGTTGTGGACCTCTTCATAAACTTCTATGGAGTGGTACTCAACCTTGCTTCATTGGTAGACTCAGTGGGAACCACACTTGGGTCCTCTTCCCCATCTTCCTCTTTATTGACCTCAAGAGAGGTAGGGTCCTTGTGGCCAACCACTCACTGACCTATTTCGTGTTTACCTCCCTCGATGAATTGAAGCAAATCAAGGCTTAGGTCAGGGGATATTAATGTCGTCACTCCTACAAGTAAATGAAGAAAGAAAAAAAATCATAAGACTACTCATAAAAGTAAAGGGGATAGTGAGTATATAAAAGAAAGCTTATAGAGGACAATGATAAACTTGCCAAAGCGAAAGTAGAAAGAAATGTTTAGGGTGTGACCTTATAGTCTCGCCATGGCCTTCTCCTCTTACGCACTCTACTTACCAAGCTTGGTAGCCTTACCCATGATAAGTGCAAAATGTATAAAAATTTTATCTAATTATAATTCCTTTACCATACTTTTATATATTAAAATATATTTATTTTAAGTATAGTATGTATTATAGCAAGAAAATTCTCAATATATATATATATATATATATATATATATATATATATATATATATATAAGAAATTTAGGCCTAGCATCGCAGTGCTAAAAATGGCATAAATTAGAGCTAATCAATAGTAAGGCCAACTCCTAAGCGCTATATCAACAATGTCGGAGTGTTGGATCAGCTCATTCTGAGATAATTTTGTAGCAAACTTAGCACCTAAGCATTGTATAACCAATATCACAGCGCCATACTAGAGGAAAAATATAAAGTAGAGGCAACAAGTACAGTGCCACATCAACATATCAATAGCATTGTAGTACTGCATCAAAAGTGCCACAGTGCTACAACCTGAAAAAATAGATTCATAACAGTTCAATGATGGTTTCGAGCTGTTATTAAGGTAGTTTTGGCTGTAGCGTTAGAGTACCTGATCAAGGAAAATTTTAGGCAATAAATATGAGATATTCCTAAATAAAAAGACTTTTTTTAAGATTTTTGGCAAGAGAGGGAGTGAGCGTAAATATTTGTGAGTTTTTGGTGAAGGACTTGGAGAGAGAATGATACTCCAAGTACAAGGAGACTGTCATGAGGGTAGTGTGTAAGAGTGTTTTTCTTAAACAAGTGGTGGAGAAGTAGTTCAACAATCAAGAATTTTTAGTGAGGGATGTTGGACATTTCCATGAGGAAATAGTAGATGAACGCTCGGTATGCTCATTTCTTTCTTCTCTGGTTATCATATGTTTTATTTTACAATGTTTCATGAGAATTTTCTTTTCTCTACTATGAAACACTAATCTATAAAATGCTCTAAATTTATGTGAACTTTTGAATGTTTGTATTATATTAGACTATATTTTATGATTAATATAAGAAAATTATTTATGCTTTTAATAAGAATGATATTTTTCTTTTCTCTATGCTTTATTTACTTATGATAATATATTATTTAAAGTTAATTCAATTTCAAAATTTGGTTCGATCTAAAACTTTTTTTATTATTTTTAACTTTTTCTAAAATAAATATTTTTTAAAATTCTCATTTAATACTTTCTTAAATTATTTTTTTTTCAATTTTCTCAAGTGCCTTTAGCTTTAATTATGATATTATTTTCTACATTTTTATTACAATTAACTTCATCAAAGTCTTTTCATTTATCTTCTCTTTGCTCAATTAATTGCCATTTGTCAAAAATATATCTCTTGGCTACCCTCACTTAATATTTCTTTGATAGATTGGTCAGTTAAAATCATATCCACTGCACACGCAAATTGGGTCCCTACTAAGCATTTTATAGAGGAAGTGAAGGAGGGCACTTCTAGAGTTTTTGTTGGTTTAAAGGGAAACTTGATGACATATCTTTGGATTTTGGAAAATCATCACAAGTTGAATGGATTCGATGGTGTTTGGAACAACAAGAAGAGGAAGAAGAAGATGAACATGAGCAAAAAGAGAAGGTATGTAGTGATTGGACTACTCTTTTGCACAATGGTTCAAACAACCCATTTATTTCATTACCAATAAAATATTTGTCCACTTTATCTTATGGATCTATTTCCCATGGGATCACCAGTTCTGAATTTCTGAAGCAATAATTAATTTGAACTAGTGTCATTAAGGGTCTTACAAAATAAGAGCCCCATACTTAATACTAATCTACAGAGTCTAGGAAAGTGCATTTTCCCCACAATATTTTTGTGCATTCAAAGATATTTGACTCTTCACTACCTTACTGTGATAGTCTTCTATTGAGTTTGATTAGTCTTTTCGAAGGTTGATATAATTTGTAATTATGTGATGCTACTGATAGTGGGATTTTAATGGTAAATTGTAGTCTTATTTTCATGAAATTGTACATTGCTATGGCATTTTGATAATAATTTTAATTTCAGGAGGTTGATTCAAGCTCTTATCATGCTTCTATTACTAAAGAGTACCATCAGGAAAGGTTAGGAGCTTTAGAATCAAAGAAAAAGGGTGATAGGGCTAGTCATAAACACTATAATAAAATCATTAACAAACTTAAGCAAGAATTTACTTCATTAGGTTACACATTTGCATGCTTAGAGCATTACCCTTTTTATTAAAAGCATTTAGTTTGTGTCATGAAATGATATTGGATTTACTTTTATTGCAGGTTTATTAGAGACTGATTTGGAATCAGATTTGAAAAGTGAAATTACTAATTTGAAGATGCAGGAGATGATGTGTGATCACCACAGGGTCAATTACTTGAATCAAGGCCACCTGATGATGACAATTTTGAGGACAAAAAAAGGAACAAAGAGTGCATTTATAGTTGATTCCTCCGATTTGGAATAACCTTATCATGCTATTAGTAGTCTGGTCCATACTAGTCCAAAGGAATGCGATCAGAAAGAGGAGGCTGAAGAGTTAGAACTTGATAATTTATTTTTTGAGATTCATCTTTTGATGGAGCTATATCTTCAGAAGCTCTGAAACAATAAAAGAAACATAAATTGATACAATCTTCATATGGGCATATTTTAGGAAACATTGATGAATTATGAAAAAGGGTAATGCTTTACATTACTATTCTATTTTACTATTTTCATTAATTTCAAAATGTGGCATGGGTGTGTGAATGTGCATATAAGATTTGGCATGTGAAAGTACACATACATCAGATATGCAAACATTTTTTTTGTATCAAGAGGTAGACATAAATGTAACCATGTCTATGTGAAAGGACACATAGGAACTTGCACACATATTTTTATATACTACTATATGTATTTTTTTGCTTTTGCCTTTTTTTTTTATTTATAGCTGTTTGGACTTGTTTGTGCCTTTCTACATCTTTATGATGCAATTGTTGCAAAAATTTTTTGTGATGAACTATTCATTGAGAATTTATGTGATTATTTAAAAAATGCTTTTATAATTGATGTATTATGAGTATCATTGGTTGCAGCTTTGATTTGTTAACTACTTCTGTATTTTTTGATGTATTTTACATAATTTACATACCTGTATAGTTTAATACCTTGATTACAAGGTAATTCAGGAAGCCTTCTCAAGGCAGTTCTTCAAAAAATTTGTCAGAGGCTATGTTGGGAAGCACCCAAGTACAGCATAGAATCAAAAATAGAAGATAAATTCTTTTATTCTGTTAGTGTTTTACAGACAACAAGTGGGCATGGGAGGAGCTGGAAAGCTGGAGGTTTGATAACCTTCCATCTTCCTAACAAACATGAAGGTTTTACATCGGCTGAGGTACCAATTTTTACTATCTGGAGTTATTTTTATTGAGTGCTTAATGACATGTTGAATTAATTTTTGAGCTTTTTTATTAATCATTTATTTTCCTTGGCTAATCTGCCTTTGTTATTTTTAAGTTCTTTCATGATAATTTATATTTAAATCATTATATAATTTCTAATTTCTTATTCAATCACCGAACTATGATATATTTTTTTCCATGAAGCATAAAATAAAGTAGCAGCCTTTGCCCTTTATCAACTTTTTCTGATCTTTCATTTAACCGGTTTCTTATAGAGCCATATGCTTCGTTTATCACAAAGCAGCTGGAAGGTAGTAGTTTTAATTGAAGACGATTATTGTCTACATGGGATGCATTTTCCTGAGATGTATTTTGGTAACTGTACCTCCTTTCTTTTAATCTTGATTTGTGCAGAAAATGAGTTTTCAACAAAAGTGAAGACAATGAGGATAATTTGAATAGGATTTGTGGATTCTCTATTGGTTGCTGGGGGTTTCTCAGCCAGCAATTTCCAAAGATGCTAAAGATGAATCTATCCGTAGGGAGATGCTTGTTGATCGACTAAGCAAAGACAATGAACCGAGTATGTTAATTAACAGAGTAAAATTGACATCTTTGAGTGGCAAGCTACTCTTTCTCTCTAAGCCTTTTCTTTGAATGGAAAAATTGAAATGAATTCTAACATTAATATTTTTTATGGTGATGCTTTCATGTGCAATCACTAGTAGGCTATAATTCATTATTTTTATAGGATTTATGAGATAAATTAGTGGTCTTGTACTTGAAATTTTAGAACACTAAGTCATCAGTACTTTATATATTGAATTAGATTACACACATTGTCAAATCCCAAATGACCACATGTATCTCAAAGTTAGTTTGGGATGTAATAGAATAGGATGACTCAGTCAAATGCAGTTTTTACAAACTCATTTTGACATGTAAGGATTCGGGGCAAGAAATGAAAATTGAATCACACTCAATTATTATGAATAAACTCTTATATCTCAAAATTTTTACTAATCATTTCATATTAAATCACACATCTGGAAGCATGTAACATTGAATATCCACATAAATATAGAGTAATTTAAAATATCAAAATATAAAATTTTATACATACCAAAAAGGTATTTATAGTCTCTTAAAGTTGTACATTGAAACTATACAATTTAAAAGTCTTAGTTTTGCAACTATCCTTCTCATTTTTGTCTGAAAGTCAATGTATAATATTATAGGCTAAAATCTAGTGAGATAAGTAACATTAAAATAAACCCAATACACGATAAAAGAAACAATATACATATAGAGTTGAACTTGCATGAAAGTAACATGTAAAGTCATGCTTGCAGGTGTAAGAACTAAATAATATTAAAGGCATATTACTAAATATAGGAACTGAACAAAAGTTTACAAGGTTTTGAAATGTAAACAGTAAGCAATAGAGGTAATTATTTATGTAGGCAATTAATTTCATGAAATTTTGTTCAATTTTAAATTAAACTGTCTTATTAGGACTGTCATTTATGTTTGTATATGTTTGACCCTTATAAAACATGAGGGTCGTCACTCAGCTCGTCGACCAAAGTAGTTGATATGACTGGCCTTATCTATACTTCATACATTAAGCCTAGCTAAGACATACCACACAAGCCTTAAATGTCACACGCATTAGGCTAGGAGTACTAACAGAGATGATGATTTAGGCTATCCTTTAATTTGAATTAAATACAAATAAATGAATATTAATCTAATTAATTAACAAGAGCTAAAATACCTCACCACCGAATTCGCAACATATTATACAAGCGAATAGAAGGCATTAATTAAGGATTCAATTAAACTCTTGCACACATTATAAAGCATGATTAAAACTTAAATTCAATACCTCAAAAGTGTGCAAGTATTCTAAATACACCCGCATGGGCCCCGACACTATGTTGAATGCTTAAACTTAGTTTCTGAGGATACTGTGTGGGTTGATTCACGGTTGGGTCTGTGGATTGGGTCTGGGTTAACAAAATATAAAAATGTTGTTATAGCTTTTTCCACTTGAGAAAATCTCTGAGAGGCTAATTATGTCATTTGATAGTATAACGACTATCTCCTAACTCCCTAATGATAACTTAGTTGATCAAAGATATCAACTGGATGGGTAATCATAATTATTAAAAATATATAAGATATTTATATTCGATTTTCTCAAATCCAAAATTCTCAAAATATAAATCTAATTCTGATCCTCCATTATTAAATTAATAGAGTCAATAGGATCTGAAATAATAAATTAAATGATCATGCAAACCTATATCCCCAATGATAGCTAAGTTGATTGAAGATCTCAATTGGAGGGGTAATCATTATTATTAAAAATATTTAAGATATTATATTCAATATTCTCAAATTCAAAACCCTCAAAATATAAATCTAGGTCTCATCCTCTATTATTAAATTAATAGAGTCGACAAGATCTGAAATAATAAATTAAATGATTAAAAAAACTGCATGGGCTCCAACACTATGTTGAATGCTTAAACTTAGTGTCTGAGGATGCTGCATAACTTGATTCCCGGTTGGGTCTTAGGACTATGTACGAGTTAACAAAACCTAAAAATCAAATGATGTTATTACAATATCTTCAATCTAATAAAACATCTGAGAAGCTAAGTCTGACATATGACAGCACATCTGATCCTCTAATATTAAATTAATAGAGTCAATAAGATCTGAAACAGCGAAGTAATAAACTACCCCCAATGAATTTCATAAATCTAAATTCTAAAACTCCACATGCTACTATTATATGCTACGCACTAAGTGAGCTAATGATCGAAAGTCCTCTCTCGAGAGGGTAGTTAACTATAGGTGCTTGCCTATAGGAAACCGAACAGATCTATAGTCCTCATCAAATGAGGATGAAATATCTGGGCAGTGTCTTATCTACTATTCCATCTATTTTTGAAAATTACACCGACACTTAAATCATACTCTCTTCATCGAGAGATTGATGGTGAATTTTTCAACCTATATCACCTTAAATAACTAGTTAATAATAATAAGCCAATATGATATGCAACCACATGAAAGTAAATTTGCAATGCTCTAAGAAATGAAAGGGGCCTAATGCAATTAACTTATGATTAATAGTTAATTAGGCTTAAGGGATCTCACTAAGTACTCTTGTGATTTTCTCACACATGTGACTTTGGTTATTGAACACCCAAGGAGCTACCCAAGATCAATTAAAGATTGTGTAGGTTAGGATGATTTGATTTTAATTTTAATTTCATTATACTTTTAATGAGTGGATTAAATGTCTTTGTTATGCTTTAACTTTGAGTGATGAAATTAACTTAAGGGAAATGATCAAGGGCAATGCCTCAATCCTAATCCCTAAATCATTCAATCATTCCATTAGGTTTTGAATCCCTCATTTTGAAGATTTAATCACTTAATTAATTAACTAATCATTCCATTAACCCATTATTTAATTTAATTTTTCAAAAGATAAAGAAGAATTAAGAAATTAATTAATAAATATATTTTCATTCATATTCCCTAAGTGATCTTACTACTTAAGAGGGATAATTATGTTCAAATGATTAATCAAGCTACTATTCATTCCTTAATTATAATCAATTAGATTAAAAGAGTGATTAAGGCTTACTCAAATGATTTTCCTAATTAACAATTAATAAAATCCCAACAAAATAGGGGGAGGTAGAGGTCATCCCCTTAAAAATCCACAAAAAATTTGAGATTAATCTATTGCTTAATTAAGGTGCAATTAAGCTAATTATATTTTAAAAAACTTTAATTAAGCTAAAGTAACTATTCAAAATCTACTAATTATAATTTTCTTAGATTCTTCTCAGAAATATGTTCAAAATGAGCCTAAGTTTGCATTTTTTTTATTTAGATTTTTCTACAATTAGTTATGATTTTATGAAGTTTTAGTATTAGAAAGTAATTAAATAACTATTGACCTCACTTTTGGAGTGAGCTTTCAACTTCTCCATCTTAGACATAGGACTCCTCTAGACATTAAGAGTTTCTTAGTCTTAAGACACTTCTAGTGATTAGGTGAACACTTTACCTATCCTAGAGACTTAGAAGAGTTAGCCATAGGAATAGGTTATGCTTTAAGGGTATTAGGAGTGCTTTCCTACGCTATAACTTAAACCTAATCCCTGCTTCCCACCTTTAAATTAATTCTAAATAAAATCTTAAATCAATTCCAACTCAATTGATTTTCTCAAATCATGAATCAATTCCAAATAATTGAAACCAATAATCAATTCTAATTCCAAAACCTTTTCCTAAGCTCTTCTGATTTCATCTTATGGACTTAGCTCAAATTAAATCCAAATCACTTCAAACTCAAAAGATTTTTCTCATAACCCATTTATATATTCTCATTTGTATTGATAAATATAAATGAAATATAAATTCAAATAACTAAAACTAAATTCAAAATTGAAGTTCAAATCTAACCAAAATTCAATTTATACTCTTTCAAGTCAAATCCTTGAACTTAGCCAAACCAAATTCAAATCACTCCAAATTCAAAAAGTTTTCTCATAACCCATTTATATTCATATTTATATTCACAAATATAAATGAAATATAAATTCAAATAACTAAAACTAAATTCAAAACCCAAATTCAAATCCAACTTAAATCCAACTTGTATCCTTCAAGTCAAATCCTTGAACTTAGCCAAATCATCCTCAAACCAATCCAAACCTTTGGATTTTCTCTTCAAATAATCATTCTTTCAATCACATGCCTAAATATAAACATAAACTTCAATCATCAAATGAATATCAAACTAACCCAAGTCAAACCCATATTCACCCTTTTGACTTGAAATTATTAAATGAATCAAAACCCATTTGACTCCAAATCAGTTGCAATTGGATTTATATTTCAATCATAAGTCCATATGTGAGTTCAACCAAACTTGAATCAAGCCTTGATCAAGCCAATTGACTCACCTAGGCTCTCTTGACCCAAAGTGACCTAAAGGACCTTTTTGAGCCAAATTCTAATCCAACCCAAATTAGATTGAACTAAGCCCAACTAAGCCTCACATTGTGAGCAACAATCATCCTTGGGTGGTCAATCACTCAAATTGGGTCAAACTAAGCTAAACCTAGCCTTTGACCAAGTCAACCCTTAGCCCAAATGAAATCCAAACTAGCCAAAATTCACCTTAAGCCAAATTGATTGAAACCATTGATCTAAATCAGTTCATAATCAATGATTGAACTTGACCAAGCCATCAATTGAGCCAAATGAAGCCTAATTGGCCACTTGACCTAAGTTGACCCAAGTCGACCTAAAAAGTCAAAATGGGTCAAATCTTAATCTAAGGCAAATTGATTGCAACCAATGGGTCAAATTCATTCTAAATCACTTGTTGAACTTGACCAAAGCTTCAATTGGCCAACTAGACTTAACCTAGCCCAATTGGCCATGAACCCAACTTGACCTAAAAGGTCAAATCAATTTGAAATCAAACCAAACCAAAATGGATTGAAACCAAAGCTTGCAATACATTTCAAATAATCAACCAAGCCTAAACCAACCCATGACCTAACATTAGTTCAAATGGGTCAAATTGGTCAACTTGACCCATTTGACCTAAATGAACCTAAATGAACCAAAACCAAATATAAATCAAATTAAACCAAACCAATGATACCCATAGGCTCCAAATGATCATTTGAACTTGACCTAACCCATAGTTTTACCCAATTTGACCAATTGGTCTACCTAACCCAAATTGACCCAACTTGACCTAAATAGGTCAAATTGAACCTATTCAAACTAAATGAACTCCAAATCACTTGAAATTTGGCCCAACTTATTTTTGAATCATTTCAAACCTGCCCAATTCAAAATCAATGTCAAATGACCATTTTACCCCTAGGTCAAAGGGTATCTTATGGACAAATTCACTTGCAATTTGACCAATTCTTTCTCAAGGCCACTTGACATCCTCCTAGTGGTCCACATGGACACCAAAGAGGGTGGTAAACATAACCCAATGGGTTTGAGTCAGCCATGACCCAACCCAAGGCTAAACCAACCCCTCCAGTAGGAATTGGACACTTAGATCATCCCATACACTCACCTAGTACATGGGCACTCACTCTCCTTCCCTCCACTACCTAAAATGAATCACATGGAGTGTCTAACAGCCAAAATCGATCAATCAATCTCAACAATTAATATAAAATGACAACTCTAGTCTTCACCATCTGATCCAAGGAGGGGGAGATATACTTCCCTTCATTCCCACTCAAGTTAGGAGCATTGAATTCGATTGAGCTCTAGGAATTGAAAGCAAGTTTCTCCAAGCCTTGGCAAGCATTCTCGAGCTCCCCCCTTTTCACCTTCTCAATTTTACTTAAGCCAAAATAGGGGAGGCCAATCCAAATTCCAACTCACTCAATTCTCCATCAATCAAAATTACTCTTGCAAGCACCAGCAAGGGACCTCGTCGAGCTCAATCAAGTTGTTTCCCAAGCCACCAAGCCACGGGAAGGGAGATTTTGATCAAAGTCAATTTTTATTGAAGGGGAGCTTGATCAACCAAGCCATCCACTTCATATCCAAGCTTGATACCTTCAACAGAGCTTTGTATCTACTAGATGAACCTACCTCCTCATTGGAAGTCGGTGATAGCCAGAGGTATTGCTCAAAGCAAATCCTAAGATAAAAATTACTTGGTCCTTTGTGAAGGGAATTGTAATTTCATTAGATCTTGGCCGTTGGATTCATTGCTTGTGCTCCTCTAAAGGTGTTGGGTGAGTTTGAACTCCATCCAAGCTTGGGTGAGCTTGGATCAAGCGATGATTGATGGACAGCATCCGTCTCTCACCGCTTGGGAGGAGATAGATCACACACCATCTGTTCCACATGATTGGAACCGATGGTTGTGATTTAATCATGATAGATCCCTCTATAATTTTAGCCTAAACTGCTCGTGGAGAAAGTGCGCTCATCGTCAGCGGACTCAGCAATAAATTTGATAACTTAAATCACCAATCCTGTCATGCCACGTTGAAAGCACCGTCGCCCGTACGTGGATCGGATTAAGGGATTAATTAGCTCATTCATTTTTAATGTTGGAACTTCCAAAATTCATAACTAATTATAGAAAAATATAAAAAATATAAACTTAATTTTATATTAAAGATAATTTAGGGAGGAATAATATAAAATTAAATTTAATTGATTTTAAATAGTAGCCTTCACTCAATTTTGGATTTATTGGAAATATAATTAGGCTAATTACTGCTTAATTACTACAGCAGTTAATTCCAAACTTCCTAAGGTTGATAAGTGGGATGACCTCTGTCTCCCATGATTTTTTAGGAATTTATTGTTGAATTAATTAGGGAAATTGCTTAGTTCATCCTTAATCCCTCTCTTAATAAAATAAATGATTAATTAATCTATTAAATAGTGATAAATTCATTAATTAAGTTTGTTAATCATCATGAAATTGTGAATGGACTTTGGGAATAAGATTAGGATTTTTTTTCCCAAATCTTTTCCTTAAGTTTATTTCATTTGGATAAAGACTTAATTAATTTGCAAATTGATTAATGATTTAATCAATTCATTAAATGGTTTAATTAACTAAACTCAAAACCAAATTATTCTAGAACTTGATCATCTTGATCTTAGGTAGATTCTTAGGTGTTCAATAACATAAGGGGCTTCAAAGAAAGTTATAATCAAACTACATGTGTACGATGGTTATGAAAGTACTTCATAAAATTCTTTAGCTTAATTAATCAATAACTGTGAGCCAAATGTATTAGACCCATTTATTTCTTAGGTGCATTACTGATTTTAATTCCATGTGGTTTCATATCATATGTTGGCTCGTAATTACTTATTTAATTATGTTAAAGTGGTGTAGGTAAGGAATAATTAATGGACTTAATTCACCTTAACCTAAATAAAACATAAAATCAACCTAATAGTTCTAAAATTAAACTAAAACAATTCACACATGGGGGAAATAGGTTAGGACCACCAAACTCTTTTCATATTTTCTAAGTCAAATAAAATCCAAAAATTAAAATCTCCTTAAGAAATTTTGATTCACTTTAAATGATCTTATTTTATAGGATTGTCTTTAGGAATTAATTAGGGTGAATGAAGTCATATGCTTACATCACTTTTTTTCTTTCCAAGCATACTAAATATTGTTTTCTATATGAAATCATGAATTCATATCATTTGAAAAATCAATTAAATAAAATGTTTCCTTTTATGTCAAATTGCATGTTTTGGATAAAGTTAAGAATATGAGTGGCTATTATCACTATTAAACATAAAATTATTTCTAAAACCTTTAAATTAAAGATTATGAATGTAGTGATGCTACTTATAAGTACTTATAAGCTTGCATGACTATAAGCATAAGATGTGTTTTGTGTTGTTTTCCTTCTCCTCTCTTAACATGGACTTGTATAGGATTTGTAAAGTGTATAGTTCATTTGAAAAGAACATAACACTTGCTTAAATTTATTCTTATGCATTCCTATGTTATAATTTAAGAAGGATCCTCACTTTTATGCATGTAAATCATACAACCAAACCAAACATAAATCTTTTGCATGATTCTTCATCCATTTATTCTTTTTGTACATTCACATGTATTTAAGAAAAGTGATATATTAGTCGGACATCCCTGAGAGACTTTAAGCGGCCTAAGTAGGTTGTATATGCTTACGGTGTAGAAAATAATGACATCGTAATCACTTATTTATTTTATACATGTGACTGTGCATTATGTTAATAGATACATAATCCCTCTTTTCTACATAATAAAGACATGCATTCATAGAATATCCAAAATTTTAAATCATAACTCTGAGCATTCATCATCACAGTGTGCTAAAATTTGCATTGCATGTATAGATATGTTTAGGATTATTCATATGCATGGTATATATGGTAGAAAGAAATAAATGGTTGTGTTATGTGATAGTAATTCACCTGAACTAATCATAAGATGCATTTTTTATTGAATAGGCCCATTTAGAGCAAATCTAAACTTAAGTTGAATTAAAATACATAATAAAAATATTCACTAAAGAAAAATCATTAATGAATTTACCTTAGAAATTACTTAAGGTAGGGATGAAAGAGAAGTTCTCTTCTCTTTTATTCTTTTCAGAACATTTAGTAACTAAATGTAGGTTCATTCAAACCAAATCAAATCATCAAATAAAATTGACAAAACAACTAAATCACTTGAAATGAAATCACCCTCTAAGTCGAATCCTTCACACTTCAAAAAATTCTAATCTTAAAGCTTAGTTAAGACATGCCACATAAGCCTTAAATGGCACACACATTAGGCTAAGTCACTATTTCTAGCTTTATGTTAGGTGCATGGTTTGATGCTTGATTTTTTGTTATGTTGTGTTTTTAGACGGGATACTAGGGCATGCGTGGGCGGATGACGGTCTTAGTCTAATCATATCTTCTAAGGGATTGAACTTAAAGGGCGTTGTAATGAAAATATAAATGCTTATGATGTGTAGGTTGCTTATACCCCTAAGCATGATCCAAACTAAGATAGGTGGACTTGGTTACTCATGTGTGGGGTGATAAGTCTAAATTATTCATATAATTATTTTGGTTGTGTGGAATGTTTAGCTAATCTTTATTTTGCAGATTTATTTAGATTTATCTTTCCCATTTTGATGTAACTTTTGCAATTGAAATTTGGAATGAATGTTATGGGAAAATTAAGGTGAACATTGGTCATAAGACTAGGTCTTATGTACTATGTGAAGCCTTGGAGCAAACCACGTCTCAAAATAAATCAAAAGAAAGAAAAGAGTGCAGAAAGAAAGAAATGAAGAAAGAAAGAAATGAAGAAATGAAGAATGAAGAATGAAGACCCCCATAACATTAGGTTGCTATTTCCCTTTATAGGCTACAAGCAGAAATCTTCACCTCTTAGGAATTTCCATGATCTCGTGTTGTGAAATTGTAAGCCCTATATTTCTAATAAAAATTCAACTCAAACATATAATTATTCTCAAATTTTAAAAATTTAAAGCCCAAACATAGGATAGTTTAGGCTACTCACTAGATTTCCTAATATTATGAGCATACCCTATTCACCTCCCTTCAGTTTCAATAATAACTCCCTCCTTTTGATCAATCCTATTAGATTTTCTAATAATAACTAATTTGTTGATAGTTCTATCTTTGAAATCTTTGGAGACAATGATCATTTACCTGAATTAAGAGTATTCTTAAAAATTATATTTCCTTAAGATGTAATTAACTGTGGGGACTTGCCTCCATAGGGAACTTAATGAACTGGATTTAAAATAAACCCTACTTTACTTTTGCATATAAAGTAGGGGAAAGATCTCTAGTACATTCGAAGACCCATTATCCTTAGGGTACTTATTAGGTGATTAGGTTCATGTAGGATGGTGACTTTTATCTCTTGAGATAGTACATCATTTCTCAATGTCACACCCGAACACCCTAATGAGCACATCTGCGAATCTACGTGGTGTCCCAACAAGTATACAACTTTCAAATCCCATAATTTATGAAATAAAAATACACCACAATAACCCTAATTAAACCTTTAATCTCATTGGGCCATGTGGCTATTGATGCAACGCACTGATGCAAGACTCTTTCCATATGGTGCAATGGCATTGGTAATTTAAGTTATCACATCCGTGCATTGACTCAGTGGAGGCAGACACGCATTCTCTGTGGGTCGTCTGATCTGAGATCGGACATAATTTAATCTGTAGGTTAAGGGGGAAATTAACAGATCTACCACAGGATTTGATCGAACCATTCATGTCAATCATGCGAGATGGATGGCTCGTAATATATCCCATTCATGAGCGACAAGAGACGAGCATTGTTCATCTTTCTCCAGTCGATCAGAGCTCACCCGATCTTGGATTTGGATCAAATGGATCCCACGCCATCTAAGGGAGCATACAAACATATCCAATGGCTAGAATCCCTTGACATGGAGATTTCTTTTACAAAAAAAACAACACATAGAGGCCTAGAGCTACAATTTTGAGGAATCCCCTCATTGGAGCTAATGTCCAATGGTGCAACGTTAGAGGTAGCTTTCCCTAGTTAAGGTGAGGCCCTTTGGAGAAGTCCAAGCTCAATTCGGCATAGGGTGCTCGGTTGACCAATCCATGTATGTGCACGCCTTGGCTTCAATTGAACTCACACCTCTGGTGCTTTGGAAGGCTTGGAAATGGTTTGGTTGGCTTTGATTTGGTATGGGGATGGTGTGGATGCAAGAAATTTGGATTTAGTTTAGTGGAGAGGGAGTATTGCTTGAGGGAAGGGTGTCCTATTTTGGTTTCCATACGGGAATGGAAAAGGCCAATTGATGAGAGGTTGGGAATCTTTGGATTTGCTCTGAGGGAGTTTGAATTAAACTTGGTGGCTCATGGAATGCAAGTGGTGTCTTTCCCCGCTCAAATTGAGGGAGTTTATCCCTCAATTGAGCTAGGTGGATGGACAAGATTGAATTCACAAATCTCATCGATTGGCCGCCTTTAAGTTATCACGAGGTTGTCCACGTGGCTCACTAGGTTGGTTAAACTAGTGAACTCAAGGGAGGATATGGAGTGATGGGGTGGGATCGCCTTCCATGGGTTCGACCATAGATGAGAGGGAAGGAGCATGGATCTTTTGGTCCATGGCAAAAGCTGTGTGGGCTCCAAAATTTGCCACCCCACGATGAAAAGAGTGATTTTAAGTGATGAAGGCGAAATAGATGGAATAGTAGATAAGACACTACCCAGAGATTTTGTCCTCATTTGGTGAGGAATTTAGATCTGATTCTAGGTTTCCTATAGGCGCAAGCCCCTATAGTTAAATAAATGAGAGAGAACTTTCGATTAAGACGATTCATTAGATCATAAAATGCGTAACATATAGTAGCAGCATGTAGAGTTTTAGAATTTAGATTACAAAATTCATCATTTTAGCTTAAATCAGATGGTTGGGGGAATTATGATGTGCCCGATCTAGATCCCATGGTTCCGTCATCCCGGCCAATCACGATCCCTAGTCTACTTAGTCAGAGGATATAGTCGACCCAACCTGACAAAAAGATCCTCATCAGCAACACATGGGTTACTTCGTCCAAGAAATCCTTGTAGACTTGGTGTGGTGTTTGTGTAAGGAGACAAGCTTAAGTCTACCTTAGCTAACAGAGGGATATTTTCCCTATCAAGTATACCCCATGATTCATAACTCAAAGGCGAGCCATTGGGAACATACGGCTCGGTCGTGATCATAATATAATAGGAGATTGGCCAAATCACATCGAGGACTGGTCATAACCGCTTCATTTATGAAGCCTCAAACCACCTTGAGAAGGGCCACATCCTTACTAGCAAGAGATCGATTATGATTGAACATAGCAGAACACTTGATTAGACATTGGTTCCTTTATGAGGTAGAGTTTTCTTAGTTTGTCACTCCTGATAAATAGTTACGGAAGATGGATAGATTGAGTTTTGCTTTAAGTTTTTATTGATAGAATTTCATTTAGATGATTTTTAGATTAACAGTTAAAAATTGATTTATTTAGAATATGTTTAAGAGTTTTAGATCCTATCAACTTTATTTAACTGTTAATAGAGGATTAGATCTGCTATCATCTGACATAATCAGTTTATCAAATTCTTCACTGATTTGAAACTCTTATTATATGTTTTTAGGTTTTGTTAACCCAGATCCAGTCTTAAGACTAAACTGGGAAGCAACCCGTGTAGCATCCTTAGACACTTGAATTTAAGCATTCAGCGTAGTGTTAGGGTACATGCGAGTATATATAGATTAGTTATTTATCTAAAGAGATAATCTTAAGTCTACCTTAGCTGACAGAGGGCTATTTGCCCTATCAAGTATACCCTATGATTCACAACTCAAAGGGTAGAGCCATTGGGGAGCATACGGGCTATGGTTGTGATCATAATATAATGGAGCCGGACTGGCCAAACCACCCGATCAGAGGACTCTGGTCATAATTATTTCATCTGTGGAGCTTACTGGCTAAGCCACACAGGACACGGGCCACGTCCTTACTGGCATGAGATTGATTGAGAGTGAACATAACAGAACACTTGATTTGACATTGACTCCTTTTTGAGCTAGAGTTTGCTTAATTTGTCACCCCTGATAAATAATTATGGAAGGTGGATAGATTATATTTTGATTTAAGCTTTTAGTGATTGAGTTTCATTTAAATAATTTTATATTGATATTTGAAAATTGATTTGATTTAATTTGAGCTGATAAATTGAATAATTTGGATATATTTAAGAGCTTTAAATCCTGTCAACTCTGTTTAGCTGCTAGTAGAAGATTAGATCTACTATCACCCGACAGAATCAGTTTTTTAGATATTTCACTGATTTGAAACTCTTTTTTAGATTTTGTTAACCCGAACCCAATCCTCAGACTAAACTAGGAAGCAACTTACTTTGATTTAAAAATTTTATTAATTTGAATATATTTAAGAGATTTAGATCCTGTCAACTCTGTTCCGCTACTAACAGAGGATTAGATATACTATCACCTGATAGAATCAATTTTTTCAGATATTTCACTAATTTGAAACTCTTTTTATAAGTTTTTAGGTTTTGTTAACCCGAACCCAGTCTTAAGACTAAACCGGAAAGCAACCCGCGCAGCATCCTTAGACACTTGAATTTAAACATTCAACATAGTGTTGGCGTGTATAATATAGGTAATTTTGTGTTTGAATTTTGAGATTGATTTGATTTTTTTTATCGATTGCAATTTTAGTCGATCTGACATTAAAATTTGCACTTAAAATCTCTATATCTGAGCACATGTAAGAATTTATAGCTTAGCTAATTTCATCTAATTAATGAAATTTTTGCTCTTGAAAATCATAATTAAGATGAAATTCATTAATTTTTTATTAAAGAAGGCCCTATGATTTTTATAGATTTTGATTTAGTATCGCCTTCTATTTTCTTGTACAAAGGGTTGCAGATCCAATGGCGAAGAAGGCATTTTGAAGCTATAGGTTCGAAAGATAATTTAATTTATTATTTTAAGAACAAGATTTACTCCTCAAAGTAATTCTCATTTTCCACCTCTTTTACTCAAATTTGATTTTCCCTCCCTTTTTTTGTTTTACTTTTATGTTTGTTGTATGCTATTTTCCCTCCTTTACTTTTTTTTTCAAAGTTTACAATTTTAACAAAATTTTGGCAGCCTCCCGGCGTCATCCCCGTGTAAGGGGATGCATCGGGTATTTTCTTTTGTGTTGCATTGAGCGTTGAGTGGTGTCTTCGATACCTGCTTTATCTCGTCGTGCCTGTTGAGCGAGGTCTTCAAACCTAAAAGAAGACATAAAATATAATATATATTTCTCCCCCATTTTTTTCTAAGTCTGAAAATTAGACAAAAGTTTGACCTCCCGTCATCCCCCTCATCGAGGTGTCTTATCTTTTCGTACCCTGGCGAGTAGCAAGTGGTGTCTTGCGACACCACAGCCAGTTTTCATCTCGTCGCATCCTGTTGAGCACAATGAGGTCTTCAAACTTGAAAAAAGATAAATGCGATATATATTCATTTCCCCCTCCCTCTTTTTCTAAGTTTATAAATTAGATAAAATTTTGGCAATCTCCAGACATCATCCCCGTGTAGGGGGATGCATCGGGGTGTTTTGGCTTGCTCGGTACACCCTAATGAGCGTAGCGAGTGGTGTCTTGTGAACCGCAGCTGAATTTTATCTTGTCACGCCCTAATGAGTGTGATGAGGCCTTTGAACTAGGTTGATAGTCTGAAGGCATTACTTCTTGTTGCTCAACAACTGTTGAACAATTTTAAGGAGAAGCAACTAAAGCTCTATAGGTGGGGCAAGTATGTTGTCTCTCCAACCATGATCTAAGAAAATGCACTTGAAAAAGATGCCCTGCAACTTTTTTTGTAACCATCTCTTCACGGCATATGATACATGTTGCATCACTTGCATTAAGTTCCTCAGGTGTTGCATCAGGAAATCGTTCATTCATATTTGAAGTGGTTTTGTAATAGTGGATATAATTTGAAAGTGTAAGCTGTTAAGTCATCTAGCTATCTCTCGAAGAGCTCCGCATATATGGAGTTCAGCTCTGCGTGAACTCAAGAACCTCCTCCATCTCCCCAAGGCAACCTTTTTGAACTATTGGTAAGAGGCCGGTACTTCAAGAGCCCTCTAATGACTATGTCAGCAAGCTTATTGTCCTTCTCCACAAACTATATGATGCAGTAGGACAGTTGCTGGTAGTACAGTGCAAGACTCTTAGACTTATGGAGTGGAATCAAACAAGACAATTTGTGCTCCTCCTTCAGAGGAAGTGCAAATCCATTGATTATACTACCGAGAATCTCAAGTAGTTCCGCGATCCCATTGTGTTCCTCTATCTCAAATATAAATCAATAGAAGATGTTATTAATAGCCTTTCTAATGAATGACCTGTGAACCATGAACTTCCCATAAGCTCGATGGAGAATTGTCTTCAAGTACTACTCCGGCAAGATCTTCCTTTCATTTTACTTTTGTTCTCTCCTCCTCAATTCTTCTTCCATTGATTGAAGTTTTCTCTCCTTCTTTCTTAAATCCTTTGTCGAATCAAGTGGTATATCAACTCGATATTTTGAACTTCTTGCGATCAACTTCATTTGTGTCATACATCAGCCATTCATCATCGGCTCCTCCAGTCTTTCGCATTCTGCAAATATATCCTCCTACCTGTGCGTGCATTGGCCATCGACAAAGAGGGATTCATGAAGAAGAAAAATAAGACGGAGTTGGCAAGAGGAGGTAGGGATGTTTGGAGGGGCCCACATAAGCAATGGAGGAGTTCTGCTAACATAGAAGGGTTTAGGGTAATCGTAGGAGAAAAGCAGGCATGATGTCTTAGTGCATCATCACAGCACGGATGTAGGTGTCATCCAGGCTGAGCACTTCTAGCCCACGGTGCCCATAGCAGAAGAGGACGAGGGAGCCAAAGGTGACAACGGGAAAAAAAGACAATTTTTTGAAACTAAGTATCATTAGAAGCTTAATTAGGTAATTAAGTATTATTAAAAAAATTAAGAATAGGTATAGTCACCCAATTAGTGGGTGGCCCACCCGTCGACTCGACGTGGCGTGGATCATTAAGTTTGAAGCCATTGCACTAATTGGGCAGTTACTGAAGCCGGTCGCAATTAGTGACCAACTTAACCGATTGCCCCTAATTGTGACATCGTTAATTTATTTTAATGTGTGATTTGTGTGAGATGAGTAACATCATCACGGTTTAGGGCTATGAAGAGAACTAGGATTTTCACGTATTCATAGAGTTCCGTACTTATCAAAAAAAATCTTAATCCTTCAATTTTTGTTCTTCTAAAAAGTAAAGAGTAATAAACCTATTTTAAAAACAAAGAAAAAAAGTGTAGTTTAAACTTGAAATGGTTCGTGACCGCATCAAGTTGGTAATAGTTTAATGGATGACAATCATATGAAGTTAACAAATTCATTTCAGAAATGGACAAAAAATAAGAAGTTCATCATGACATAACCAAATTTAACGTGTACATGACTATGCTCCCAAGCCCAAATCTGAAGGAGGTGTAGGCAACTAGCCATGTTGGCCCTGTTGGGCCTGTACACGTCGACTCATATAGATGAGCTAGAAGCCCACCCATAGACATCATGCTAAAGGAATCAAGGTCATCCATGAGTGGTAAATACGGTGGACCTCGAACCAAGTATCGGGTAGAAGCGTGTCAGAAATAAAATATAAACCAAGTGACGGAAGAACTCCTCCATGCTCGACGGTGTATGACTCCAGAAAGTTCACACGAGCCACCTCGATTAGCATGCATGCGGGTGCGCCCATCCGAATGTCAACGATCTATGGTGAACGGTCATGATAAGTCACATCACGGTATAGGGTGTCATCCCAACAAATCATCGTAGCAATCGGGCGTGTGTCATCTTCTTCCCTTTCACATATGATAGGTGGCCCAACAACCCGTAGTCCCAGGATCATCACCACATTCTGGAGCATCACAGTCATCTCACCTACAGCAAGGTAGAAGGTATTGGTTTGCGAAGACCATCTCTCAACCAAGGCAGTCAGTAAATGATGATCTAGTCGGATGAAGCGTAGCTAACTAACACAGTGAAGGCCCACCTGCTCTAGCCCATGGATGAATCATTTGCACATGATGGGCCACTCCTTCGATAAGCAAGTGTGATGCGCCTCATGGTGCTCGCAAAAAAAAATAATGTCACTAACCAAATAAAAGGTAAGCGTAGCGCGAAATAAAAATAAAAATCACTCGATTATCGGTGTGTGGCTCGCCCACGTAGAGGCAATGCTAGGATGAACCTCAGCAGGTGTAGGCTCCAATGGTGTGGTGGCCTCCCTAGCATGGCTACGTCATCGACGTCTAGCTGGCGGGTGGTGCTCCTCTGCCATCGTACTATCGAAGCGCAAATATAATAGTGTTAATATTGTAAAATCTAAGTAGAAGCACAAGAAAGAGAAAGATAAGCATTATCTATGTGTAAAATCTAACAACTATAAGTAAAAGGAAAATGTATCGATCATTGTTAATATTATGAGACGATGACAGTAGTGACCTATTTTGCATATGCTACAAGTTCGCTCGCTACCTACATTTTCATCCATTGTGTTTTTGAATCTATTCATACGGTCGGCGACCTTCTGAAATTTAGTTGGTCGCACTAATCCATGCTACAGAGAGATGACCAATCAGAATGATCTGGTAGAGTATGAAATTCATTTATGTATGTTAGCTTATACAATTGTAGAGTGTAGTACTGTGACACACATGTGAGATGGTTCAACCGTCAAAATCTCAATGTAGTAATCACATGTGGGCATGGACAATGATATATGATCGTTCTACCACAATTATAATGATAGAGGCCATTATCTAGCAAATCAACTCTGAATGATCGGTTGGACCTGTCAAAAATCTGCATCTCATGTGGGTTGATATTTCTGATTGAAATGCCTAGCCTCCCTTATCTTTGTAATAGTGGACATCCTTTGAGTATAAATAGACAAGCTGACTTCCTCTTTCTTGAGTAGCAGCGGATAACCGTTTCATGAACAAGGCTACTAAGTTGTAATAGATAGCAGTGATTAAAGCCTAAATCGGTAAACCATGTACCCATTTCAGGACACCATTAAAACACTTAGATGCATTCATCATCATTGTCCCATAATGCATACCACCATCGTGCACAAGGGACCATTTAATAGGGTCACACTCTACAAGCCAATTGTATGCTTCTTCTTTAACATTTTTAATATCTAACATTAAGTTGACGGCGAATATCATCGATATTACGCCATATACATTTTTTGGCATAGAAACTCAACATCACCAATCTCCAACTGACCTTTTAAAATTTTCACACAAATGACGCAAATAATGCGCGCCCATGGAAATATCTCTTTGCATCCATGTAATAGACCAACATGTTTATCAGATATTATACACAAATCACGTCTAGCAGACACTATGGGCAACACATCATGCAAGCACAGCAAGAATCACAACCATGAATCAACATTCTCGAACTTCACAATAGCGAAAGCTAGAGGAAACAAACCATTATTATCGTCGATTCTTACGGCTGTTAATAATATACCACGATACTTTCCCAACAAAAAAGTACCATCTAAGCTCAACACTGGTTGATAGCTACTCCATCCCATTATTGAAGGTCCAAAGGCCTAAAAAAGTCTCTGGAAATGCTGCGTAGTGGTAGATTGAATTATGTAGACTATACTAGGTAAAGTACTATAAACTGATTACATATAAAGACTGAGAGTCCTATAGGACTCTTCCCAGCTGTCGAATATTGCTATTATTTTCTTATGCCTTGCATCCTAAGCTTTCATATACGAAACTTTAATATTGAATTTTGACTCCATTCTACCTATAATCTCTCTAGGCTTCACATCAATCTGTTGCCTGATCACATGTATGATGAAGTACGCTATGAATTTTAAACTACACTGTCGATGACCGGATGCACTTACTGTATTGACACATCTATAATTTTTACCAACTCTTGATATTCTCTAAGCACCCTCTAAGCGTCTGTCTGTATAATAATGCCACTTACGATCTTGTACTATCGTGTTGTACACATACAACCGTATAGTTCTTCTGGTTAGAGGTAATTATTTAGAATTGAACATTATTTACTATGCACCACCCAACAACAAATTGCAGACTCTGTTTACTTGCGAAATGCATACCTTCAACAAGGTCATTTGAAATTTCAATTTTCTATGTTAGGGCAGTTTCATCGGATGGCCCATCAAAGTAAACATTGTTGTCACACTCTCTCGTAGTTTGACACATCCGGATATACTCGTTTGTGGATAACATATGACTCTCACTGTCAATATTGTGAAATGAGTGATTTTTAGCATTATGATTTATATATTCCAAGCACGGTAGCTTCTAACGAGCATCATCATCTAATATCCACTCACTCACTTGAGCCACTACTCATAGTCGATACTCATCTTCAAGCGGCTCACGAGGTATACGGTTCATCCGAACAATAAACAGCATCATCATTGCCACATAACTTATAAGTTGAGTAATAAATTATCATATTAATTATTACAAGTATAATCAGATAAATGTTGACCATATACTACCTGGGAATCAACTCATCAAAGGCGTTGTATCCCTGAGGTGCTTGTGCTGAAATCATGTATGCATTAGCGGTATATCTATTGACCTTACCGATTGGCGATGTGGATGCAATATTAACATCTTCCACTTTGACATACAACAACAACATATGACGGGAAGCTTTGTCAAGTGTAACTTCGCAAACGTCATCGTCAGATATTACAGACGCTATAAATCTACCACCCACTAGATAATGACCTGTTAGAGTGATTGTGTGGCGCTCTAGATCAATGTGCAAGATTCTCATAATTCGTTGCTTCAATTCCAGTAAGGTGCTGTGATGTAGAACCTTAACTAAACGATTTTGACCTCCCATGAATTTTGACGCTCATCGATACTTAGTTGCCTCCATAGAAAAGGATCACGAAATAAATTCTATTCATTCTTGTCAAACAAACTATATAGCTACTTAACACCAATCAATGCCTACGCAAACATACAACTCAAATCCAAACAAAAGTCTAAAAATACTACTCAAATTCCTACCATACATACTTTATTACTTTATAAATTGATAGAAATAGGGATTTACCGTGAGTTTACAAATAACGACGGGGATGTGTGCAAAAATAAGTCGAATCCATCACAGGAAACTTCCCCGAACAAAATGGAGCCGCCGGAATCATCGTCGGAAGCTAATGTTGGCTTCCAAACCCTGCTATATGAGAGAGGAAAGTGTCAAATGCCATAAACATGGCTGTCGACAAGAAAAATAAGTTTATTTCGAATACCTGAGGGAGACGAGAAAATGAAAGGGTTGGAGATATCGCAGTCGGAAGCTCGATGTTGCGAGAACGGGCCGGGGATGTTGCGCACTCAAGCTTCGAGTGCGGAGGAATGGAGGAATCATGCGGAATCGAAGTCGAAACAACCGAGGACCTCACCGTCATTAATAGTGTTTGGGGCCCAATTAGTGGGCGTGGCTTGTCTAAATCCGTCACCCACTAATTTCGGCTTGTAATCTAAAAGGTCGCTAGTGGCGGCGGCTTGGAATGCCACGCATGCGTCGAATCGACATGGCGTGGCCATCAAATTGGCGTATACCTATTCTTAAATTTTTTAATAATACTTAATTACCTAATTAAGCTTCTAACCATACTTAGTTTAAAAAATTGCCAAAAGAAAAAATGAAAGATGGCGTTTGATATTTCCTCTTTATGAAGGAGGTGAGAGGTTGGATGTACTGAACAAGATCTCCATGGGACAAACCAGAAAGGAGGATAAGAGTTTCTAAGATGTTGAGAGAATGTGTGGGGTCGCTAAGGAGGATCTTCGCCTTGAGGAGATGATCTTCTTTCGTTCCATAGAGAAGCGAGAGAGAGAGAGCCATGCAGTTATGTAACTTTTCATGCATGCGGTTTGTTCTTACGGTTGAAGGAGATGGAGGGGTAGAGAGAGGAGCAGCCATGGTTTAGAATGATGGAGCCTGAGGAACGTAAACAACCACGGGAGGAAGCGGTTTGAGGAGATCATTCGAAGGAAAGGAGGGAACGATTGGGAGATTCGAATTAGGCTTAATTTTTAAATTAGGCCAGATTATAAATTTAATTAGCTAATTAGCCATTTAAAAAAATTAAAATAGGCCTAGTCATTTAGTGAGATGGCGGCCTGGCCAGGCATCAAGTCGATCAAGGCGGCCTTGAAATTTTTTTTAAAAAAAAATTAAATAGGCAGTCCACATTTTTTGGCCATATCAGGCTCATTAGGTGTCAGATTTTAGTATACTTGATATTGTTAGAAATATAATGAAAAATTATACAACTTTCATATTGACAACTTTCAACGAATCTCACGGTGGTAGTTTTAAAAGGTGAAGTTTTGTAAAATTAAATATATGTAATGACCTTTTTTTTTTGGCCATAATACAAGGATTATTGAATATATATGATTTTTTGGTAATATCAAACACTCTCATTATAATATAAATATAAATTGATTTTGAATCTTTATGTAATTCCTAGTTGAATCTTTCCTCCTAGCATTTGAATTAATCAAAACAAACAAATAATAAACTACACTGGGATTATACAATCATGAGTACATGAATGACTAAAGATAACAAATAAAAAATAGCCAAGAGTACATGTCATCTACTGTATAAAAAATAGCCAAGAGTACATGAATGACTAAAGATGACCTATCTAACATTTACCCTTCCTGCTAACTGCTAAAACAATGGTACATGCCGTCTACTATATAAAAAATAGCCAAGAGTCACACATTTGCAAAAACTGCGGCTCACCGGGCGAGATTCGTCGAAAGTTATCAACATAAAAGTTGTAGAATTTTTTATTATCTTTTTAACAATACTAAGCACGCCAAAATCCAACACCTGATGTGCATGATATGGCCAAAAAATGAAAGTTGCATCAATATCTTTATTTTTTGCAACTTCAGAAGTCACACATTTGCAAAACTTGCGGGAGATTCGTCAAAAGTTGTCAACATAAAAGTTGTAAAATTTTTTATTATCTTTCTAATGATACCAAGTACGTCAAAATCCGACATCTAATGAGCCTGATATGACTAAAAAATGAGTACTGTCAATTTAATTTTTTTAAAAATATATATTTCGTTGGAGTCGATTAAGCGTGGCACGCCTCTAAGACTAGGCTTATTTTTATTTTTTTTCAAATGGCTAATTATCTAATTTAATTAATAATCAGACTTAATTTGAAAATTCAGCCTGCGAATTATTGGGTGAAATGAATCTCATAGAGCTCATTTTAAGGACAACGAGACCACTTTTGTGAGAAACAAGGCTTAATTTATTTTTTTGGCCAAGATATATGTGAGGCCCCTCTTTTCTTTTTTTCTTTATATATATTACTAAGAGCAATATTTTTTCTTTTTTTTCTTTTTTTCTTTTATGTTATCGGTAATATATATATATATATATATATATATATATATATATATATATATATATATATATATATATATATATATATATATATATATAGTATAAATATATTACACTATTATTATTAATATTTTTTTTCTTTTTTCTTTTTTTATTCCCAAAAAAATGGGATACTATAGAGGGTCAACAAATGCCCCCCAACAAATATGATATGTTGCGCATGTATCATTCTCTAAAGCCACTCCTTGGATAGAGGGCTTTTATTCCCTCTTGAACGGTCGACAACAATATATTCTCAAACAATTCTGAAGAATGACCAACACCCTTCCTATCAAACAATTAATCCCAGTTTCTTTGATTTTATGACACCTGATTTGACCTTATTAACCAAACCAAAGGAAAGCGATTAATGATCTAACTCATATTGAGTTGGATAAGTCATATGGACCATGGACATTGGTCACAAGGAAGAAGGCTAGGCCTCCCAAAGCAGAAAATCGAGCAAGGGGAGTCTTCAAGGAATATGAACAAGCATTCACAAGGGAGGAAGTGATAACAACCATTCTAAAGACCCCAAAGACTCACAAATCATGTCAGACCTCATTGCAAACTCACCATGACAAGGGCAAGGGGAGGCATCCCACACCTCATATACAAACAACTTTTGCGGCTGAAGAAGCCACCACTTTTTTCAAACACAACAAGACTAAGAGTGGACAAAGTGGTGTCTCTAAAGCTCATTTAGAGGGCTGGAGTGGGCGATCAAGCAACACCAAAAGCGGAGAAAGGAATTCCATATGTCTAGGGGAGACCTCCACGTCCACCCATGACTTGTTATAATATGGAATTAGTAAGAAGGCCCGCAATTATCTCCAATTAGAGAACACCATGCTCTCTTCATAGGCCAGAAACCAAAGTGGAGGAAGTCACAAGGAAGGAAATTGATAATATTCGGATCGGGATTTTCTACCAATAGAGAATATCGGAGGTATCCTTGCTCTTTGGAGAAGTGACTTAATCACTTTCTCTCTACAGTGCAAAATGAGCAATGCATTGTTGGCGTGCTACACTTGATAAAGCTATATGGAGTACCATTTGTTATGCTAACAAAGACTATCACACTCTGAGACTTTGGGACACCTTAACTCCTTTCTGAATACCAACACTGTCTTGAGGAGATTTTAAGCATCTATGAGGCGAAAGACAAAAAAGGGGAAAATTTTAAAAGCTCGTGACCAATGAGATGATGGAGTTCCTCACCAATGGGGACTTACATGAGCTGACTTTACGCTCTAGATTCACATGGATACAACAAAGATAAAAATAGTGGATATGCCTTGATGCTTCCTTATCAACTCCATTGCTTAACCTCCTCCCCTTGCACAAACTAAACACCTTCCAAGGATTGCATCGGATCATTGCCCCATTCTTCTCCAAATCAGTTCTAAGGAGGAAATCACAACTGGCTGATGAAGACACGGCTTTCTTATCTATGGCTTGGAAATTAGTGTGGAAAAGTTGGCAAAGCAACTATGAAGGGTCAGGCTGAAAACTTGGAGAAAATGCAGACACTAAGGAACTTAGGGTAAAACAAGCTCAAAGATTTGAGTAAGCAAAGGGACACCCTCAAGAAGAAATTCTCATAGAGGCTGATTCTCTCCAAGGGATGTGAGCAGCAAGAAGAGACCTCACTTCAAAGCAAATGAACTCTACCCTTGCCCGTTTATCTTATTGGTGGCGTGAAGAGCTAAAGCTAGGTGGGTGAAGGGGATGCCAACACACATTACTTTCATCTTGTGGCACGCTGAAGAGGTCCAATAATTAACACCCTCAAACTTGATGATGGCCTTCGGAGGACCCGGTTTAATCAACCAAGCTTTTATGAACTTCTTTCAGCAGTGGAGGGCACATCCTATTACCACCAACAATTGGCCTTCCTTGCAAATCAGCACCATCTCACCTCAGTGCGTGATCTCGGATGAGGATACTAATGAGGTTGAAATATGGGAGGCGGTCAAATCGATGGGAGCTAATATGGTATTGATGGCATCACAACATCCTTTTACAAACACTTTTGGAGGATTATTGGCCAAGATGTTGTGGCGCTATCAAGGAGTTTTTTGTGGCACTATGATTCCTCAATGGAAGGAAACCTTGGTTGTTCTTATACCTAAGTCCTCCAATCGATTGTCCGCAAAATATAGACCCATAAGCCTTTGTAGAACGCTACAAAGTCATAGCAAAGATTTATATAAAAACATTCTACCAAATCTCATCTCAAGAGCGTGCATTTGTGCCTAGATCTATCTCCCACCCCTGGCGGCCCAAGAAATCATGAATAAATTCCAACACTCCACCTCAAAGGAAGGTTTTATGGCAATTAAAATTGACATGGAACAAGCATACGACAAAATGAGTTGGGAAACCTTGCCATCATCCTAAGAGATTTGGATTACCTATAAGTTTTGAATTGGCTCCTCCATGCATTTCCTCTTCCTCTCTCTTGTTAAATGGGCAAGAACCAGTGGATACAAGCGAGTGGCGACTTAGACAAGGGTGCGTTATCTCCTATCTTTTATCCTTTGCTGAACGCTCTCTTTGCCATCAAGCAATATGGTGAATTTTGTACTATTGCCAACAGGGAACACGATATCACACCTTCTCTATGCAGATGACATTTTATTAATATAAAGCTTCCATGGCTCGCAAAAGGTGTCCTCCATATTCAAAATTATTTCTGGGCCTGATATCTGCAACCAAAACCGTCATAGTTTTAAAAAAGCCACACATAGATGGAAGGCCAAGAATCACCGGGCTCAGCCGAAGAGTGGAGGAGCTTGATTACTTGGGCATCAAGCTTGCCATGAGGAAGTTAAAGCGCAGATTTTCATCAACTCCTCCAAAAGGCTAGAGACAAAATCAGCTCTTGGGAGTTAGACACCTTTCAATGGGAGACCACACTCATAAGGACATCCTGCTGCATCTCTATGTACCAAACAACCCACAAGTAATTCCCAAGGGAATTAGAGGATGAAAAGCTTATAGAACTTCCTTTGGCAAGGAAACAACAACCATCATTGCATACACACTATGTTGCTTGGAACAAAATCTGCATGCCAACCAACAAAGGAGGCCTTGGACTACACATGGGCTGGAATGGACCCAGGGCTAGAATGGCTTGGGAATTCCTCTCTAAACCCACCAAGCCTCCACAAGTGTTTGATCGAGAAATGGGTTGGACCCATGGCATAGGAACCCAAGCGAGACTCCAATTGCTGGAAAATTATTGAATGGTGCTTCCACCTTGAACAGAATTTAAAATGGAGAATTTGCAATGGCAAAGAGGTGGACTTTCTAAACTCCATTTGGATATCCGACCTACTGTCCAAATGGCCGACATTTCTCAACATGGAGTGCATGGAGGAATGGAAGGTGGAAGAGTGATTGCTGGCAAAGAAAACGAAAATCTGCATCCTTTTGGAATGGAGCTTCTGAACTCATCTCCAACATTTCTATTGAGAAACATCAACATGACATCCCAAGCTCATCAAGGCACTTATGGGGACAACTCTCACATCCATTTTATACAAAATCTGCTTGCTGAAATTTGATTATTTTCCATGCAGAATTTGAAACTCCCACCAAGCTTCGGTGGCTCATCAACGACTCCTTGCCAAACAACACGCTCGGAGGTTTAACTCACACCACCCTTTGCCCTTGGGGTGTAATCAAGATGAGACACTGAACACATTGCTGTCCAATGCTGTCACACAACATTATCCATTTTGGCAACATGGGGCATTCAATCCCAATTTTAATTTGCAAGATTTACTCCAAGCTCTCACTAATGCCTTGTGACAACTTATGTTAGGCTAGAATGTATTGTGCAATTGTGTACCGGTGTGGATAAGTCGCGCAGACTCAGTTATAGCCATGGTACCAAGACTATTCGACGATACCAAGCTCTATCACATTCTTCCTCTTATCCTATCCGAAGCAATGGGACATCACCTTATGGGGTGATCAAACTAAATTTGTGGTGTCCTCCCCTCCGGAAGGATCAAACGTGGATGGCTCACTCCTTCCCAATGGGGTGGCGGTATTGATGGTGCTAAGGGATGCAAATGGCAACTTCCTCAAAGCCATGGGTCATTGTTTTCGACATTGGGGGACACATCTGTTCGAGGCTATGCTCTACACTAGCAAAATTATTGAACCGTGGATGGTGAATACAAGGGCATTATCATTGAAGGAGATAATAAAGGTGTGGTGGATCACCTCAAACTTTCTCTTAACAATGAAATATGCGAGCGACTTCGATGCTCGACATTGACTTTCAAGAACTTCCAGGGTTATTTTTGTATACACAAATAGATCTAACACTCTTGCGGACTTTTGTGAGATATAGCTACTAGATTTTGTATGGCATAGTCTAGATAATCACACTATTCCTCCACGCTTTTTGCTCTTTTGGAGGAGGATAGGAAATATCTTTGTTAGTAGCTAGTTTTTTGCTTTCTTTAGCGTTTTTCTACATTATGTCTTTTTTTATTATCAATGCAAATGCATCTTTTCAGCAACAAATATGATATGTGCATGACGCGAATCGTATTTGTTGCAAGCTAATTTACGTCTCCTTAGTGTAGCTTTTTATTCTCTCTTTGTTTATGTGTTGTCATACTTTCACCAGAATTCTTATATGCGTTTCCACTAATCATTTAACAGGAGGATGTTTGTTTCGAGGAGATCAGACGACTTGTCTCCCAGTGAGCCTAGTGAAGAGGCTATTTGGCTGGAGATTAATAGACATGATCCTCACAAAGATGTTGATATCAGGGATAGAATCCCTCATGTTAAGAGTATGTGATTTTATAGGGTTTCTTTGCGTTCCCCACTTCGTTATGCTTGGACTCTTACTCAGGATCCATGATTGGGTGGCTACAATTAAGTTGAAATTAGGGGACTACAATCCTATGGATAGTACAGTAGCTCAGGTCAATTCCAGATATTGTGATATTTTACAACCTCGCCAGAATTCGAGCGAGATAGTCTAGACTTAGAGCCACATATAGTGAGCACGTTAGACTTGCTTCGATATTCATCCATTGGCAAGATCCCTAATCATCCTCTTGGATATGTCACATGGGCTAGGTACATCTTGCGGGCTCATAGAGACACCTTACGGATAGCTGGTATTTATGAGGCAGTGTATGTCTCTATATTTGATTTTAGTGGCATTCCTCCTATTTTTTGGGCTTACGGAGTTGCAAAGTTTTGGGACAGTAGCCGCAACACAAGTTGGATAGGCTCAGAGGAGTTGGCAATCACACTTTGGGACTTCACTGTCAAGACTCCCTGTTTGGTTACTACTCATGAGTGTGTTCCTAACGAGTTATTTCTAGAGCATGCGATGATCGACGAGGTAGGTTAGCCATGTCACTAGCTTATATTGATCTTTTGAGCCACTACCACCAGACTTTCAGAGCTTCGGGGTATTATAGGCATTCACGTGCTACACTTATCGTGACTATATGGATTCAGAGTTTCTTATAGGAGCACACTTTGTCTGAGGAGTCTGTATTGCTACATGATCCTTTTGGATTGGGAGTATCAGATGTCAATAGTTTGTCTGAGGATACTGTAGAGCCTTCTTTAATAGTTGGGTACTTTTCTCATATCTGAGAATTTGGCGAGTTACTCTTGATCATATTTACTAGCTCATCTTTATGCTGATAATAGATAGTCAGTATGCAGTGTTATTAGCGTAATGATTTCATGAGGTGAGCAAATTTTATTAGCTCCAACAGTACTAGCTAGAGTTTACAGAGTTCTTGGGGTGATTTATGAGGCAGATTCATTGGGTAGCTGTGATGTTACATTGCCTTAGCATTACTTATATGCTTGGATTCACCTTCATATACATGGAGCCTATGCATTTTTCGAGTACCCAACATACTTTTCAGAGCGAGGATATACCAATTGTTATTTATTCGTCATCTATCTTTGAGAAGAATGGATCGTCTATTCTTCTTTGCGGCTCACGTGGGGTCGATTCTTTCTAGTTTCAGATCATTGGTTTGCCACGACTTGATGAGACATCTTATCAATGGCTTTGATGAGTGGTAAGTCTCACTACTTTGTAGTCGATGAACATTGAGTGGAGTACTTTTCATACATCCATTGTGTTATAGGTTTTTTCAATTATCATTGAGGGCTACTTGTCGTGTTGCACGCTTGGATTTTTCAATGTATAGCTCATGGCGGCCATTATTCATCCTAGGGATAGTAGATGTCGAAGACTAGAGGCTCTCTTGAAACATGCTATTATGCTGCTTCTATAGTTTGGCAACATTTACTGAGACTTGGTACTGGCTCTCATTTTCGGATAGCTCCTCGACAGACCCACACAGGGGTTAGTTATACTCACCTCACTTGGGTACATTGTCTTTTGGTCCTTTCTTAGAGCGTGGTGCAAAGAGATATGAGCGCAGAGTGAGGTCTTTGGGAGTTCCTCGAGATCAGAGGACCCATCATCGATTACCATTGGCAGGAGATAGCAGCACTAGAGGTATGATCACTATCTTTCTTTCCTTCCATACTTCTCTCATCTTCTTCATTGCATTGTTAAAATATATTCAGTATATATGATGTTTTGATGTGATTCATGATAGATGTGCCAGTTGATGAGGAGGTTAGGGCTGAGGAGACAACTCCTCACTAGTAGTGAGCCTCCTTGGCCGCCCGCCATCGTGATTCGCGACTCATGAGGCTTTTCTCTCTCGAGACAATCAAGCCCTATTCAATGCCAAGGGACGAGGGATACAATTTATATTAAAATTTTAATAAAAAATTTATTATTAAAATTAATTATTTTTTATTATATGATATTAAAATTAAAATTAATATAAATATATTTTTATTTTAATTTAGTTAATATTTAGAAAATTTTTTAGAACTCTTAAACAATTTTCCTAAAACTATTCAACAAGTTTATTCGAAAGTTTGTTCTTGAACATTACATGATATACTATTCACCGTCATGTCAATCAAGTTATGGGTTCTCAAATTATTTAGCGATCGAGTATTTATAAAATTAATTAATCAAACGATCATGAATGATCTCTTATCGAGCCAAGCTTTGAGTAGCTTGTCGAAGCTCGGTTCATTTGCAACCCTAATGCCTAGGAGAGAGATACAAATAAAAAAGAAAAAAAAAAAATAAATAAATAATGACATAAAAGATCAATTATTTATGTCTATTTTCTACATATTAATTATGAATTAATATATATTATTATATATTGATATATATATATATATATATATATATATATATATATATATATATATATATATATATATATTATTAATATATAATAATTCGTAACAGAATACTAATTAGAAAAACATGACATAATACTTCTTCAGACAGAATGAATTCTGTTGTCCATTTCCGTAGCGAAACATGAATGGCTGCGAAACTGCTTTCTACTGAACCAAACTCACGGTGGACAAGAGAGTGAGACGTGAATTTGCTGTTTCGCAAATTTAGCCTTTTCACACCTTATCATTATATAAATAATAACCCGTTAAGCTTCCTCACCCTTCACTTCTCTCAACACAAGCTTCTTTTCTCACCTATCATCGAAGGAAAGTATACTGGAAAATTCGTCCGTTGTGAGACGAAAGTGAACCAAGTGGCAAAGGCTTCCGTTTTCATCGGCGGCGACGGCAGATGTAGTGATGTTTTCATCGACCTCCACTGAGTTCTCTCTGATCTCAACTGAGGAGGAAAAAGACGCGGCTAATAGCCTTGTACTTTTTGCCCGAGGTGGTCATAAGCCAAGAGGCCCAAAACCCAAAGCAACAGAGGAAGGAACCACCGCCACGAAATTTACGAACCGGCAATTCGCAGAGGCTGCGACCACCACCAGCGTCAAAGCTGGATCAGACGTCCATGAATGCAAGACTTGCAACAAACGTTTTCCTTCCTTTAAGGCACTCTGCGGGCATCGCGCCAGCCATAAGAAAATCAAGCTTTCGATCCCTTCGGCGTCGGCAGATGAAACGAAGGCGGCGGTGATTAGCGAGGATTCGATTCAGCTAAGCCTGAACTCATTCTCTTCGAAAGTCCGACAAAGGCAAGAATCCACGAGTATTTGATATGCGGCGACAAGTTCAATTCCGGTCAGGCTCTCGGCGGGCACATGCGGCGGCACCGCCCTTCGCATCCACAGGAGCCGACGAGGAAGGAGAGGAATTCGAACGGATATTCTCTGGATCTCAATCTCCCACCTCCCTGTGATGATGACGACGATATCGCCAAGTCGTCTTCCTACGTTTTGCCGACAAAGACGCTGCCTTTCTTTTTGGCAGCAAAACAGCGACTCTCGTGGTGTTGACATCTTCACTAGTTAATTGCCATTACTGATCAGATTCCAACTGAAATATGTCACGTTAATTTCTTTCTTCTCATTGGTTTTTACTTTTATTTTTATTATTTTTTAATTTTATTCAACCTCAGTTTCCTCTAGACATAACTGACCTCTGTGAATTATATGAAGCTTTTCATCATTGTTTAATGATTTTTTTAAAAAATTTTGATTAATTTAGTTTGATCCATCGTTTCTCCTATGAAAGGCGCTTTCAACTGAGTGCATCTGCATTATCAGAATTGTGACTTTTTCATTAAATATACTCCAATAAATAAATAAATCATCGATTGCATTGAATTTTTTGAGGTTTTTTTTCTTTTACAATGATTTGAAAAAATTTATCTTTAAATAAATAAATATTTTATATTTTTAATGAGTCGTATATAACTTTTGAAGTTTTTTTCAAAAGTATTATTTTGATTTTTTTTGAAAAACTATTTAAAATATTAAGGCTCAATGTTGTTTACAATAGTCATAAAAAATTAGTAAATAACAATTTTTATGATATTTTTCTACTAATTATATTTAAATACCTTAACATTTTACTAACTTATTGTACTTTTTTAAACAAATATTTTTATTATTTTTAAATTTATTCACAAATTGAAATCACAAAATTTCATGAATGTGTATTAAATTTTTTTTTAAATCATTCTAATCAAATTGTTTAACATCAACCCGAAAATCTACAAAATGAGAAATTCTTTGTAATATAAATATGAATTAAGTTTAAAATCTTCTTCTTCATAAATGATATGCCACTGAAAATTTTACGAGTTGAAGCGCGAATCTTGATGTTAAAAGCAAATTGATCCGGTAGAAAAATTGAGACTTAAAATATCATTGGAAAGTTTGAGATATCGTCTCTAAATAGCCCTCAAACATGGAGTGCTTATAGTCAAATCGAGCATCTCGGCAGGGATCTAACAAGCTCAAGATCTTAAAATTCCGACTTCATTTGAGCATTCAAATATTTAAAATACATCAAATGATCAAAGGGATCATTTTGAGCCGTCCGATGAAGTGGAGTGGTACGGGTTTTGTATGTATTTACAGAGACGCCACCTCTCCAATCTATAAATAGACTCTCATTCCTCATATGAAGGGGGCCAAAGCAAGAGAGAGGAGAGAGCTCTAAAGCTTGAAGATCCTCTAAGTACACGTCAGAGACGGCAACCACCGACCGCCGCTGATCCTCGTAGTCGCCAAATCTCTCATGGTCTCCATCATGACGATCTTCATCATTATCGTTGTTTTGTTCACCATCATTTGTTAACCTACGGCGCTACATAGGCTTGTTCCTTTCTCATATACAATTAATCCCATTATTGAGAAGATTTTGTACTAAAACAGATACATAGTGGATGATTTTCGGGGATGATTTTCCTCTTTTCGAGATTTTCTACGTTAAAATTCTGGAGTTTTCTTGTTCACTCTTTAAATACCTGTGTGTATGTTGGATTTCATAATAAGGCTAAGACGTAAACTTTCACTCTATCACAACTGGTTTTCTAGCACGCAACAATAAAAATTCCTGAAATGTCTATAAACAGGATTAGGTATAATTTGAAAAATGAATCAAAATATTTCACCGTTAATGGAGCAATCAATATAAATATAAATTAAGTTTAAAATCTTCATCTTCATAAAAATCTTCACCTTAACTTGTTTCTTTCCTCCCTCTTGTGCTCGACTCACCTCCACCGTTTCGATGCATCTCTTAATGATAATTGCCCTTCTCTATTTTGCCATAGACCAATTTTTGTATTAAGCAGATTCCTCAAACCAGTCAACGATTCCGCTGCCTCGGGGTTGGTGTGCGAAGACTTCACCGGAGATTTCATCGGCGATCGGCAAAATGAGAAGCTCAGCTGTGCCCATAGCCACTCGTCGATACATCCTGCGTGGAAGCCAAGATGACAATCGCAAGATGCGAACTTTCTGGACTTCTTCAAGAGAGGAAAGACAGACGGAACACTCGTTCGCGAACCCTTTCATCCCTGCTATAACATACCATCGGAATTGATCTGAGAACGTCCTTCGGATCTTACGCGGTAAATTGATTCTGGGAGGGCCGGAATCTTAGGAGGTAGTAAAGGCTCAACATCGTTAGACAAACTCCAGCAAAAATTCTGGCGGTGATGAGGAGAGGAGCCAGGACCATGTTCGTCGGCACCGGAGCTGGACCTCCACTTCTCTAATTTCGATTTTGAAGAATTTATAGATAAGTGGACGGATGCCGGTGATTAACACAAGTTTGCGAATGGTTATTTTTTTGTCTACATGTTATGACTTTATCTTTATTTATTTATTTTATATATTCAAATAATTTAAGTTCACCATAAATCATTTTTTAAAAAATATAAGCCTATTTTTAAAACATAATTGCTACCTAATTTATTTATTTTATTTATTCTGATACTTATCATTCTTATTTTTTATCGCATTCAACTTAAATATTAATATCTTTCTTACAAGGCAATATTATAAATTATGCAACATCACTCATTTAACTTCAATTTTATAAAATATATTTATCTTTTGTTGGAAAGTACCTAGTTAAGATAATTATAACTATTTATAAAAAAATAAATGTAACTTATTATGAGAAAATAATTTTTTAGACTTATTGAAGAAATCATAAAATTCTTTTATTTTTAAAAAATAATAATAAATTTATTATAATTGTTACATTCTAATAAATTTTATTATTAAAAAAATAGAGCAATAGCTATGTATCATCTAAAAATTAAATAGTGAAAAAGCAGCTCAAATAGTGCCTAAAAGTCTATTTGAGATCATTTTTATTTTATTTTTTTAAAAAAATATTTAATGTGTTTTTATGTTTTTTAAATAATTTTAAAGAAATAAATCAAGTTATCAATTAACAAACTTAAAATAATTTTTAAATATTTTAATTAATTTTTTTAAAAATATTATCTTCATCAAACATCACTATCATCTGCATTAATGTTAGTAATCATCATCATTATTTATGGATCAATATCATAATTATCTAATTTATCTTTAATATGCCCAATCAAGATCATCATTATCATCACATAAAAATAAAATAAGCATATTTTTAGGATGTCAAATATATTTATATTTAATATTAAAATATAAATAACATAAATAAAAAATAAAAGTTAGCCAAAATAACCCCTCATTCTTTTATTTTAACAATTCAATTCAAACCTCAAAAATAATATATATTTTTAATAATAAATTCAAATTATCTAAATCCATCGCACGTATCTCACAAAAAATTAAAATCTAACTATAATTCCATGCCTCGTTTAATCACTTATATTGTCAATTAATTAATTAATTAGAATGTCAACATGTGGTCTGATTTATTTTATTTTATTTTTTTAAAAAAAGGTCTCTATAAGGCAGTTGCTCAAGGCAAGAACAAGTCCTCAGGCATGATGCTGCCAATACAAAAGAAAAAAAAAATTAACATAACACAATTCTCCCAAATATATATATATATATATATATATATTAGTGCAAAATATTATCGTAGTCATCCACCTTTGTTCTCCAAAGAAGAGTCTTTCCTTCTGAGGAAGATGTAGTGACTCCAGAATCCTATACAGCCGGAGTAGCACCCTCCACCGTGATGATGATGATGGTGATGACTGCGAGTAATGGGCTACTGCTACTACTATTGTTGTCATCTCTTAAGCTGCTCCCTCATATTGTAAGCGTCCTTGATTCCCAATCATAGATCTTGTAGCCAAGGGTGGAAGCGTAACGATTGAAAGCAGCACGATTGTTGCGGCATTCATCAGCTTGGTTGTGAGACCAAGGTTGTTCTGATGATACCATATGACAAAGAACTGGATATCGGGATCTCGAAGTCTGAAGCGGAGGCAATAGAAATGAACAAGTCCAACAGAGCGATACAAATGAAAAAGAAAAAAATAAAGCCTCATAAAAGATCAATTATTTTTGGATTTAGAGAAAGTTTGGTTACGATGTGATATAGAAGTTTCTCACAATCAGTTTGGTTTCATGCCAGGTAGATCTACTATGGATGTTATACATTTGTTAAGAGGTTTGATGGAGAAGCATAGAGAAAGTAAGAAGGATCTACATTTGATATTTATGGATTTAGAGAAAGCTTATGATAAAGTCTCAAGAGATGTTCTTTGGAGAGTTCTAGAAAAGAAAGGAATTAATATTAGTTATATTCAAGTCATTAAGGATATGTATACTAGAGCTATTACTTGTGTCCAAACACAAGGAAGATTGACAAAATATTTTCCTATTTTAGTTGGATTACATCAAGGATCAACATTATGCCCTTATCTTTTTTTTTTTTACTTTAATTATTGATGTTCTTACGAGGCATTTACTAGAAGATGTACCTTGGTGTATGCTTTTTGCTGATGACATTCTTCTTGTTGATAAGACTAGAGAGGGAGTCCAACAGAAACTTGAATCATTGAGGTCAACCTTAGAGTCTAAAGGTTTTCATTTAAGTAGATTTAAAACTGAATATATGGAGTGTAATTTTAGTTGTAGAAGTTTTAGTGATAGTGTTGTGACTTTAGGTGATCAAGTCATTAATAAGAGTGGCGATTGATATTTAGGCTCTATTGTTCAAAATGATGGTGAAATAGATGGAGATGTTATTAGTAGAATTCAAGTTGGATGGTTGAAGTGGAGGAATGCATCGGCCTATTATGTGATAGAAAAGTTCCACTTAAACTTAAGGAAAATTTTATAAGATGGTGGTAAGACCGCAATGACTTATGTGCAGAATGTTGGCCAATAAAGAGAAGCATAAGACTAAGTTAAGTGTTACAAAGATGAGGATGCTCGTGGATGAGTGGCTTTACTCTTAGAGATAGAATGCAAAATGAGTATGTTTGGGAAAAAGTTGGAGTAGCTCGAGTGGTAGATAAGATTAGGGAGAGTCACCTTAGATGGTTTGGCCACATAAAGCGTCGGTCGTCTGATGACCCGATTAGGAGAGTAGATGCATTAGATTTGCCTTATGTTAAGAAAGGTAGAGTAGACTAAAAGACTTGGTTAAGATGTATAAAAATGATCTTAGTATACTTGAATTAAGAGGTTTGGTTGCATTTAGAATCTGATGTAAAAGAAAATACGATTAATAAAGTGAATACTGATTGAATTCGAATACTTTACAGTTGTTTGGTTCTATGTAAAGTAAATACATGTAAACTATATTTTCTGTTTGGTTGAGCATATGTAAAGTAAAGTAAATACATGTATTGTGAATACTCTTGTATATTTAGAAATTAGTGAAATTTTTTCATTAATTGAAATATTAAATTAATAAATTAATTATATATTAAAATATAAATATTTTATAAATAAAAATTTATTACTTAGTTAAAAAAATATTATAATATATTTATTTTAAAAAGTGGAAAACCGAACAATATGATAGACCTCTATATAACTTGAACTGATAAATAAATTTATTTTAATGATATCTATTATTTATTTTAAAATATTTTTTATTTTTCTTTCATAGGAAGCTATATATATATATATATATATATATATATATATATATATATATATATATATATATATATATATATATATATATATATATATATATATAATCTTTTAGGTCAAATAATGACCTAAAATTCTGAAATTCATAAGATGAGAGCAAAACAAGAGTACATGTATATCGCACAAAGTATGACAAAAATCAAAGCAAAAATATGAATAATGAACTCTGTATTTGAAAAATCAACTAACAGAACTCCAAATTCACAAAAATTAATACTCAAAAATTGTTATTAAAAATTCTTAAAGATAACAATTTCAGAGAGCTCTAAACTTGGTTCATTCGATGCCCAGAGTGTATGAAGAGCTCGTTGGGTGCTTGTTGTCAGTAATCTAGAAATGGCAAGATTTGTTGCACAAAAGAATGAGGAACCTCGAAGGAAACTACATGTTCTTATCGAATATCTATGCTGCAGGTAGGGAAGACGTAAGAGCTTTGAAAAAAGAAATCAACGAGAGGGATTGCAAAGACTAGGAACTAGCTAGATGACTATCAAATCAAATCCATTCCTTTACCGCAGAAATAAATTACTTACTAAAAATGATGTTATTTATGAAAACTGAAAGGATTATTCGATGATTTGATAAGAAACGATGATTTTCGATTCGTGACATGTCTTGCATAATTAAGAGGATGATTAACCATAGCGTAAAAACAAAATATTTGAAAAATGGTTGCACCATTTATATGTCTTTCAAGTCATCCTTCACGCTCATAAATAAGTTAATTTGGCATCAAAGATTTGTTCATACACGGAAATCCACAATGTCGAGGATTTCAAAGCAACCTGATCTCCACATGATGAGCAAAAAAGAAATGAAGTAATACCACATTTTGCATAAAAAAAAAAACAATGCAATCACTTTAACAACACCGATACCAGAAGTGGATTAAGGAGAAAATTACCATTAATTGAAGATATCACAAGAGGATAAGATGTAAAGCCGGAGTAACATTGTCATTACAAGGTAGATTGGAGTGAAATGATCAGTAGAAATTTTCTAACAACATATCATATACATGCTTCAACATTTCCATGGGAAACATAGAGATATTCCATGAAAGGCATCTGACCAAGAGATTACAGAGCTCACATCATTTTCTAACCTCGTATCATATACATTATTAGAATTATTTGTATGGCTTTGAATAAGAAAATGTTTTTACAGTTGTTTGGCAATCTTAAAAGTACGTCATAGTAAGTAAAAAAGAAAGAAGGAATTCAATTTCATAAAATAGCATAGATTCGCACAAAGCATTATGGTCATTGCAAGAGCAATTACAAGTCTTCTTCAACATCAACAAAGAACACCTAAAGCAAAACCTGAAATCAAGTTTCATTATTATTGTTTCTACAAGACACTCTTCCTACGGTTCTTACTCAAAACTGAGCAGTTCCAAACCTTCCTAATTTCCTTCGCTTGAAGAGCAGCCGTTAAATCTGGATTCCAAAAGTTTGCTCGCTTGTTTGGTGATCCCAAAAGACTCTCTTCTGGATGCTATAGCATAATTTGTTCAGATGTTGTGCCTGCACCACTTGAGAAAATTTGATTTTGTTGTGATGGAGAAGGAAAATTGGGAAACCTGGATTGAATCTGCTTGTAAGGGAGAAGGGAGACTGGGAATCTTGGATTTCCACAAGGTTTGCTGCAAGTGCTAGGGTATTTGAAGCTGCTAATGCATTTCCCTTGTCTTCTGGAGTCACTTGCGAGCTAATGTAGCCACTGATCTCCTCCTTGGTATTATCCTTAGCTGAGATGGTTTTGTGGTAACTGGGCATGGTTCATATGATGCTTCAGACAATTGTGCTAATGTTTCTAGTTCGGTAGCACATGAGGCCCTTCTCTTATTTTTTGATATATTGAAAACAACTGGGGACAATGAGATCCTTCTAGCTCTTCCAAGAGGCTTGGTTGTAAAACCTTGGGTGACGTCTTTGATTGTTGAGTGAGCATTCTCCATATTTTCAAGACCTGTTTTTACTATTTTATGAGGAGGAGCCAATGGAGGTAGTCGATTTGTGATTCTGGCAAGTGGCGGCATTTGCTTGAATGATGGTTGAAAAGATCTAGACGTCTCATTTGCAAAGGTGAGCTGACTTCGGGCTTTCTTCTCTTCAACTAGCTGGTTTTCCAAGTCCTTGATCTTCATAACATGAAATGATTTTCCAAGGAAAAAGATGGTCAAGGATATTAAAATGTCCGATCTTGTGTAGAAAGAAATGTTTAAAGTAGAACTAAACCATACACAGCACTCAACATGAATGCTTAATGAATGGAGAGGTAGGATGCATTAAAATGAAGTAGCGAATTAAAGCTAATGATCATTCTTTGGGCCAGGAGGATATATTTGGGATCTTTCGGGTTCAATCAATCTTGCTCAACGGTTGAGCATTATTCGATCTGAATCTTCAACGAAAATAAGGTACTCATAAATGTTAGGATAATGATAAAACTTAAAGAAAAAATTAAGCGAAGATATAAGAATGATTATACCAAAGATTAAAACTCATACATGAGTTTATAAGGCATAGTGATATTCACTTCCACAACGCACAAAGATCAAATACTTACAATACTTCAAGAGAGATACATGATAAGATTATACTTCATATTAATAAAAAAAAAGATATGCCACTTTATTTGTATTTTTAACTACTAAGAAAGAATAAAATTGCCTATTGATAAGAACTAAATGTGGAGAATAAAGAGTTGAAGATGCTTCTTCTCTTCTTTTCTTTATGAAGAGAAGTTCTTCCTTTCTTCTTATCTCTATTTCCTCCTCCTTTCACTTTATTGGTGTAAGAAAACCTATATAAAAATATTTTAAAACTTAGAGTGCATAAGAATCTAAACCTGATATTAAAGTAATAACCCAAAGGAAGGAATTATCACAAGCTTTTATGATATCCTTGCAAATCCTAAACAATTGTTCTAAGAAGAAGAAGAAGAAGAAGAAGAAGAAGAAGAAGAAGAGCAACAACAACAACAACAGTGATATATGAAGAAAAGAATTCACATGGCACACAAGCATCAAAATCTCAAAATATACCTTTAAATGGAATCTAATCTACTAAATCCTTGAAAATAATTTAAAAAAAACAATTTTGTAGAGATAACAGCACCAAGTGAGTCAAAGAGCATCCAATATATGATAGAAGGAAGTAGTGAAAGCGGACCAACATACATGAACATCACGAGATCCATCGAATTTTGATTCTTGAAGAACATTTTTCTAACAAGACGCCTCCCAAACCCATCACCGGATAAAAAAATTTCTACTTTTATCCTCACTTCAGGACTAAACCAAATAAGCTATGCTAAACAAGTTGAAACATCCAGCTCGCTCTGTTTCTTCTCCTTTAGTACAACGGACATAAATAAAAAAACTCTCGATAGAATTCCTCCAAACAACCACATTCCATACTATATAAACTATTCCCATGATTTGAAAAACATGAGCTTGTTAATATCGAAGGAAGTGAAGGATATCTTTAGCGAAAGCCATGTCCCAGTTATAGTCGAGGATCTTTAGGGAGCCGGCATTCTTAAAGTCACTATAAGTGAGGAAAAATTATGAAGGAGGATTTTCTCGTGTTTTTTTTCTAATTTCTATGTGAAATGTTTAATGATCCCATAAGTAGGAGAATTTTCTCTCACATTAGTAAGTGGAAAGATAGTCTAATGAATAATGAAGTTCGAGAATGTATTGTTTGGTTCAAAATTAATATGCATATCACAGGATACAAATGCGTAAATGGAGCTTCAGATAGAGGAACTAAATCTCACAATATATGAATTATTATGTTATTTGTAACATGGAAAAAAATTCATTTTACCGCGAGAAGCGACAGGGGCGGAGGCGGGGTGAAAGCAGAGCGAGGCGAGAGAGTGAGAAGATCGATCGGACCATCTGACGAAGTCGATCGAGTGGGAGGAGAGAGGAACAATGTTGCCGACTTGTGTAAGAGTCGAAGGCAAGGCCTTGGAGACCGAGAAAGCGCAAATGCAAAACCTCTTGATGGTTGTACCTCTCTCCGGTATTCACCTTCCTTGATAATATTCCATTTACAGAAGGAGGAGAATGAGAAATAAATAAGGTTTGGCTCTCAATCAACTCCGGATATTCTCTGAAGGAAGTGGAAAAGGGAGGAAAAGGGATGTACCTGGGTTCTCGCTAATTGTAATGGTGCGATCTCACCGTCACAAGGTTTGAGGCTGTGCTTTGTTCTCTCTCCACCGGTGGCGGGTATAAAGGTGGGTATCACGAAAGATTATAGCGGAGCGAGGAGTTCAACGCGATCGTTAGTGACTTACGGTTCGATTTGGGGTATTCTATTTACAAAAAACTCTGAAAGGAATTTGAAATGCCATAAAATTTTACACGGTAATTAAATTACCTCAACCCAAACACGGAAAAAAAGAAATGCGTGTATTTAGATTACATTACACGCTAATTACATGGAACCAAACAGCCCCTAAATGAGAATTTGACATATAATAGGACACAATGGAGATGAAGGATTCATGTAGCCAACCCCACCTAGTAGGATTTAGGCTTCTTCTTATTGTTGTTGTTGTATAAAACATCGATTATTTATATCTATTTTTACATATTTATTATTGTGTGCAGAAAAATTTGGATGAGTAGAATAAGAATTTAATATCTTAGCGTTGCACAAAAGTTCTACACACACAATAAAAGAGTTTGAGACCTCAGGATTTTTACGTGGAAAACCCAAGAAGGGAAAAACCATGAGGTATAGCCCGCTTAGAAATAATTTCACTATATCAGCTTTTATTACAATTATTATCCTTTATCCAAAATTGGAGAAGAATTGCTTACAAGAATAAGTTTTGTGACAAGCTTCACTTGATTTGCGATGAAGGCCTTGCTTGAGATGATAGTCTGATGATTTGAAAAAAATTATCGAAAGATGGTTGGGTGGCGGTTAGTAGTAGCTGGCGATGGTGAACAATCAGCACCTCGGCGGTGGCAGTACGCGGTGATGGTAAGCGATGGCGGCCGGTGACCGATGTAACGATCGATTGGTGGTGACCAATCATGGTGGCCGGCAATGATTCGGCGGTGGTCAAGTGGTGGTGATCAATGGCGGCAGTTGGCGGTGGCCGATGGTGGCGACCAGTGCTGGTCGGGGATAACCAGCGGTGGTGGCCTAAGGCAGCAGCTGGCGGTGGTTGGTGATGATCCGATGACTGTCGGTCAGTGGCCCGATTATGCTTTAAGATTCTTTGAGTCCGAGAGTTCTCTGCTTTCTTTAGCTTATGTACCCTCATGTTAAGAATGAGGGGATATTTATAGATTATGGGACTAACATTTATATAAATACAGGCAAAATTCAAACCACTCCATCGGATGGCTCAAAATAATTCATTCAATCATCTAAAGCATTTTAATATTTGAATGCTCAAATGAAGTTAGAATTAAGAGATCTTAAGCTTGTTAGATCTGGCTCGTCAAGACTCTCGATTTTACTATAAACATTATATATTTAGGAGCTATTTAGAGATCTGAGTGATATCTCAAAGTTTTCAATTATATCTGAAGTGCTTTATCTGGGTTGGTCTTGACTCAGAATCAGATTGCTATCCATATCAAGATTCGTACATCAACTAAAAGTATTTTCAGTGACATATCAGTTGCCCCCTATTTTTGGATGATATCATCTCTATCATCCGAAAATACTGGTCAAGTCGACGAATAATTTTCTAATAATTGATTATAATTTTAAGAAAATTATTCAGCTAATAACTTTCTTTATGTTAATGAAATTTGCAAGTTCATTAACCTTTGAGTTAGATATAGTTTGAGAGAATAGATCTTCATAGGTGCACAAGATTATGATCATAGAAGTGGGCACAAGAGACCAATCACATGGGTGCATGAGGCCACGAATGCATGCTTGTGGTAATGAGGTTATGGGCAACTTAATATAGGTGCACACATGGGAACATATAAGGATGCTAGCGATCCGAGCCGCGCTGGCCATAGGAACGGTGTTACAAGAGGCCATGGAGGACCCATCGAGTGCAGGTCGTGAGTGTGGGGCCATGGGCTTGTGGGCGCCGATAAGGCACATGGGGAGCATCAGTGCTCTCCTGCCAGAGCACCAGGTCATCATGCAGAGGTGTTGGGCTATGTGAGCACGTGAGCACGTAGTCATGAATTACAAGCGCCCATACGTGTAATTATGACATAACACCTGCTCAAATAATTTTTAATTTTATTTTATATTTTTTCTAATTTTTTTATTATTTTCTTCATTTTTTTTCACTTTACTAAAGGAAGAATATATTTGAGGTAGAAATTTCAAAATCTATCTAAATATTTCCAAATATCTTTCCTTTTTGCCCATATTGTGGATCTATAAATACCTCCCCTTGGGGTTAAGTAAGGAGACATAGTTTTCTCTCATATGCTTCAATGTTCTCTTGTGTTGGATGAGAAATTATTCGACAGAAGTTTAAGGGCTAAAGGTAATTAATTTTTTTTTCTTTTGTCAGCAAAGCTCTGACTTTCTTCTAAAAAGTAGGTTATTTGCTTTATTGATTAAGACTCGTAGTTCATATGGAGTGTCTTCAGCTTTCCCTCGATAGAGGTGTCAATTGTCCTCATCAGACTGACCGGGTTTGGGAGCGAGCTTGGCCCATAGTTCATATGGAGAGGCTCTAGTTTTTGCTTGAAAGGAGCGTCAATTGTCCTAGTCGGACCGACTAGGTTTGGAGGTGATCAAGGCTAGTTCATCAGAGACTCAATTTTCCTCGAAAGAGGCATCTGTAACCGACCGGGTTTAGAAGTGATCAAAGCCCATATCTTCTACTTTTATTTTGTAGGAAACTGATTTTCTTAAAACTCCAAGAGATGTTTTAACAGTTGACAACTACCAATGTGGCGAGAAAGCATCGATTAATAACCATTCTTTAAAAAACTCAGAAAATCTAGCAGGTAATTTTGGAGTATCATTAGAGAGAAATAACTTCTTTTATGAACTCATACGTATACATATATTTTCATCAGATCATAGGCGAAAGATTATATCCAAAACTATATGTAAAAATAACATGAGGAAAGGATGTGCCTAATTATTAAGGTAAGTGAGTTACTTTACATACTTCTCAGACCTTTGTCTTTCTCTCCCCTTTTTGTTTCATACTTATTATGCATTTTCACAGGATGATAGTCGAAAGAAAACTAATAATATAATAATACTGAGATAATATATCATCCACTACCAGTTGAAAGTTTTAATGATGCTGTAGGAAATTTCATTTCCCAAATGAGTTGGTGGCTTTTGTTGCCAAAAAAGTCGATTAGGACACCTTTTCTTCGTAATGATACTTTACTATTTAGATGATTCTTCATCATGTTCCCCTCACGAATTGGTGATATTTTTAAAATATGTGTTATAGCTTTATCATAATTTTTATTTCGAGCTCTAGTGATCATTATTGGTTTGACTGTCTTCTTTAAAGAGCATGGTGTGACTTTGAAAATCATGTACTTATGCATAATGTGTAGGTTCACATGTGATGCTCAGGGAAGTGTTTCATATGGAGGTATAAAAAATTGGATAGAATTTTTAGAATGGGTCTATCTAAAAGTTGGTCTAATGGGTTCTTTTTCATGAAAAATGAGTGGGGTCTCCCTTAGAGATGGAGAAGATTGAATGACCTTCCAAATCCATTACTGATTGAAGAGAATGAAATCCTAAAATCTCTCAATGTTCCTGATGTAAGAAGCTTACAACCTGAGTTATCTCACATTAGCAAGTATATAATAGAAGATAGAATGTTCAAGGTTGGCCTTTCTATTTAGGCAGGGAGGTCTCATGCTCTTCCACTTAATAAATCAAGTAAAGGTGATGAAAGGTCTCCTCATATTCACAGAATTCTTTCAAAAAGCTCGTTATGAAGTCATGGTGACAACAATGCTTCTTCTCTAAAGAAAAAGAAGACATGTACAATGTTAACGGCCCCTATAGCAATTATTCACTTGTGGATTAGGAATTCAAGCCCTCAATAGCCCCTTTCCCAAGCATGCATCCTATCGTTAGGGAAGTGTCAGCAGAACTCCCTGTAGGAATTGCATGATTACTCTTGAGTAAAGATAAGTCCCCAACTTAGCACTCTCTCAGTAGTCATCCTTAGGTTATTTTTCCACAAACAGGTTACCTCGACAGTCATTTCGCTTTGGAAGATGTAAGTCTATTATGCATTCTTTTTATAGCATGAAAACAACCGTCAGAGATGTTACCTTGCTAATGTGTTGCCCAAGTGGTCCTTTTATTCAGGAAAGATGTGAGTCCCCATATTTTCTTCTCTAAATCAACTACTGCAAATCAAAAGAACCCCTTTGGTTGGATAGTTCTCCTCTTGGCCGGAGAAACTACTCCTTTTGGATCAGTAAATCTGAGCTAGACCAAGGCGAACATGACCCCTACTCAGTGTAGTCCATTGCAAATCGATGTGATCCATCAAATATAATTAAAAATAAAACTAATTTTAACTATCTTTGAGCTGATCTAAGTCCCCTAGTGACATTCACTTAGTAGTCAACCTTAGGTTGAGTTTGATCCATTGCCTCACCAACTGATCTCCCCAGTATCTGATCCCTACTTTGTAAGATGTAAGTCTATTATGCTTTCTTCCTAGTACAATTGCTGCACACTGAAAGGCAACCCCTATGGTTGGATAGTCCTATTATGTGGTTTGACTATCCCTTGGATTGGTAAATTTGAAATTTGCTAAGACTAATATTTCCCTCGTGGTCCATCATAAATGTGAGTCCATCTCAAAAAATTAAAATTAAAATATGAAATAAATTCAACCCTCCTCCCTAGTGAGTAAAACTAAATAAAAAAATAAATCCAACTAACCAACTTTAGATTTAAATTAAAAATAAATCAATCGACTTCTCCTCTGTGAGATACAAGTCTTTCTGGTTCCCCAATGGAACCAATTCAATCCTACTTGAACTTGCTCCTCTAGAGAGAGTTCACACTTTTATCCCTAGTGGAACACCAAATCATAAATCAACAAATCAAATCAAATTTCTCACCATTGAGATGTTAATTAAATCAAACCTCTTATCCTCAGTGGATAACTTGAACCTTTTCCCTTAATGGAAGGCTCACATACTCAGTCCCTAGAAGATTCTTCCTTCACTCTCTTATGTCTTAAAAATAAATAGAGTTGCATTGTACTAAGCTCTTGATTCCTTCTACACCTTTGGTTTAAGAGTAAATAATTTCTGTTAGTTCTTGTGATCATTCGATCGTGGTTGATCATCTCTGCGAATACTAATATGTGTGGTATGCCTTGTTAGTCACACCACACCTATTGGGAGCCCTTTGTTGACCTCACTTTTGGAGTGAGCTTTCAACTTCTCCATCTTAGACATATGGACACCTATAAACACTAAGAGTTTCTTAGTCTTAAGACACTTCTAGTGATTAGGTGAACACTTTGAAGGAAGCTTTGGGTAGCCTCGACGAGGTATGTGGAAGGTTTGTGTAAGAGGAATTGAAGTTTGGTTGAGAAATGATAAAGTTAGAACCGGGATTGGGTTCCCCTATTTTAGTTTCACATGGGAAGGTGAAATCAAGAAGGAAAGCTTGGAATCACTTTGGAATTGCAAGGAGGTTTGAATTTTCCTTTGGAAGCTTCCAATTTGAATGAACTGATTTCTCATGAGTGAGGGGAGTATACCCTTGTTCTGAGGTGTGGGAGGGATTATTTCTCATTTTTTGGTTGTGACCCGCCGAGTGTTAGATTGGTCTCCATCAAGTGTATGTGGCTCGATTTGGTTGGAGGAGTGCTTAGGAGGTGGCTCAAGGTTTGATCTTGTTTGATCTCTTTTCTAGGGACCTTTGGTTTCTCGGTTTGCATGGGAGGTGAGTTAACTCACCTCTCTTTAGTCCAAGGTAAGTCCTATCACACTTAAAGTGGGTTAGGAGGTTTATGGATTCACCATTTAGAAGTTTGGTGGTTGCCAAGGATGAGAGGAGAGTGGACTTTTCCATTAGAGGAAAGAATTCAATATGGGAGAGAATCCATGAAAGATTTGCATTGGACTTTCTCCAAATTAGTTTGGGCTAATTTTGGGCTGATCTATAATGGGTTTGGATCTGGTTAGGTCAGCCTCCAAAGTCCCATGGGTTAGTTTTATGGGTTTTGGCTCAATTGGGTTATATGGGTTCAATTTCGATCATATTGGGCTAGGTTGACCAATTAGTCACATTGGGTCAAACCAAGGCTTGGGTTAAGTTCAAATGATGATTTGAAGAGTTTTAGTTCAAGTGGTTTCCATCAATTTGGCCTAAGTTTGATTTTGGTTCATATGGAATCAAATGGGCTAAATGAGTTAAGTTGACCAATTTGCCCAAATTGACCAAATTGGGTTGGATTAAGTGTTGGTTCATGTTCAATTGGTTAATTGAAAATGATTGTAGGCTTTTGTTTGAATCAATTTGGATTTAATTTTTATTATGGCCAATTTGACCCTTCAGGTCAATTTGGGCTAGGTTGGGTCAAGTTGACCAATTTGGTCAAATTGGACTCAAGCTTTGGTCAAGTTCAATAATAAATTTGGAATGAACTTTAGCCATTGGTTGCAATCAATTCGGGTTAGATTAGGATCTGACCCATTTTAGTCTTTTAGGCCAATTTGGGTCAACTTGGGACAATTGGATAATTAAGTTTGGTTTGATTCAATTGATGATCAAGTCATATTCAAACATTGATCATAGGTGGTGTGATTCAATGGTTTCAATCAATTTGGTGTAGAATAAGTTTTGGCTAGTTTGGATTTCATTTGGGCTAAAGGTTGACTTGGTCAAATGACTAAGTTGACTTGGTTTGACCTAATTCATGGTGATTGATCATCCTAGGGTGATTATTGATCATGATATGACGTGTGGATGGGTTGGTTCAATCCAATTTGGGTTGGGTTAGAATTTGGCTCAAAAAGGTCTTTTAGGCCACATTGGGTCAAGTGGATCTAAATGAGTCAATTGGCTTAGTTTTTGGCTTGATTCAAGTTTAATTGAACTTATATGAGCCTATGATTGAAATATAAATTTAACGCAATCAATTTGGAGTCCAATGGACTTTGGCTCATTTGAAGTTTTCAAGTTAAAAGCTAACTTGGGCTTGGGTTGATTTTAATTTGGCTAGATAATTATATGTTTCATTTATATTTGGATCAATGATTGATTAAAAAAAATCATTGATTTTGGCTTGGTTTAGGTGGAATTTGGTTAAGTCCAAGAAATTTGCTTAAATGATATAAATTGAATTTTTGTTTGATTTTAGATTTAGTTTTGGTTATTTGAATTTATAATTTATTTATATCTAGAAATATAAATGAAGATATAAATGATTCATGAGAAAATCACTTGAGTTTGGAGTGATTTGAAAGCAAATTTGACCAAACTCATGGATGTGGGATAAAAGGGCTTAGAAGAAAATTAATTTAGTTTGATTTATTTTTGGTCATTGGAAGGTGGGTTTCATTTATATTTATGAATATAAATAAAGTAATAAATGATTTATAAAGAAACTAATTGATTTTGGGTTGGTTTGGATTTAGATTTAGTTAAGCTTATGGAGGTAGGTCTATGTGGCTTAAGAAGGGTCTTGGATTGGTTTGATTTAGTTTTAATTGATTTTGATTATTTGAATGTGTATTTCATTTATATATGTGAATATAAATAAAGTAATAATTGATTTATAAAGATATCAATCAAGTTTGGGATAACTCAGGAGGAGATTTGGTTAAGCTTATGAGAGTGGGTCATATGGCTTAGGGAAGAATTTTGGAACTTGGATTTGATTTTAGGTTTCAATCATTTGGAATTGAGTTTGGATTTAGATTTGATAAATGATTGAGGGATTGAATTGATCTTCGAGAAAATCAATTAAATTGGACTTGGCTAAGTTTAAGGCCACGAAATTCAATCATAAGGTTTATGGAGAATTTTGAACTTGGATTTGATCATGGGATTGATTAAGAGTTTAGAAATTGATTTGGGTTTGGTATGAATTTTTGGTTTGATTCAATAAGGAAAGCATGGATTGGGTTTAAGCTATAAGGTAGGTAAGTCTCCTTAAGTCCCTTATGCATGACTATCCCTATGGCTAACCTTTCTAGGTCTCTAGGCTTTAGGTTAAGTGTTAACCTAATCACTAGAAGTTTCTTAAGGCTAAGGAGCTCTTAGTATATGTAAGAGTCCTCGATCTATGATGAGGAAGTTGAGAACTTACTCCAAAAGTGAGGTCTACAAAGGGATAATGCCAAAAGAAAAACACCAGTCTCTAGCCTTCCAAGAAAGAAGAGACCATCAACAGAATATGTTAATGAATGCAAAAGAGAATCAGAAAGAGTCCAAATCCATAAAATGATAGGAGACGTCCTACAAGAACTCAAATAGAAAGATTAGTAATATAGGCTTAAAGAAGAAGGTATAACAAGTAGGGAGAACTCCCATGACATGGGAGAAATAGCAGGACCAACCACTAAGAGCAAAAGGAAGTAGCCCATCTAAAAACCACTCAAACCAGAATAGTTTCCATCCCAAATCAATCAACCTGCATCAAGGCTAGCCACTAGGAAGGAGCTAGAAACACAAAAAGAAAAAGTCACATACCAGCCAATAGGAACTGCCAACAAGGATCCAGCATAAAGAAAGCCAAGCCCACCAAAATTGAAAATCTAACGTATACCAGCAAGAAGAACTCCCATGACACAAAAGCAATAGCAGGACCAACCACCAAAAGCAAAAGAAAGGAGCCCATCTAAAAACTAATCAAACAAGAACAAGCCAATTTGATAATCCTAAACAAATCAACATGTGGGCTAACAATAAGAAAGAACTAGAAACAAATAAAAGAAGACATAGACTAGCCTATAAGAACTACCAACAAGGACCAGTAGAAAGAAAGCCAAGCTCACCTGAAATCAAAAAAAAACTAGGGGAGAACTCTCATGACATGGGAGCAATAGCAGGACCAACCACCAAGAGCAAAAGGAAGGAGCCCAACTAAAAACCAGTCAAAGTAGAATAAGGAAATCTCAAACCAATCAACCCATAATAAGACTAAAATAGGATGCCAAATAGGATAAAATAAGATAACCAGAAAAAGTAACAACACCCATAAAAGGAAAGCAATAAACAAGTCCACACAGATAGCCAAAGAAGATGTGAATATTAGCTCAAGCATTAAAATTGACCATCACATAATACACCATCAACTCTAAAAGAAATGGCAACAAACATTACAGAAGTGAAGGACTTCAACATAATGATCATCAAATACTTAAAAGAAAGGACAACTATAAATATAATGTATATGAATCATTAGAAACATCCAATACATAAATACTCTTTCAAGCTATAACATGCAGCACTTGCTTAGGTTTGTACTAACCAAAATTATTAAAAGAATTATATAAATGTGCATAAACATGCATTTACTAATAGGACTTGAACATAATGACTACCAAAAATACTTAAAGAAAAGGGAAACTATAAATATTATGTATATAAATAAATAGAACAACCAATAATCCATCTAGATTATCATCAATGCCTTCATTGCCAATACTCGACCAATACTCTTTAAATAGAAACTATTCCAAGGACATGATAAAATGTTTAATAACCATATGACTAGAAGGACTTCATAAAGAGTTCATGGGAAAAAATAATAATACATCAATTTAGTTCAAATTTATAAAAGTTTTAACTTCCAAGTTCCAAACATTGAATCCATATCATTTCAAAGTAAAAGAACTTCCTTCATCTCCTCTTTGCCTTGTACAACATAACATATGCAAATATTAATGTCAAAATGGTATGACTTGTAATCCATAGTGAAATAAAATAAGCTACTAACCTTTGTCTTTCTTTTAATTCCATAAAATTTTTGATACCAATCACTCTCGTATAATAAATATTGAATAATTTATGTCCCTAAAGAAGCACGATATTGATCAATAACTCTACCACTAGCACTAAAAGTTGATTCTGAGGAAGCTGTTGTTATTGAAATAGAAAGAACATCATATGTCATCCTTGATAAAATATTATATTTCAAACAGTTTGCCTTCCACCAACCTAAGCAATCAAAATTTTTTGAATTCTCATTCTCAATAAGAACACCATCATCCAAATAAATTTTAAGTTAAGATTTAACAGTGTGGTTAGTGTAATCTGTTATGTCTACCTTTAAAAGTAGAAGCACTTCTCAAACCACTACTTGAATCACTTTCTAAGGTGAGCTTGCCAACATTGTTAGCTTTATAATCCTCTACATACTCATTATAAAGTTCATATAAATTTTGACGCACTTCATCAATGTGCATCTGAGCAATATCTTCATAGTATATAGAGTTGAATGTAAAGTTTATCATCTTTATTTTATTTTGAGGATCTAAAACAACACCTATAGATATTAGAAGATTACAACTTCCCCAATCCTTATCAAAATTTTCTTTCATTCGGATTGTCATTTCTCTGACATGTGGGAGCCCACTTAGAGAGTTGTCATCCAACATTTCTTTAATCCCCCATAATTTTGATAAAAATAAGTTGGAGGTGGGATATTTGGAACCTACCATAATTATAAAATTGAAGTTAATTCATTGAATATAGAGCAAATGAATTTCAATAGTAATAGGAAAATATGCAAAGTTTAGAATTTAACATGATATCAATTCTGTGGCATAGTTAATACCTCAAGAAAAGAATAAACATCTTCTAATTTTGCCTAATTATTTTTAATAGGATATAAAGTGTAACAAGGATCTTTATCATGAAACCTCAAAAAGACCTCCTTGAACTTTAGTGCAGAAGATAGCATTGCGTAAGTGGCATTCCATCTAGTGACATAATCTAGAATCAATTTCTTCTTTGGCAAATGCAATTATTGAGCTATCTCGCTGAACATCACTAATCGATGTAGTGAAGCGGTCACATATTTAACACTATATTTAACCAAATAATTGTACTTTTAATTTTGAAAAATCTCAACTAACAAATTTAAGATATGTTCAAACAACGACATGAAAAATTCTTCCATCAAGAGAAGTTTTTCATGGAACTCTAAACTTGCTTTCAACATATTAACTGCTAAAGTATTGTATGTTGCATTAGCCATAATTATTGTTGCAACTTTATTCTCATTACCCTAATCCTTTAAACACTTGTACAAGATGTCATGTACATATGTTGCTCTATGAGGCGGAGGCACATCAACAAAGTTAAGCACTCTTTTTTATAAATTTCACTCAACATCTATAAAATGACATATCAAAATCATATAATGTATATCTTGACCAGATTTCCATAGATGAGTTGTCACACTGACTCTACTAATAGTATCTAATAAGTGTTTTAAGCTTTTTTTTCAATTTCATAGCTTACTACGTAATCATTTTTCACAGTACTTCGTGATATCTTTTCATAATGTAGACTAGTAGTTTTCATGACAATGTTAAACATGTCATATTCAACAAATTTAAATGGCAACTCATGCACCATTATCATATGAGAAATTAATTCTCTTATCTTAGCATGATCGTGTCTCCAATTAGCAACACTACAAGCACCCACAAACTCAATGGTACTTATAATCATAGGTGGTTAAATTGAAATATTAAGTTGCCCTTCAGGCTTCAACATCCTCTTACCATAATAAAGTAAATGTCGCATATACCGTAGTTGCACCACCTTTGCTCTTTATCAGCTTATGCTTAGAGTGATTACACTGTATTTTTTCAGTTCCATCATTGATTTTGATCACAGTAAAATCATTCGATACTGACGATATTTTTTTCTTACTTTCTTAGCAAAAGGATTACCTGTGTGATTATCATCAAACAATTACATTCCTCATAGCCATCTCAACTACTATTAAGTTTGGTGAGGACCCAACACTAAATTCTCTCATAGGCACTTGCATAGGACTAACAATAGGTCCTATGGGATTAACATCTTGCTTTGATGAACTACTATACATACCTTTGATATAAGAAATAATAAAATATGAGTAAGTAGCAAAAGACATAATAATTAAAAAATATTAATTTCATAAAGTCTTCTTTTGAAATGAGACCTCACGTGAGATTTCAAAAAAAAAATGCAACTTGCAAGCCTCAGAAAATCCAACAATGAATATATTACAATCATGACTCGTCCAAAGGAAAAGAAATGATCATGCATTCCAAGATAATATTAATGACAATCATTTCATAAAAAACTTCATCCAAAAGCATTTTATAATCTAATAGTGACACAAAATTGGCTTTCAATGAAAGAAAACCCGAGAGAGAGATAGTAATAATAATTATTGCCTGGTTGAATCTCATGTAAGAATAAATAGGGATTGTTGGATTACGATCATTTCCCATTAAATAGAGTGCCATGCAATCACCATAAAAAAATCTTTATTTAATTAAGATCACAAATTTTTTTCCCAAACACTCTAAGATAATGTGGGCCATTTAACTAGCAAGATAACAACATAAAACTCACCTAATAGTAAAATGCAACCTATGGAAAACAATAAATGCGTTCAAATATATTTTAAAGCCATCACAAGAAGCATAATAAACTCTAATTGGACCAATAAATAACCACCCACCACAAAACTCAAATCTCCAAAAATAACAACTTTCCCCAAAATGAAAAATAAGCATGCAAATTGAAATTATCCTTTAGTAGTTAGCCTCCCCAAACTATCTTTGCTAAAAAGTAAAAATATAAAGTTTAGTAATCTTACAATCTGCATTTCAGAAATAAAAAATAACCCATGTATAAATGATAATACACCATATTATGAATGCATAGAAACCCATGAATTATAATTGATAATTGACCAATTATGATTGAATGAATGCAATTTTTTATGAGTCCATTCGACTTTTCATAAAGAAATCAAATGAACATAACTGCTTGCAACCCTATCTACTGACACCTTTCACACCTCCTAATATTTCTTCTTACATCAATACCATATGTTATTAAGGTTAGCCAACAATGCAGAATTCATATTTCGTTAACCTCAAGAATTTAATGTATAAAACTCATTTGACAATTGTATCAACACTCCCTCCCCCTTTATAACATGTCATGCTTTTTTCCACAAAAGAACTACCAAGAAAAAATAGTTAGTCGTATGAAAAACATAAACTTATAATATTTTACATTCAACAATTTTTTTCAACATCACAAAAAGCAACTGAACAGTATCATCCCCGGCTGAATATACTTACACATTTGCAAAGAATGGAGAAATTGAACTTGGCAACAAAAAACATAAACTAGATTTCACCTCAAGAATATTGAATCAGAGAAGAGAGATAAACCCAAACATAAACTAGCTATTAGTGAACAAACATTGCTCCAAACCTCTGAGATTTGCCAAACATTCAGAATTTGTTTATGACACAACAATAAACAAATGACATAATTGAAATAAACCAATCAAACTTCTCTATAAAGAGTTGCCTCTCATTATTAAGAGTCCACGATAGTAAATGGCTCGGAAGACGGCCGTGAATCAAATAATTGAGAGTTTATTTCCTCTTATTCACAGAACTCTTTCAGAAACATAGAACCCTAAAATAGTAAATCACTTACCTTGGTCACACTATATAGCACAGTTGAACTCTCTAAAATATTCAAGATCTTACTTTTCCGCGGCTCTAGGTTTTCTTTGCGGGGAAGAAGTATGAGCCTAGCGAAAGAAAATAAATGAGAATTAGGAAATATCGGGTAGACGGTGGAATATAAGAGAATAAGGGCCTTAGCATTAGGGTTAGAACTTAGAAGTTATAATATTAACCATCCATCAATGAACGGATGGCTAATTAGTGAGCCTCCTTGGCCTGCGCTGCCTAGCCGCGATCGCGATTCGTGACTCGCGAGGCTTGAGCCCGATCGAGATCAAGATAATCAGATGAGCCCTATTGCTGAATGCCAAGGGACGAGGGCTACAATTAATATTAAAATTTTAATAATAAATTTGTTATTAAAATTAATTAATTTTTATTATATGATATTAAAATTAAAATTAATATAAATATATTTATATTTTAATTTAGTTAATATTTAGAAGTTTTTTCAGAAATGTTAAACAATTTTTCTAAAACTATTCAACAAGTTTATTCGAAAGTTTGTTCTTGAACATTAAATGATATATTGTTCACAATCATATCGAATCAAGCTATGGGTTGCTCAAGCTTATTCATTTAGCGATCGAGTATTTATAAAATTAATTAATCAAACAATCATGATCGATCTCTTATCGAGCCAAGCTTCGAGTAGCATGTCGAATGCTCGGTTCATTTGCAACCCTAATGCCTAGGAGAGAGATACAAATAAAAAAGAAAAAAGAAAAAAAATAAATAATGACATAAAAGATCAATTATATATGTCTAATTTCTACATATTTATATACGAAAAATTATTAAATATAGAATTCAAATATAATATATTTGGACTTCCATATCATGAGTGTAAAATAATAATCAAATATATAATATATTCTTCATATATATATATATATATATATATATATATATATATATATATATATATATATATATATATATATATATATATATATATATATATATATATATATATATATATATATATATATATCTACATATATTATTAATATATAATAATTCATAACTACTATATAAAAGCTGAAAATTAATTAAAAGGGGGATTTACATATGTACCACGATAAACTATTCAATTTTCATATTTAACATCTTAAACTTAAATATTACTAAAATACCACCCTAAAACTTCAAATCTCTCAAAATTGCCATACGGGGCGACGCCATCTCCCCATTCGTTAACTTCGTGCTCACAGTCCAACCTCCACGACGAAGCGTTAAAGGATCCCGCGTAAAAACTTTCACTCTCTCCCGCTCCTTCTTCGACAACTCCCGAATGGACTCCCAAGAGGGTTTGAGCGATCGCAGATCAGCATCACTCTACTCATCTTCCTCGCTCAAGGTATTTAGCTTGACATTCCTTTTGCCTCGTCATCATTCCACTTGCCGCTGAGCAACTCGGCATTCTGTTCATCATCGGCATTCTGTTCATCATCGGCATTCTGTTCATCATCCCTTTGCTATTTTTGTTCGACATTCCTCTTGCTCCTTGACTCAAGTGTTTGAGTCGTCATTCTGCCAGCTGCATTCTCTCGTTTCATCCCCGTTCATTCCCTTGCAACAACTCGGCATTCTGTTCATCACCCCCCTTATTACTATTCTGCTCGGCATTTCTCTCGCTTCAGAACTTTAAAACTCTCCTCTATATCAAACAGAACAACTTTTTATGATATTCTTGTTTATGCTCGAAGTTACTATTTTGATATAAAGAGCATTGTAGGTTGTAGGAGTGCAAAAAATATTTTAAAATCTATTTGAAGTTCCTGTTTTTATTTACAGAGCATTATGTCAATATTTTCTTCTATAATCTATTAATGAGGATGATTTTCAACGATTACTATTTTTTTTATTGTGAATCCAGGTTTTGGGTGAATTTATGTACATAACATTTAAGTTTGGTGGTGCTTGGGTTGGAGTCAAGAATCAAGTTTGAAAGAGATATGATGGTGGAAGACAAAGAACTATTAAGCTAAAGATATTATCGATTAATCGATTCAAGATGAGATTGAAAGGATATGTCCATGGCTCAAAGAATATAATTATGATATATATTATCTTATCTATGGAAGTTCACCTAAGGACTACAAACTTATTACTAATAATGTTGAGGTTCTTGAAATAATAAAGCGTTAAATGGATGTGATCAGATCGAGATTGTTATTAGAGAAGAAATGAATAGAAATGATACATGTTCACACATTGGAGTGCCTGTAGTTGATGAACAAATAGTTGACTACTCTATTAGTTGTAATGAAGGTCCTTTGAGTGGGAAATATAGTGTCAATGAAGGTCATTTAGTTGTTGTATCATATTTCACTGATGCATTAAATTTCAATCATGCCCTTTGATCCGAAGCAATCAAATATAATTTTGGGGTACGAATTAAAGCAAGCGACAAGAAATGAGTTATTGCGACATGCTCTTATCGAGGATGCCAATGGAGAGTATGGGCATCATTATGTGATGATGGGCAGACTTTTCAGGTAAGAAGAATAGATAGTCCTCACTCATGCCCAGGTGTTAATAGGGCGAGAAATAGGCAAGCCACAACTGCTTGGGTTGCTAATGAAATTCAAGACATTGTGAAGAAGCAGCCGGACATTCCTCCAAAATAGATTAACTATAATCTAGAGGTTAACTATGGATTATCCTTGCCATATATGAAGTTATGGAGATCAAGAGGGCAAGCTCGTGATATTGTATTTGGTTCAATTGATGGAAACTACAAATGGGTTCCAACTTTAACAGCTGAACTTCTTAATAGAAAGTGCTCACATATCACCTACACATATGACAATCGTGATAATTCATGAGATTCTATGTTAGTTTCAAGGTATGTGCAAATGGTTTCTTAGTCGGATGTAGACCTCTTATCACTGGATGTCACCTAAAGTCTAAGCACTTAGGAGTTCTCATATCTGCAAATTCATTAGATGGTAATAATGGGTTGTTTACTTTAGCGTTTGTTGTTTTCAAGACTGAATCAAAGCAAATATGGGCATGGTTTCTTCAAAATTTATGTTACACAATAGATTGGGACCTACATCCGGTAGCCTTCATATTTGACATGGAGAAAGGACTTGGCGAGGCTATTAGACATATCTTTCCAGGTGCTGAACATTGAGTTTGCATCCGTCATTTATGGAAAAACATAAAGAAATTTTTCCACTGCAAAGATGGGCATAAACTCCAAAATTTGGTATGGTTAGCTGCTAATGCCTATACAAACTATGAGTTTGAAAGCAAGCTTATGGAATTATTTACAATAAGTCCCAAGGTTCATTCATATTTGATGTCTTTGCCTTACAAGTGGTCTCAAAGCCAATTCATGGTGGAGATCAAGCATGATTGTAACACAAATAACTTTACTGAATCTTTCAACTCATGGATTACTGAAGCTAGAGGTAAGCCTATTGTGGATCTAGTTGATTAGATTAGAGGGAAACTAATGGAGAAAGGGCCACAAGAAAAATAAACTCTTCATTTTGGAAAAGAGAATTAGTGCCTCACATTGAAGAATACATACGAGAAATCATGACAAGAAAAGAACAACTAATAGTTAGGCAATCCTCAATCTTTAAGGCAGAGGTGGAGGGATGTCATACTCGATACAAGTTGACATCGAAGTTGGGGAGTGTACATGTAGAATATAGCAGCTGACAAGGCTACCATGTATTCGTGCAATTGCTTTTATTGGAATGAAGGAGCACCAGTTATGGCATATATATGTTGATAAGCACTACTATGTGGATAGGTCACTAGTTTGTTAAAGTTTTAAATATATTTTTTCAATTTAGTTTGTGCTTAATTTGTTTATTCTTATTTATTCTCATTAATGTAATAGATATAAATTGACATATGAAGGTGGAATATCAACACTTCCTAGCAAAGAGCTATGGCAACAAGTAGATCTATGTCTTCAGATTGGAGCTCCAAATGTATCTAGACCAAGAGGTGGACCCAAAAAAAGGAGACTTAAGAGTTTCATGGAATAAGACAAGAATAGCCACAAATGTGGTCGTTGTGGCTATGGGGCCACCACCGCAGTACATGAAAGAATGCTTTGGGAATCATTCAAGATTTAAATTTTGAAGCTTCACAAAAAGGCCAATCAGCTCGACCCAAAATACCAATTAGATGAGAAACAAGTGATGCCAATCTATATGAAGTCCAATACACAAGTTTAGATCAGGACTAGTTGGTGGTGGAACCAACTTTAATATTTAATTAATTTTGCATTGGTACCAATGATTATATGTATTTTGAATATTTTTGTAAACAATGAAAATGTTAATCTGTAACCTCAAAAATTTTTGCTTAAGATGTTTCTTTTTTTTTTCTCTGCGATATTTTCATTTGGTAATAATTTTGTGCTGCACTTAATCAATTTTCCACACTTCTGCATAGATTGATGATTTTTCCCAAAATTGTGTTCTTTATGTTGGACACAATTGTGATCATTGCACTTTGCTAGTTCCAGTTCAAGATGAGTTTCAGCTTGTTCATAGACTAATAATAGCATTGCTAGAAACACTCATTTTGATGGATGTTCCCATCTTGCCACCTCGTGGCTTACTTCCACCCCCACTCATTGTACCAAACTTCAAAAACAGTTGCAAATGTATTCTTAAATACTTTTTTTTAGCCATAAATAAATATTTGATGTTTTTGAAGCTGAAATAGGCATTCATGATGATTCCTTTAAGTACAGCTGTAAAATATTCCTTGAGGATTTAAAGTGAATCACATAACCCAAGAACTTCATATTTATATATCTTTCTATGATAAGTTGCTAAAAGGTATGCTATCATGAAAAGTAGGTTTTTTAGTAAATAAGCATAAGGTAAAGCATATATTTCTAAATCAATTAGTAAGTTCATCCAAAGGCAAGATGAAATGTCCAGCTCACGAAAATCCCTTTAGTAAAACATAACTCTAAATTACAATTCCACCACCTCAACTCTCTGAGAAGTCTTCGAGATGGAAAGGTTAGGATCTGATTTTTTTTACTACTATAGATTTAGAATCGATCAAAGTACAAAATAATCTATTAAGAGTTTTTCTTACTTTGTTCTTAATATTTTCTTTAAGAATAATTAGTTTGTTTCTAAAATTCACCATGAAGGTAATGTTAATTAGAATTTTGCTTTTCCATTGATAAAGCGATGATATGTTTTCCATCATAAACTTGTTGCATTATTTTCCTTCATAAACTTTCTACACTATTTCTCTTAATTATTGCAAATTAAAGCAACCCCAATGCCTATTGTTAGATCTTCCTGATTGGCATTTGTCTATGACTATAACTGCGAATAATGGTGGTGGTTATTTATATTTGCTTGGAATGTGGGACAAGATGGATGTTTGTTGGGCCATTTGTAAATAGTCTTTGCATAATGTAGTTTCGGTCAAACGATGAATCTTAGAAGATGAGCGTAATATCACATTATAGAAATTGTGGATTTGGTTTAAATTTTCCATGAAGATACATGAAAGACAATGTGATTCATTATTTTATACTTGCTTTCTCCATTGATAAAGCAGATGATATGTTTTCCATCATAAACTTGTTGCATTATTTTCCTTCATAAACTTTCTACACTATTTCTCTTAATTATTGCAAATTAAAGCAAACCCAATGCTTATTGTCAGATCTTTCTAATTGGCATTTGTCTACTACTATATGTGATTCACTACAGCAATAATTGGTGGTGGGGCTTATTTACATTTGCTTGGAATGTGGGACAAGGATGGATGTTTGTTGGGCCATTTGTGAATAGTCTTTGCTTGGCCTATGTCAGTCAAACGACAATCGAATCGAGAAGAGCGAAGCCTATGGCATTATCGAGAATAACTGTGTGGATTCCATGGTTTAAGTTTGGTGAAGATACAAAGGTGAAGACAATGTGATGCTAACAATCATTAAATCCAATTTATAGGCCTTTTCTTTAGTGTTGTAAAGTGCATATTTGTGTGCAATGTTTTTTTTTGTAATATGGATTCTATTTTCCTGAATAGCAATAATCCTTTGTACTGCTGCCATAATTATTCAATCGAATTTTCAGGATTTGTTTTTAGCACAAGTCTTATTTCTCATTCTCTGATAAGGTTTCTTTCTTCCATTTTACCAAAGATGTTGAATATAAGTGATGTTGAAATGGTTACTCTCTTAAAGCGCCATTTCGTATGTTCCAATGTAGTAGCCACCTGTGTCCCGGACTCTAGATGTTATTTAGTTCATCTGTTTTTCATCTATTACATATAAGTTCTTTATTTGTTTATCACTCTTTTGACAAACTTGAATCACACCAAAGTGATTGGTTGAGAGGGAAAAATATTAATACATATACATATATTCTTGTATCGATTCATTTTTGAACATTTTATATAATCTTCAAATTCAAGATGTTCATTATGAGCAACAAGAAAAAACTGGGTTTGATACAAACAAAAAGATTGTGAACATTTTATATAATCTTCAAACTCAATAAGTCACATATATAACACATAATAGAATGAGGCTTTAAGAACTCATCCTTCAAAATATAATGATATTGAATATAACGCGATATTGTGTTAGAAGAAGAAGATATTAATTACAATCTACTAAGAGAGCAATTGCAATTAAAAAAAAGATTCATAATTCGGTTGTTCCTTCTAGCATCTTCATGGTTCCTTCTAATCAACTCCTCAATGAATACTCTAAGTGTGCTATTCAAATCAAATGCATCGTTCTCAATTTCATCGTCCCATTTAAAGAAATTACAATCAAACTCGCCGATTTGGACATCGATAAAATCTTCCCATTCTCACCATGATGAGTTGTGAAAATCAAACACAATAGATTGCATTCAATAAATTTTCTGATTTGTAATTCCTTTGGATCATGAGTTACTTGAGCTCATTTATGAATATTTCTTGAATTTAATAAGAGAAGCCAATTAGAAATACTTCATATTTGAATACATTTGTTTAAAAAAATTTGTTCGAAGAACCATAATAAAATTGTGTACTAAAGATTCTTCAACTGAATACACAAATTCTTCTTTCCAACATCTTAGAACCAAGCTAGAATATATACATATGTAGGAATTCACAACAAGCCAAAAAGGGCATCACATTTTCAACCAAATACAGATTTCTAAATATTGAAACAGCGAGAAAGTTTCAACAATCAAGAAGAAGAATCCAACATACTTTGTAAAAAAACAGAAAATTCAGAAAATTTATACAGATCTTTGTAAAAACCAGAAAATTTATTCTTTGTAAAAATCAGAAGATTTATACTTTGAAAAAATCAGAAAATTCAGAAAATCAAAATCCAACAAAAAACAATCATTAATTAGATACATAGATCTACTTTTTGAATATACCTGCCTCCTCCTCCCAGGACAATACAAGAAATAAATAGACATAGATCTTAAATGAAGTTCTTGAGAAAGTGTGAATGGTAGCATCTGCACCTTTAAGCAAAGTGAGATAAGGGTTTGTCGTCGCCGCATGTGATCAAAGAAGGGAGAGAGCGAAAGTTTTATGGGATCCTTTAATTTTGGACCATAAGTTAATGAAGGGAGAATACAATTTTAGAGATTTGAAGTTTTAGGGTGGTGTTTTAGTAATATTTAAGTTTAAGATATTAAATATGAAAATTAAATAATTTAATACATATGTAAATCCCCCTAATTAAAAAAACATGACAGAATACATTCTGTCGTCCGTTTCCGTAGCGAAACATGAATGACTGCGAGACTGCTTTCTACTGAACCAAACTCATTATATAAATGAGTGAGACGTGTGAATTTGCTGTTTCGCACATTAAGCCTTTTCACACCTTATCATTATATAAATAATAACCCGTTAAGCTTCCTCACCCTTCACTTCTCTCAACACAAGCTTCTTTCTCACCTATCATCGATGGAAGGTATACTGGAAAATTCGTCCGTTGTGACACGGAAGAGAACCAAGCGGCAAAGGCTTCTGTTTTCGTCGGCGGCGACGGTAGATGTAGTGATGTTTTCATCGACCTCCACTGAGTTCTCTCTGATCACAACTGAGGAGGAAAAAGACGCGGCTAATAGCCTTGCACTTTTTGCCCGAGGTGGTCATAAGCCAAGAGGCCCATAACCCAAAGCGTCAGTGGAAGCAACCACCTCCACGAAATTTACGAACCGGCAATTCGCAGAGGCTGCGACCACCACCAGCGGCAAAGCTGGATCAGACGTCCACGAATGCAAGACCTGCAACAAATGTTTTCCTTCCTTTCAGGCACTCTGCAGGCATCGCGCCAACCATAAGAAAATCAAGCTTTCGATCCCTTCGGCGTCGGCAGATGAAACGAAGGCGGCGGTGATGAGCGAGGATTCGATTCAGCTAAGCCTGAACTCATTCTCTTCGAAAGTCGCGGCAAAGGCAAGAATCCACGAGTGTTCGATATGCGGCAACAAGTTCAATTCCGGTCAGGCTCTCGGTGGGCATATGCGGCGGCACCGCCCTTCGCATCCACAGGAGCCGACGAGGAAGGAGAGGAAATCGAACGGATGTTCTCTGTATCTCAATCTCCCCTCCCTGCGATGATGACGGCGATATCGCCAAGTCGTCTTCCTACGTTTCGCCGATAAAGACACTGCCTTTCTTTTGGCAAAACACCGACTCTAGGTGTTGACATCTTCCCTAGTTAATTGCCATTACTGATCAGATTCTAACTGAAATATGTCACATTAATTTCTTTCTTCTCATTGGTTTTTACTTTTATTTTTTTTATTTTTTAATTTTATTCATCTTCATTTTCCTCTGAACATAACTGACCTCAGTGAATTATATGAAGCTTTTCACCATTGTTTAATGATTTTTTGAAAATTTTTTGGAGTTTGATCCATCGTTCCTCTTATGAAAGCCGCTTTCCACTGGGTGCATCTGCATTATCAGAATTGTGACTTTTCATTCAATATACTTAAATAAATAAATCATCGATTACTGAATCGTGAAGAACGTCATGACGTTCAGTACCTGATGAGGAAGAAGTGGAAGACGATTCTAACGATGGGGAAGATAAAGATCGGCGTTAGTCAAAATGCGATCAGAAACGTTGATTAATTTTTATGCTTTGAAAGAAAATTAAATACACTTAATATATTGTTCTTCTTCTTTAATTGCCGCCACTCCGGTGATTTGTGGAAAAAAACTTAATTAGATAGTTGAGTTGTGTATTAAGATGTTTAATTTTATTAATAAATTTAATCTTGTTTATGACTTCCTGCACTTAGATTTGTTCTTTTCAATAAAATAAGATTTTCTTTTGAAGTAAGAGCTACTGCAGATGAATGATAGTTATTGAGGATGAATATATATATATATATATATATATATATATATATATATATATATATATATATATATATATATATATATATATATGTATGTATATATGTGCATTGAATTTTTTGAGTTTTTTTTTCTTTTACAATGATTTGAAGCAATTTATCTTTAAATAAATAAATATTTTATATTTTTTATGAGTCGTATATAACTTATTATTTTATTTTTTTTTAAATTTATTTAAAATATTAAGGCTCAATGTTATTACAATAAAAAAATTAGTAAATGATAATTTTTATGATATTTTTCTACTAATTATATTTAAATATCTTAACATTTTACTATTTTATTGTACTTTTTTAAACAAATATTTTTATTATTTTTAAATTTATTTACAAATTGAAATCACAAAATTTCATGAATGTATTAATTTTTTTTAAAATCATTCAATCAAATTGTTTAATATCAACCCGAAAATCTGGAAAATGAGAAATTCTTTGTAATATAAATATGAATTAAGTTTAAAATCTTCATCTTCATAAAAATTTCTGAAACGTCTACAAATAGGATTAGATATAATTTGAAAAATGAATCAAAATATTTCACAGTTAATGGAGAAATCAATCTCACACAGGGGAGCTTTCCTCCCTCTTATGCTTAGACTCATCTCCACCGTTCGATACATCTCTCAATGATAGCTGCCCTTCCTTGTTTTGCCAAAAACCAATTTTTGTATTAAGTAGATTCCTCAAACCAGTCAACGACCTGCTTTGGTGTGCGAAGACTTCACCGGAGATTTCACCGGCGATCAACAAAGAAGCTCGTGTCCATAGCCACTCATACATCTGGGAAGCCATGGCGACAATCGGGGAAGATGCGAACTTTCGGACTTCTTCAAGAGATGAAAAAGACCAACACCGCTGAACCGTTTTTCCCTGCTATAATACACCATCGAATTGATCTGAGAACGCTTCGGATCTTTTGTGAGGCAGCGTGAAATTGATGGCTGAGGACGGAATCTAGCGAGGAGGTAGTAAAGGCTCAACATCGTTAGCCAAACTCCGCAAAAATTCTCGGTGATGAGAGAGAGGGACCATGTTCGTCGGTGCTGAGTTGGACCTCCACTTCTCTAATTTCGGTTTGGAAGAATTTATAGATTAGTGGACGGATGCCGGTGATTAACACAAGTTTGAGAATGGTTATTTTTTTTATCTAAATTTTAGCGTGTTATGACTTTATCTTTATTTATTTATTTTATATATTCAAATAATTTAAGTTCACCATAAATCATTTTTTAAAAAATATAAGTCTATTTTTAAAACATAATTGCTACATAATTTATTTATTTTATTTACTCTGAGACTTATCATTCTAATTTTTATAGCATTCAACTTAAATATTAATATTTTTCTTACAAGACAATATTATAAATTATGCAACATCACTCATTTAACTTCAATTTTATAAAATATATTTATCTTTTGTTGGAAAGTTCCTACTTAAGATAATTATAACTATTTATAAAAAAATAAATGTAACTTATTATGAGAAAATAATTTTTTAAGTTATTGAAGAAATCATAAAATTCTTTTATTTTTAAAAAATAATAATAAATTTATTATAATTGTTACATTCTAATAAATATTATTATTAAAAAAAGAGAGCAATAGCTACGTATCATCTAAAAATTAAATAGTAAAAAATCACCTCAAATAGTGCCTAAAAGTCTATTTGAGATCATTTTTATTTTATTTTTTAAAAATATTTAATGTATTTTATGTTTTTTAAATAATTTTAAAGAAATAAATCAAGTCATCAATTAAAAAACTTAAAATAATTTTTAAATATTTTAAATAATTTTTTAAAAAAATATTATCTTCATTAAACATCACTATCATCTGCATTAGTATTGACAATCATCATCCCTATTTATAGATAAATATCAGTATTATCTTATTTATCTTTAATATGCCCAATCAAGATCATCATTATCATCACATAAAAATAAAATTAGCATTTTTTTAAGATGTCAAATATATTTATATTTAATATTAAAATATAAATAACATAAATAAAAAAAAATAAAAGTTAGCCAAAACAACCTCTCATCCCGGTAATATTTTCAAACCCATCCGAGAATCATTCTTTTATTTTAACAATTCAATTCAAACCTCAAAAATCATATATTTTTTTAATAATAAATTCAAATTATCTAAATCCATCGCACGTACGTATCTGACAATACATTAAAATCTAACTATAATTCCATGCCTCGTTTAATCACTTATATTATCAATTAATTAATTAATTAGAATGTGCTGGTCTGATTTATTTTATTTTATTTAAAAAAAAAGGGCTTTATAAGGCAAGAACAAGTCCTCAGGCATGACGTCGCCGATACAAAAGAAAAAAAAATTAACATAACACAATTCTCCCCCCAAAAAAAAAAGTATCAGTGCAAAACATTATCGTAGTCATCCACCTTTATTCTCCAAAGAAGAGCCGTTCCTTCTGAGGAAGATGTAATGACTCCAAACCCTGTACAGCCGGCTTAGCCTAGTCGGAGTAGGATCCTCCACCATGATGATGATGATGGTGATGACTGTGAGTGATGGGCTATTGCTGCTGCTATTGTAGTCATCTCTTAAGCTGCTCCCTCATACCATAAGCGTCCTCGATTCCCAATCATGAATCTTGTAGCCAAGGGTGGAAGCATAAAGATTGAAAGCAGCACGGTTGCTGTGGCATTCTTCAGCATGGATACCATATGACAAAGAACTGGATACCAGGATCTCGAAGCCTAAAGCGGAGGCAATAGAAACGAACGAGCCCAGGAGAGCGATACAAATGAAAAAGAAAAAAATAAAGCCTCATAAAAGATCGATTATTTAAATCTATTTTTTACATATTTATTATTGTATGCAGAAAATTTGGATGAGTAGAATAAGAGAATTTAATATCTTAGTATTGCATAAAAATTATGCACACATAATAAAAGAGTTTGAGAGACCTCATGATTTTTACGTGAAAAATCCAAGAAGAAAAAAACAACAGGGTATAGCCCATTTAGAAATAATTTCACTATATTAACTTTTTTTATAATTATTATCATTTATCCAAAGTTGGAGAAGGATAGCTTACAAGAATAAGTTTTGTGACAAGCTTTACTTGATTTGCGACGAAGGCCTTGCTTGAGGTGATAGTCTGATGATCCGATAAAAAAATCGAAAGATGGTTATGGCAAGAAGACTATCAAAAAGATGGTCGGTGCGGTAGTACGATGGTGCAGCGATCACGATTATGGCAACGTGCGATGGCGGCGGTAATAACCGACCAACAGGGTATGGTAGCCGAGTTGACTGGTGATTTGGTGACTATCGGCGTGATCGCGGCCGTGACCATCGTGGTGGCAATAAATGATCGGGGGTCGAGGCCGATGACCGATGGCGGTGCGATGGTGGGGGTGGGGATGATCGTGGTGGCCTACTGCCGGTGATTATGATGATCAGACGCATGCTTATGCTTTAAGATTCTTTCGCCTTAGCGTTTTTTGCTTTTTTAGCTCAAAAGAAGAATGGGCTATTTATATATTATGGCATACATTTATGTAAAGGTAAAATCAAACCACATCTGACTCAAAATAATTCCTTGATCATCTAATGCATTTTAAGTATTTGAATGCTCAAATGAAGTTAAATTAAGAGATCTTGTTAGTTGTCAAGATGCTCGATTTGACTATAAACATTATATATTTAGGAGCTATTTAGAGATCCGAGTGATATCCCAAAGTTTTCAATTATATTGAAGTTCTTTATCTTGGTTAGTTTCTACTTAGAATCAGATTGCTATCCATATTAATATTCATCATCAACTAAAAGTATTTTCAGTGATATATCAGTTGCCCCCTATTTTTGGATGATATCATCTCTATCTTCCGAAAATACAGGTCAAGTCGACGAATAATTTTCTAATAATTGATTATAATTTTAAGAAAATTATTCAGCTAATAACTTTGTTTATGTTAATGAAATTTGCAAGTTCATTAATTTTTAAGTTAGATATAGTTTGAGAGAATAGATCTTCATAGGATTAAGATCAAGATTATGATCAAGAGATCAATCACATGGGTGCATGAGGCCAATGCATGGGCAAGCGAGCGCGACGCGGGTTGTGAGCAACTTAATGCAGGCGCGCACATGGGAACATATAGGGACATTGGCTCGCGGGGCCCTGAGCGTGCATGGCCATGGGCATGACGTTACAAGAGACCATGGGTGCGAGGTCACGGATGCGAGTCGGAGGGTGGTATTGACGCGAGGCCACGCACGAGTGCTCACGGGCACGTAGGGCCATGAGGTCACGGGCATGCAAGGCCACTGGGCTATGGGAGAATGAGCGCAGCGCGCAGTGACCGGGGTGCAATTGGATGCAACACACGATATGTAAAATGATGAAAAATTTTGATTTTATTTTATATTTTCTCTTAATTTTTTTTATTATTTTCTTCATTTTTTTACTTTTCTAAAAGGAAGATTATATTTGAGAGTAGAAATTTCAAAATCTATCTAAATATTTCCAAATGTCTTTTTTTTGCCCATATTATGGATCTATAAATACCTCCCCTTCGGGTTAAGTAAGGAGACATAGTTTTCTCCCATATGCTTCAATGTTCTTCTGTTTTGGATGAAAAATTATTTAGTAGAAGTTCTGGGGCTAAAGGTAATTAGTTTTTTTCTTTTGTCAGCAAAACTCTGACTTTCTTCTGAAAAGTAGGTTATTTGCTTTGTTGATTACTGTAGTTCATATGGAGAGCTTTTTTCCTCGATAGAGGCATCAATTGTTCATTAGATCGAAATTTGGGAGCATCTTGCCCATAGTTTATGGAGAGGCTCCAGCTCAAAGGCGAATTGTCCTAGTTGGACCAACTAGGTTTTGAGGTGATCAAGGCTCATAGTTCATACGGCAAGACTCTGATTTTCCCTCGAAAGAGGCGTCAATTGTCCTTGTTGAACCAACCAGGTTTAGAGGTGATTAAAGCCCATATCTTCTACTTTTGTTTTATAGAAATTGATTTTCTTGAAACTCCAAGAGATGGTTAAACAATTGACAACTTCCAATGTGGCGAGAAAGCATTGATTAATAACCATTCTTTAAAAACTCAGAAAATCTATCAGATAATTTTGGAGTATCATTAGAGAGAAATAGCTTCTTTTATGAACTCATACGTATACATATATTTTCATCAAATCACAGGCGAAAGATTATATCCAAAACTATATGTGAAAAATAAAGTGAGAGAGGATGTGCCTAATTATGAGGTAAGTGAGTTACTTTACACACTTCACCTTTGTCTTTCTCTCTTTTGTTTCATACTTATTATGCATTTTCAGGATGATAGTCAAGAAAACTAATAACATAACATATGATAATATATCATCCACTATCACTTGATAGTTTAATGGTGCTTGAGAAATTTCATTTCCCAAATGAGTTGGTGGCTCTTGTTGCCAAAAAGTCTGATTAGGCACCTTTTTCTTTGTAATGATACATTATTATTTTTGAAATGATTCTTCATGCTGGACTGTGATTCCCTTCGACTCCTAAATTGATTGAGATTTTTAAAATATGTGTTATAGCTTTATCACAATTTTCATTTCAAGCTCTAGTGATCATTATTGGTTTGACTGTCTTCTTTAAAGAGCGTGGTGTGACTTTGAACATCATGTACTTATGCATAATGTGTAGGTTCACATGTGATGCTGTGGATGTGTTTCATATCGAGGTATAAAAATTGGATAGAATTTTTAGAATGGGTCTATCTAAAAGTTGGTACTAATGGGTTCTTTTGTGAAAAATGAGTGAGGTCTCCAGAGAAAGATTGAACAACCTTCCAAATCCATTACTGATTGAAGAGAATGAAATCTAAAATCTCTCAATGTTCTTGATGTAGGAAGCTCACAGCATGAGTTATCTCACATTAGCAAGTATATAATTGAAGATAGAATGTTCAAGGTTGGCTTTTTAGGCAGGGAGGTCTTATGCTCTTCCACTGAAAAGATCAAGTAAAGGTAATGAAAGGTCTCCTCATATTCACAGAATTCTTTTAAAAAGCCCATTATGAAGTCATGGTGACAACAATGCTTCTTCTCTAAAGAAAAAGAAGACATGTGCAGTCTATAGTAATTATTCACTTGTGGATTAGGAATTCAAGCCCTCACCCCTTTCCCAAGTGCATTCTATCTTTGGAATGAGAACTCAGGAATTCGACTACTCTTGAGTAGAGATAAGTCCCAGTTAGCACTTTCTCAAGGTCATCTTTAGGTGGGTTCAATCTATTTTGCCACAAAACAAGTTACCTCATTCATTTCGCTTTGGAAGATGTCTATTATGCATTCTTTCTAGCATGACTACAAAATTGATGCCTTAGATGGGTTGACATGTTACCTTGCTAATGTGTTGCCCTAGTCCTTTTATTCAGGAAAGATGTGAGTCCCCATATTTTCTTCCCTAAATCAACCGCTTCAAATTGAAAGGCACCCCTTTGGTTGGATAGTTCTCCTCTTGGCCGAAGAAACTACTCCTTTGGATCGGTAAATCTGAGCTAGACCAAGGCCAACATGACCCCTACTTAGTGCAGTCCATTGCAAACCGATGGGATCCATCAAATATAATTAAAAATGAAACTAATTTGGACTATATTTGAGCTTATCTAAGTCCCCCAGTGACATTCACTCAGTTGTCAACCTTAGGTTGAGTTCGATCCATTGCCTAGCCAACTGATCTCCCCAACGATTAATCCCTACTTTATAAGATGTAAGTCTACTACGCTTCCTTCCTAGTATAGTTGTTGCACACTGAAAGACAACCCATATGACTGGATAGTCTTATTATGTGGTTGGTAGACTACCCCTTTGGATTGGAAAATCTGAGCTGAGCCACCCCCTCTACTGTGGTCCATGAATATGTGGTCCATCTAAAAAATTAAAATTTTAAAATCAAATAAATTCAACCCCTCCTCCCTAGTGGAGTCAAATTAAATAAACAAAATAACTAACCTCCCTAGTAGATTCAAATTAAATAAACAAATCAATCGCCTTCTCCTGAGATGCAAGTCTTTCTAGTTCCCCAATGGAACCAATTCGATCCAACTTGAACTTGCTCCTCTAGAGGAGGGTTCACACTTTTATCCCTAGTGGAACACCAAATCATAAATCAACAAATCAAATCAAATTTCTCACCAATGAGATGCAAATTAAATCAAACCTCTTATCCTCAGTGGATAACTTGAACCTTTTCCATTAGTGGAAGGCTCACATAGTCAATCCCTAGAAGATTCTTCCTTCACTCTCTTATGTCTTAAGCATAAATAGAGTTGCATTGCACTAAGCTCTTGATTCCTTCTACACCTTTGGTTTAAGAGTAAATCATTTACGTTAGTTTTGATCATTCGAGCATTGATCATCTCGCCAACACTATGTGTGGTCCTTGTCCCACACACACCTATTGGACGCCTTTGTTGACCTCACTTTTGGAGTGAGCTTTCAAATTCTCCATCTTAGACATATGGACTCCTCTAGAGAGGCCGCCATGGAGAATACCTACCCTTAGGGATATTAGGAAAACTTGCACACTTTAGCTTGAACTAAATCCTTACTTTCAAGTCAAACTTCAAATTCAAACCAACTTCATATTCAAATCAACTTCAAACTCAAATCAATTCCAACTCAATTGATTTTCTCAAATCATGAATTAATTCCAAATAATTGAAACTCATGATCAATTCCAAATCCAAAATTTTTTTCTAAGCCCTTTGATTTCATCTTATGGACTTAGCTCAAATCAAATTCAAATCCAAATTCAAAAAAAGATTTTCTCATAACCTTTATATTCTCATTTATATTAACAAATATAAATGAAATATAAATTCAAATAACCAAAACTAAACTCAAAACTCAGGTCCAACTAAAAAAATCCAACTATATCTTTGAAGTTAAATCCTAACTTAACCAAACTTCAAATTCAAATCTTAAATTAGTCCAAACTCAAAAGATTTCATAACCCATTTATATTCTCATTTATATTCACTAATATAAATGAAATATAAATTCAAATAACAAAACTAAATTCAAAACTCAAGTCCAATTCTAACCAAAATCCAAATTATACTCTTTCAAATCAAATCCTTGAACTTAACCAAACCAAATCATAAATCACTTCAAACTCAAAAGAGTTTCTCATAACTCATTTATATTCTCATTTATATTCATAAATATAAATGAAGTTTAAATTCAAAACTCAAGTCCAAATCCAACTTAAACCCAACCTATACTCTTTCAAGTCAAATTCTTGAACTTAGCCAAATCACTTTCAAATCAATCCAAACCATTGGATTTTCTCTTCAAACAATCATTCCTTCAATCACAAACCCAAATATAAACATAAACTATAATCACCCAAGCAAAATCAAACTAACTCAAGTCAAACCCATGTTTATCATATGAACTTGAAATTGTCAAATGAATCAAAACTTATTTGACTCCAAATCACTTATAATTGGATTTATATTTCAATCATAAGTCTATATGTGAGTTCAACCAAACTTGAATCAAGCATTGATCGAGCCAATTGACCCACTTAGGCTCACTTGACCCAAAGTGACCTAAAGCACCTTTTTGAGCCAAATTTTAATCCAACCCAAATTGGATTGAACAAAGCCCATCTAAGCCTCACATTTGTGAGAAACAGTCATCCTAAGATGATCGATCACACAAATTAGGTCAAACCAAGTCAAACCTAGCCTTTGATCAAGTCAACACTTAGCCCAAATGAACCTAAACTAGCCAAAATCAATATGCTAAATTGATTGAAACCATTGATCTAAACTAGTTTATAATCAATGATTGAACTTGATCAAGTCAATTGAGATAAACCAAGCTTGGCCACTTGACCCAAGTTGACCCAAATTGACCTAAAAAGTTAAATAGTTCAAATCTTGATCTAAGCCAAATTGATTGTAACTAATGGGTCAATTTCATTCTAAATTATTTATTGAACTTGACCAAAGCTTCTATTGGTTAACTAGACCCAACTTAGCCCAATTGACTATGAACCCAACTTAACCTAAAAGGTCAAATCAACTTGAAATCAAACCAAACCAAAATTGATTGAAACCAAAGCTTGTAATAAATTTCAAATGATCAACCAAGCCTAAACCAACCCATGACCTAACCCAATTGGGTCAAATGGGTCAAATTGGTCAACTTGACCCATTTGACTTAAATGAACCTAAATGAACCAAAACCAAATATAAACTAAATTAACCAAACCAATGATACTCATGGGCTCCAAATGATCATTTGAACTTGACCTAACCTATGGTTTGACCCAATTTGATCAATTGGTCAATATAACCCAAATTGATCTAACTTAACCTAAATGGGTCAAATAGAACCAATTCAAACCAAATGAACTCCAAATCACTTGAAATTTGGCCCAACCCATTCTTGAATTATTTCAAATTTGCCCAAATCAAAATCAAGGCTAAATGACCATTTTACCCTTAAGTCAAAGGGTATCCTATGATCAAATTCACTTAGAATTTGGTCATATTCTTTCTCAAGGCCACTTGGCATCCTTCTAGTGGTCCATTTAGACACCGTGGTGAACATGACCCAATAACCTTGGGTACCATGACCAACCCAAAGCCAAACCCCCTCCAATGGGAATTGGCCACTTGGATCATCCCATACATTCACAAGCACATGTTGTTTCTATTATGCAATTTAAACATAACATCAAGCATTTTATAAACCTAAAAAAAAGAATAAAAGGCCGGGTATCGCATAACTGAAAAGAGAAAATGGATAGCCGAGCTCTACCCTTATACAACCCGGTATATGAAAGAATAATTATAATTTACTAATGAATAAATGCTATGGGGGCATTCTTATCTTCATTCTTCATATCTCCTTCATTTCTTCATTTGGATGTGCTTGCTTCAAAGGCATCACAGGGCCTCCTAGGATAAAACCTTCTAGCCACTGCTCATCCTAATCCCTCATATCACTAATCTAATTAAAGATAAATTTAATAGATTCCTCTTTGAAATACCTTTAAAATGGGTCATTATTTATATTTTTTGAATTTTTTATAATTAGTTATGAATTATAGAAGTTTTAGCCTTAAAACCACCTTAATTAACCTAATTAAAACCTTAATCCTGTTGGTGCCACGTGGCTGATGCGGCACACTTTCCACATGGTGCTGCGATATCGGATCGGATGGTGCAGATTAATCTCGTGGTGTAAAGAGAGAAAATAGAGGTAATATAGTGTAATTTGATCAAAATCGTCCGTTCCAATCACACAGAACAAATGGCTCATGATCTCTCTTCCTACTAACGATGAATGACAGAGGCCATCCACCATGGATGGATTCAAGCTCACTTCGATTCCAAAATCAACCCACACCTTCACACGAGGGATCCACAAGGATCTAATGGCTAGGATGGGCTCAAATGCGAATTCTCCTCACAAAAGATGATAAAACATTTTATATTTCTATGATTTTGAGAAATTACCTCACTCAAGACTCATGGGATTGTGAGGTAGCTTCCTAGTAGTAAAGAGGCCCGTTGAGTAGCAAGATAATTCCCTTTGGTTTGCTGGATCAACTTCCATCAATTTGGAGCTTGGTGGTGATTGAACTCTAGGTGGGTTTAAAACTTGAAGGAAGCTTGGGTAGCCTCGACAAGGTATGTGGAAGGTGTGTGTAAGAGGAATTGAAGTTTGGTTGAGAAATGATAAAGTTAGAATCGGGATTGGTTCCCTATTTTAGTTTCACATGGGAAGGAAAAATACCAAAGGAGGAAAGCTTGGAATCACTGAATTGTAAGGAGGTTTGAATTTTCTTTGGAAGCTCGTAATTTAATGAACATTTCCCATGAATTGAGGGGTATACCCCTTTTGTTGAGGAGATGGATTATCTCATTTTTTGGTACCGCCCACCTGACATTCTCCATCAAGTCTATGTGGTGGTTTGGTTGGAGGAGTGCTTGGGAGGTGGCTTAAGGCTTGATCTTGGATAATCTCTTTGCTTGGGACCTTTGGTTTCTCTTGCATGGGAGGTGAGTTAACTCACCTCTCTTTAGTCCAGGTAAGTCCTATCACACTTAGGGTGGGCTAGAGGTTTATGGATGCACCATTTAAGTTTGGTGGTCGCAAGGATGAGAGGAGAGTGGAATTTTCCATTAGAGGAAAGAATCCAATGTGGGAGAGGATCCATGAAGGATTTGCATTGGACTTGCTCCAAATTAGTTTGGGCTAATTTTGGATTGATCTATGATGGGTTTGGATCGTTAGTCGCCTCAAAGTCCCATGGGTTGGTTTTATGGGTTTTGGCTCAATTGGGTTATATGGGTTCAATTTGGGTCATGTTGGGTTGACCAATTGGTCACATTGGGTCAAACCAAGGCTTGTGTAGGTTCAAATGATGATTTGAAGAATTTTGGTTCAAGTGGTTTCAATTTGGCCTAAGTTTGATTTTGGTTCATATGGAATCAAATGGGCCAAATGAGTTAAGTTGACCAATTTGCCCAAATCGACCAAATTGGGTTGTTAAGTGTTGGTTCATGTTCAATTGGTTAATTGAAAATGATTGTAGCTTTTGTTTGAATCAATTTAGATTTAATTTGATTGTGGCCAATTTGACCCTTTCAGGTCAATTTGGGCTAGAGTCAAGTTGACCAATTTGGTCAAATTGGACTCAATATGGCTTTGGTCAAGTTCAATAAATTTGGAATGAACTTTAGCCATTGGTTACAATCAATTCGGGTTAGATTATGATTTGACCCATTTTAGCCTTTTAGGCGAATTTGGGTCAACTTGGGACAATTAGATAATTACGTTTGGTTTGATTCAATTGATGATCAAGTCATATTCAAACATTGATCATGGGTTGGTGTGAATCAATGGTTTCAATCAATTTGGTGTATAATGAGTTTTGGCTAGTTTGGGTTTCATTTAAAGGTTGACTTGGTCAAATGACTAAGTTGACTTGGTTTGACCTAATTCAAGGTGATTGATCATCCTGGGTGATTGAGATCATGATATGAGGCATGGATGGGCTTGGTTCAATCCAATTTGGGTTAGAATTTGGCTCAAAAAAGGTCTTTTAGGCCACATTGGGTCAAGTGGATCTAAATGAGTCAATTGGCTTAGTTTTGGCTTGATTCAAGTTTAATTGAACTTATATATGAGCCTATGATTGAAATATAAATTTAACTGCAATCAATTTGGAGTCCAATGGACTTTGGCTCATTTGAAGTTTTCAAGTTAAAAGGGCTAACTTGGGATTGACTTGGTTGATTTTAATTTGGCTAGATAATTATAGGTTTCATTTATATTTGGATCAATGATTGAAGGAATGATTGATTCAAAAAAAAATCATTGATTTTGGCTTGTGGGGTGGAATTTGGTTAAGTCCAAGAAATTTGCTTAAATGATATAAATTGAATTTTGGTTTGATTTTAGATTTGGTTTTGGTTATTTGAATTTATAATTTATTTATAGAATATAAATGAAGATATAAATGATTCATGAAAAATCACTTGAGTTTGGAGTGATTTGGAAGCAAATTGACCTCATGGATGTGGGATAAAAGGGCTTAGAAGGAAATTAATTTAGTTTGATTTATTTTTTGGTCATTGAAGGTGGATTTCATTTATATTTATGAATATAAATGAAGTAATAATTTTATAAAGAAACTAATTGATTTTGTGTTTTGGTCAAGATTTGGTTAAGCTTATGGAGGTAGGTCTATGGCTTAAGAAGGGTCTTGGTTTGGTTTGATTTAGTTTGAATTGATTTTGATTATTTGAATGTGATTTATGTGAATATAAATAAAGGAATAATTGATTTATAAAGATATCAATCAAGTTTGGGATAACTAGGTGGAGATTTAAGCTTATGAGAGTGGGTCATATGGCTTAGGAAGGAATTTTGGAACTTGGATTTGATTTTGGGTTTCAATCATTTGGAATTGAGTTTGGATTTAGATTTGATAAATGATTGATTGAATTGATCTTCAAGAAAATCAAATTGAATTGGACTTGGCTAAGTTTAAGGCCACAAATTCAATCATAAGGTTTATGGAGAATTTTGAGCTTGGATTTGATCATGGGATTGATTAAGAGTTTAGAAATTGATTTGGGTATGAATTTTAGGTTTGATTCAAGAAGGAAAGCATTTAGCTATAAGGTAAAGTCTCCTAAGTCCCTAAGGCATGACCTATCCCTATGGCTAACCTTTCTAGGTCTCTAACACTTAATCTAGAAGTTTCTTAAGGCTGAGCTCAGTGTCTGAGTCCTCATCTATGATGAGGAAGTTGAGAACTCACTCCAAAAGTGAGGTCAACAAAGGGCTAATGCCAAAAGAAAAACTCCAGTCTCTAGCCTTCCAAGAAAGAAGAGACCATCAGCAGAATATGTTAATGAATGCTAAAGAGAATCAAAAAGAGTCCAAATCCATAAAAAGATAGGAGACAGCCTACAAGAACTCAAATAGAAAGATTAGTAATATAGGCTTAAATAAGAAGGTATAATAGGGAGAACTCCCATGACATGGAGCAACAACTGACCAACCACTAAAAAAAAAGGAAGGAGCCCATCTAAAACCAATCAAACCGAATTTTCCATCCCAAATCAATCAACCGCATCGAGGCTAGCCACTAGAAGGAACTAGAAAAAAAAGAAAAGTCACATACCCAATAGCCAACAAGGACCCAACATAAAGAAATCCTAGCCCACAAAAATTGAAAATATAAAGTATCCTAGCAGGAAGAACTCCCATGACACAGGAGCAATAGCAGGACCAACCACCAAAAGAAAAAGAATGGAGCCCATCTAAAAACTAATCAAACAAGAACAAGCCAATTTGATAATCCTAAATAGATCAACCTGCAGTAAGGCTAACAACAAGAAAGGAACTAGAAACAATAAAGAGCAAGACATAGACCTATAAGAACTACCAACAAGGAAAGCCAAGCTCACCAAAATTGGAAAAAAAAAAAACTAGGAGAACTCTCATGACATGGGAGCAATAGGACCAACCAAGAGAAAAAGGAAGGAGCCCAACTAAAACCAATCAAAGTAGAACAAGCAATCTCAAACCAATCAACCCAACAAGACTAAACAGAAGCCAAATAGGATAAAGGAAGATAACCAAAAAAAATAACAACACTAAAAGGAAAGCAATAAACAAGCCCACATAGATAGCCAAAGAAGATGTGAATATTGGCTCAAGCTCAAATTAACCTTCACATAATAATAGCTACCATCAACTCTAAAAGAAAGGGCAACAAACATTACATGAAGTGAAGACTTCAACATAACGACTACATAATACTTAAAGAGAAGGGCAACTATAAATATAATGTATATGAATCATTAGAAACATCCAATACTTAACAAATACTCTTTCAAGCTTGAACATGCATTGGCTCTCCTGATATTTGTAGCCCTAACCAAAATTCTTAAAAGAATTATATAAATGTGCATAAACATGCATTTAGCATTCATGAATAATAATTTTTTTTGAAAATTAATATGTATAACCTGAAACTTTCTCTTTAATGGAGCGTTGATGACAAGCAAATTTGTGAAGATGAATACATAGAACCTAAAATATTTTTAAAGAACATCAAACAATGATAAATAAATAATAAAGATATGTGTAAAAAGGCTAAAAGTGTGAAACATCACCTTCTATGATCAAAGGAGGACTTGAGGTTCTGCTGGCAATAAGGAAACTGAAAACTTGGAGATTCACATTATGATGATAAGTGGTCTATGTATAATAAATGAATTTAGGTAAAAAATTACAACATTATCTATGAGTAAATTATCACATATATTATTATGAGTAAAAGCTAAGAATATTCAAAATATCTCAATATTTATTTTTAACAATAAAAATAACTCACCATATTTAATACCACATATATAGAGCATAAAGAGGTGAACAAGACAACATTATTATACAAGAAAAGAAACACCTGAAAACAACGAATAAAGACCAATGATGAGGAATATATAAAG